>JAJVSH010000004.1:832311-912148 GCA_021460005.1 Tetramorium alpestre
GTATAAAATATAGAATAACAGAAGTATAAGATCGATAAGATACAATTATACATTTTATGCAAAAATTTAAAAGCTTTACATACACACACATATATATTTGAAGATAATCTTTTTAGAAAGGAAAGTTATCTTAAATGTTGTTAAAGAATAGTATGTTTTATGCGACTTAAAAAAATTGAAAATAAAAAATTTATTTAAGTGAGAAATTCAATCGTATTATTTCTCAATCGTATTATATCTCAATTGTATTATTTCTTTTATAAAGTTTTCATATCTTATTATTATTGTATTTACACATTTTTATTCTAATTTATACTCTAAAAGATGTTCATTAGGTACTAATAAAAATTTCTGTTGAAATAATTTTGAATTATTCAAAATAATGAATGAGGGTACTTTTCAAGATCTAAGAAATAAATTCATCACATTCGTATAGTCACGATTAATGTTTTATTGAATGCGTAGTTAGAATGTTTAGTATTTACATTGATTCCACGTATTCAGATAAATAACGTTGATGAGCGCGAGTCCACGGCCGCATCGTGCCACGTGTCGTGCGTGCCGCGCATAAAACTCGATGTATGGCTAAAGACCGTGACCGCTCATCGCATTTTCCATCGCAGAAAAGCCGCGAAATCATCACATCGAGATTTCGCGAAACATTCGCGAAACACCACTGGCCATGGAAACGCGAGAATCTTTTCGAAGTACACTCCTTCGTTTCTNTCTTTCTTTACCTTCATTATTTTATGCTCCAAAATTTGCTGCTAAATATCCGATAAAGGAAAAAATATCTAAAGGGCATTTAAAAAAAATATCATTAAAACATTTTCTAAACGTCCTGTCTTCTATGTTTTATTTGCATTGTCTTCGGTATGTTGATGAAACGAGAAACGGAGCTTGATGGAAAAAGTTCCTATCGTTGGTAGAATAATGTATAAGTCCCGATATTAAAATAATTGAAGGAGTGTATTTTGTGTCTCGAAAGATCTGATCACTCGCATCGCTCGCATGACGTGCGCCATTCGAGGCGCGATTATTCATCAATCTTGAGGACGTATGAAAGTGGGTATACACTACACAAAGAATGAAAAAAAAAAGAACTAGCAAAGAGCAAATGCTCGCCCTCTCGCATACATCGTCTTCTTATTCCTTTTTTATGTTTACATCGGACATTCGTTCAGTTGAGTTTGCATTTATCATTTATTTAAAGATTGGTATACACTGGACGAACAAACAGCGAAAATACTTCAGTGTATACCCATCCGGAGAATCGCGAGGTGTTGAGAAAGAACTTTTTCCGCAGTGATGATGGCACTGCGAGAGTCGACGGGAATTGAAGTAAGGCTTCTACAGCGCGGAAAGAACATCGCTCATCCACCTCTGTTTCACGTAATCAAGTTGTCGCGAGAAATCTGTTTGTCTTATCCTGTCGCGATTTCGAAGAAATGTACACCAGCTCGAAAGAAGATTCACTTAAATTCTTTGCTACTGATAAAAGATAACAAGAGTACTTTAAGGCGAATTCTGCAGCCTTTGTTCGAAATAAATTATCGTAGTATGGCATATCGATCGACAACAATAGTTTTATAAACTTTAAATCAATAATTGTTATTTTTTAATCTGCGTTTATTTGTCTATTAGAGTATATTTCAGATCGATTTATTTTCTACTGAATTTGATTTGTAAAATAAAAAAGGCTTCATGGTAGCAGATTAAGCGATTTTAATCAAAGAGTACGATTCGTCATTATTAATGGCCTCGCCACGCTCACGACAAAAGTCACGACAAAAAGAATTTTCGCAGCAACCTCTACGTTATGCAATAACGTATCGTATATACGGTAAAAGCTCGATCAAACGCTATCGAAAGGGATGTTTGGACCAAACAAAAACATATGCAATCAATGAATGCGGCAAACGATAAACGATACAAATCACTTTGGGATTCGAAAATATGAATACCACGATTAATTGGAAGAACGATAAATCGAGCTCTCGCCGTGTACATTTGTCTGTACGTAACGAATATATACGTGTATATATGTATATATGTAGAATGCACGTACGAAGAAAACGACTCACCGATCACGCACACCGAAAGATATCAACGAGGCGCATATCGAGCGGAAAGGTTTCCCATCGGAAAACAAATTTCCTGCGAGAAACCAAGTTTCCTGTCCAAACAAATCGGGGCCTCCCTCTCCGCTTACGCGACTTTTTCACCAATGCATATCTTATGACGTACACCTTAGTACCATAGTTCCATAATCCTCTGGTCTCATTGCGATTCACGTGGTTACATCCGTAATTGGTAATTTTCTCGCGGCAAAATTATATTGCACAGCTTACACATATAAAAACAATAAAAAGAAAATACATTTCTGAAATAGAAATATGTATAAATTTACGATAAATTTATCATGAAATTTACCGTCGAATATTTGATATTATGTCCACATGGTTTAAATTTATTATTTTTGAAAAAATTATTGATCTTCCACAATTTTAAAAATTCTTTTTTTTTTAAGTATATCATTGTTTTGTACGATTTAGCATCACAAAAGGATCTCTAAGTACAACGAGAGAAATTGCGTTCGTATTTACATGTGTGCTGAATTATCTTATTTCTCATCTTTATCGTGGACAGGAGAGCTTGGACTGTAACATCGCGCGCAACAAAACGCATAGATTATGCAAGAGTTTAAGATTAAAACGTATCCTACGTAGTAAATCGCTAGCTCAATTCCAAAACTGAGTACAGTCATCCCGGCAAGCTCATTTACACGGCACTCGCGCGAGAACGGGCCAAGATGGAAGATAAGGTGCGAAAAATTGTAGAACGGCTTCACAGGTGTGCACCGTACCGAGGCAAAACGGACTCGCCGGCGACTCTCGGTCCTTGAGCTACAAGACACCGTCGGACGAGCATGCGCGTACCGCGGCTGCCAATCCCGAATAGCGTCTATCTAGTATACGCAAAAGAGACACACGTAAGGTAAACCGAGGTATCGAAAGTTCGCGGTATCACGCGCACAATATCATCCCTGGCACCGGAGTTTCTTCCCGGATCGGAAATGACCGGGGCTCGAGCCGACACCAGGCAGCGGGACAACGACTTCGGGAACTCGTTTCCTCGCCGGGCCCGCCGTCAGATCGCGGGGGACACACGGACCGAAGAACGCCGCCGGGGCGGCGGTAATTCACGTGGGGTAAAGGCTCGTGAAACTCGGTATCCTCCAGCTGACGGTCGCCAGGAGGGACACGAGAAAGTTGCTCGCCAAAATTGCCGGGCTGAGGTTCCTTCTGTCGCCCCCGTGCATCGCCGCCGGCTTCTCCTCCTCTGCAACGAGATTAGAAAGCTGCGTTCATATGGCGGAAAGGAGATAAATCTGGAATAGGCTGCTTAATTTTAGATTGTCCTTGGATATGAAGAACTTAGGATTGTATATATAGATAAGACGTTTGAAATAGAGCCACGACACATTTATGTCTGTTTGCAGAACCGATTATGGTCGCAAGAAAAATTTTCATATTCTTCTTAAAGATGATTTATTAAGGTATGCGTTAAAAAGTTTGCGGGCTATAGAATCTTATTAACTATTTCTTTCAATTTCCAGGTACTATCTCAAGTAATATATGCTATACGCGATTCAATGTGTTATTATTCTTTTGAAGCACGTATCCCACGAGAAATTTTAATATTTCTTATGCAAATATTATTTTTCTTTCAACCATATAACTTGACTTTAAAAATAAAATGAAATAACAGATTGCCTTTATACATAAATATAAATTTAAAATAATAGATATTTGAATAAAAGTGGAATAAATCAAACGGACAACGAAGAATATAATTATCGTTGTCCTGTCTTTGTTATTTGTTTATTAATAATAAAAGTATTTTAAAACATATATGTGAAAATTAGAGCAGAAATTCATATCTAAAGAAAAGCGAGAATTCCTATTCTTCTCATACGAAGCGGTAAAGTCTTTCTCCGTGACCAAAAATAGCGTTTTAAATGATCTCAGGTCGACCGACATTCCTAGTTGAGATATAAGATGAAACGCGGATCATTTCACATTTCTTCTTGTAGAAAATACCTCTCGACAATCTGGTCACGTGCGTGACGCTCCCCTGGTTGTCACGTGCTTCGGTATCAACGAAGACATGGCAAACAGTGGATGAATATCTATCGAACTTCTCAAGTTTTCCAAGGTAGTTCTCTCTTTTCACGCCGCCTTAAAATCCCTCAAAGTAAGCTACTCTTTTGAATGCTAAAATTTAATTCTAACAGACCTCGGCTCACTTTTTATAATTCTCCGTACATATCGTAATTTTCAACAAATTGCTGACGCGATAAGTCAACATTTTAAAAATATTTTATAAATAATCCAATAATCTTGGTATATATATTAATATGTGTTTGAATTTTTACTGGGTTATTTATAAAAACGGGATATTAAAAGCTGGATATAAACGTGTGACATTCGAGTATACATCAATTGTTAATAATAAGAATTAATTATTTAATTCGCAAATAATTAATTTGAAATAGCTAGCACTTTAAATTTATCTGGCGTATAGAAATTTTCAAAATATAGTTGTCGTATTTTCCTGCCTAATATCGTTTCCCTCATTTTTTATAAGAAACGACATGGGTAAATAAGACCGTAAAGTTTAATGTAAAGAGATTTAATACAATCTACACTAATGCCTAAAGAAAAACTTTTGACGACTGGCGATGTCGAAGCCATGTCGCGGCACCAGCATGAAAAAGAGATTAAACTAGAATCATGTGAGGGAGATGGGTATCGTCTTGTATAAGGAGGAAATAATAGATAAGTTTGATAATGCCCCACGGACACTATCGCGTTGTTACGTAGTTACTAAGCGCGTTAAAGTGTAAGTAAAGCCGGCCCGAAGTTATACACCGTACTTTCGAAAAATTGCGTTCGAACTTTGTCTTCGTGGAACAAACTCGGAGGTTTTTATAAAAGTTTCGTCGTTATAGGGACGGTACAATTTTCAAGCGCCCTTCTGTTATCGTAGGCGAGCTATGTGGAATTGCGGGATGAATGCATCTGCGAGAGCCGCTAAATCCGATCGTAACGAGCTCCTTACGAGCCGTTTAATTGTTCGGCACTTACTCTAATGAATATTCAAGTTTCGTGGAAGTTACTCCCAACCGATCGGCGGCTGATCTCTTCTCTCAGCGTAACTGGAGCGAGTCAATTACTATCGCATTTTAATCCGTGAATTCAGCCTACTGACACAATCTGCAAACCGCTTCTCATACTATAGAAACCTTGTTAAAATCGGATCTTCAGCGATAGCATCGTTGTAATCCATGACTCAGCGTTGCCGTACACTAATGAATCCAGAGGAAAGCTAATGAAGTTTAATCACCGGAAAATATCAAAGATTCTTTGATGTGTATACGTGTGTCGACATATAATATTGCTTAACATTTGCGTTGTGCATTAAATGTAAAAGCGGATCATCTACTTTCGTATTTACGTTCTGCTCAAAATTTCTTCATCCGCAAAATTAACGTGGATTTGATAAATAACTATTTTATTTAAATATTCCAGCCTTCTATAAACGTTCTTATGATAAAATTTTGCGACATATTCGTAGCAATCGTTTGGGATACTTTTTATGTATGTACATGTATGATGTACGTATCTTGTATATAAATTCTGGCAAACAACATCGTTAATACTAGACTTTTTTAATGCATAAGTAATAGCTGTTTGCTGAAAACTTGTGTTAGTTAATAAGCAAAACAGACACTGTGTTTTTCTTTGCATCGAGACTATGATTGCACTTGTTTAAAAACATAATTTTAATTCAGTTTCTATAGAATATTCCCAGTATTTTATTAAAATATAATTTCTAATATATTGAAAGACAAATAAATGCCTTGAAAAAGTCCGTTAAAAAGATTAAATAGATAATGATATTTTTCGTATCAAGCATAAATTTAAATTGCGACATAAGTCAAGACGATATTCCATCAATTATATCTTATTACGATAATATATCTTATATCCATCGAAAATAATGTTTTGTTGAATTAATTTCGCTTTCAGAAATGTCTCTTAATTAATATGAAATTCGAAGCCAAATTTAGCTGAAACTAAACTGAGGTATGTACGGCTTTATATTTCTCACCTTCGATCACGTGGACCATGACAGATGCCGCTTTGGCGTTGCTAGGTACGCACGTGTAGTTGCCATCGTGCGTAAGCTTCGTTTTGTTTACCGTCAAAATGGAGCCGCTCGATGTTAGCTTGACATCAACGCCGGGCTCCTCGTCGTAATTTATCATACGACCCTGACGATACCAGAAGACGTAAAGAGGTTTTTCCGTGGCTGCCATAAGTTGGCATTCCAAACGGAGGCTCGAGCCTTGCTTCACGTGCAGATCAGGCGCACCTGGTATTATCGAGTATGCCTCCGTAATCTTAAGACGAGCGAAGTTTCGCTGTACCGGATGCGATGTCACCTGTAATCATAATATAGCAATATACTTTTCTTAGTACGTTAAAATACCAATTCGAAAGAACTGAAATATTTTTATAGGATAATATCGGAAAATTACTCAAATTCATCACTTGTAGTATAATTGATGCTGCTGGAACAAGGATACGTATAATTGGTTTTTTATTTATTTTTATTTATCTTTAAATTATTTAAAAAACAGACATAAATTTATAAGCGAAAATAATTATACATTAGTTGGAATAATATAATAACAAGCGATTTTATACAAATTCAATTTATTACATGATATTATACAAAATGATATTAAGAAACTGAGATACCGTAACTTGATCATTTTCGGCACAACAATAGCCAGTTTCAAATTATAACAAAGCACGCTTTATGTTGTAATATAAATTGTATTCACATCATCAAAGCTGTGTAGATTGCCTTATACAGAACCGAATTGAGACTAAAGCCGCGGCTAATCACCACGACCTGAAACACAGCTTGTGACTGACCGCTTTGACATTTCACCTGACATTTTAGGCATGCGAAACCTTTAACAAAGTGTCACGGAATCATTAGAAATTATTCAATTTACCAGGCCTAGCTAAAAACGTTCGAAAGCTATTTCATTCAAGCAGTATTGAAAATTTAACTCATTCAATTTCGCATTCTAAAACAAGAATCGGTCGATTTAAACCAATGAAATTTATTCTATAATTAAATCTTTATTTAAGTCTTTAAATCGCATTTATACGTATAGGGTCAAATTTGCGATTTTTAATATTTTACATTTGCTTTTTTTATTTTATTAGTTTATATTTATACAGAGCTAAAAAAGAAAAAATTCAATATTGGACTCACACGATTAAAAAAGTATGTCAATTAAATGTTATATCTTAATATTAGAATATAAAAGAGTAAAAATATGATAAATAAGTTGGTAATATATAATAACATTACAGTTAAATATATATATTCTGAAAATTAAAAATATTATAGGGGAATAAAAGATTTACCAAATTACCTGACATTCGTAGATACCAGCATCATCCACCGTTACGGTGCGTATTGTAAGTTGCCAATCGGTGCTTGAATGTCTAACGACAAATCTTTTGTCAATAGAGTGCGTGCTGGTACCGACTGTTAGCAACTGTCTGTCCCTTCGTCTCACCCACGTGATCTATAACAAAAAAAAAAGAAGTAATTAATAAGTATAATATTTTTTAATAATGTTTTAATAACATGTAAAAAAATATATATTTATTTATTTGCAAAAATAATGTAAAGTTTTATTAAAATAATAAAAATTACTTGGATTATATAAAATTAAAAAAATCATTTATCTCTGATATAGACAAACAATTTGCAAATAACTGACGGAATAAATTTGCTTTTAAATTAGCATAATTTTTAAAATGTTATAAGACTACTAGATCTTTTATAAAAAAAATTATTACGATTATAGTTGCAAGATTTGAATAAAAAGGAAGGTATGCTTTAGGTGACATAATACTCGAAAGCATTCGAAAGCATTTATAGTAACAATATATGTATATACATATATGGGAAACAATATATGTCAAGCAATGTGAGAGGGAAACCTCAATACGCATCGAATATCAATTATCATGGCCATTAGAGTATTCTAATTTCAAGGTAATTTTCGTTCTCCAGGGAACAGACCACAAAACTATGCTCAATATATCGAGTAGTGACTATATCACGCGGTATTTTAATTATGTAATAATAGTATCAATTCTGCGCCATTTTTGGACACTATCGAAGAGAATCAATTTATTTAATCATTCATGTAAATCGCCATTAAGTCTGTTAAATCATTGAAAGACAAAAAGTTGATTGTGAACATTTAATTATATGTATTTAAATATACATTTAATTTAACTATAATTAAAGTCTTTTTAATTCTAATACATTTACATGTTCTTAAACATTAAAAATTTTCTCAATGAAAAATTTTATAGAGAAAAAATAATATTTTAAGCGAAGCTCTTGAACTTTTCACGTTAGTAATTTTTCTCATTCGAAACCTAACAATGTGTGTATCATAGATATACAAATCTGCTATTGTTTATGCTTATTCTTTATGCGCATATGTTTTATATAGACAAAATGATTGTATAAAATCATAATTTTTTAAAGAAAATGCATTTTTATAAAGTATCAAATGAACTTTTAGCTATAAATGATTATTGTATACTGAGCGTACAGCGCTCAGAGCACTTTTCCGTTTATCGGAAACTTATATAAGTAATTACATTTTCTAAACATAATAACAGAGATATCTATTAATCAATAGCCCTCGGTGAAATTTGATTATTTTCGATTAGGAAGTTCCTCGTTACGAAACCTCGTCCTACATTTCGATCCAGTAGATCAGAGACGTCACGTCGCTAAGTCAATCATTTTTTATATCCGGATCCCTAGTCGGGATAAACTCCATCGTAAACGTTTCAGTACTTCCAAGCAGAAACATAATTAGGCCGATTCCACGTAATACATCCCGGGGAAAGCAATTCCCAAGGATATGACATTTCTGGTACCGCCAAACCCGGTAATCTGCAGTGCTTGCTGTAATCCTGGATTCTACCACGAAAAGGACCTATCTACGGCACACCTACACTTGCACAAGTATATATATGTGTGTACGTGTATGTATGTGTTTGCTTGCACGTCGCTAGTCTTTGACTGGTGAGAGTTATCGAGTAGTAGAGTTTGCTTCAATCGGCGCGAAGTTACGAGAACTTCGCAGTGTCTTCGCGAACAGTCGGAAGGACAAAGATCCCAAATCCCTCTGACGTCCGTCTTTCGGTTTCAACTAACTCCAGATACGGTTATACACACACGTACGGATTGTTAGGACAAACGATGTCCTTGTCTTGCTACCGAGTACGTGAACTTCATTGCTTAAGATACTTGCGTAGCCAATTAAGAGGGTTCCTTAGAACAGTCCATTAAGAGATCAAGTAACCTAGTCGCGATGAAGTTTTCAAGCCAAATTAATGCACATTACAACATGTATTACACGTGGAGAATATCTCGATCTAAATTCCCCACGTCTAAATTTGCCATGGAAGGAAATTGCACGTTGCTGTAGCCCTTTCCTAATTATTTTTAGCTCAAACGTGCGAAAAGATATTGTGGTATATTTGCCTCAACGAGGGAAACTGTTGAAGTCTGTGCACACGACGCGGGCCTATTTGGCTTTCCAGCGGAAAGGGTTAAAAAGTTTGTACGAAGCGAGCGTAGAGAAGCGCGGAGTGTAGTCCGCCAAAGGATTAAAACCAATTAAAACTTGGAACGAAATGCAAATTGGAGTAGCATGTCCGACCCGCGTCGGGCCTCCTCCGTACTTAATTTCCTCTTACGTTGTCTTGCCTGACTCGATCATCATCATCAGTCTTGTTAGACGCGAGTTAGATAACCGATGGCCCCGAAATTCCCGCGGGAAGCTATTAAGCCGAGACCGTGTGGGGATTGCTGCTGGCCTAAGCGGGAACGACTTTGTACATCAGCAAGTAAACGACATCTACACGCGCGGAAAGTCCACACACGCGGCACACAGGCCGAGCCTGGCACTATCGTGGGACGCGTGGGAGCTTAATTGGGAAATACCCCGGTTACAGAGTATGCCAAGCGACCCATGCCGACACATTCTTTATCTGTCGGCCGGGAATTGCTATCTGCGATCGGAAACTTGTGCCGTTACATACCAGACATATCGCGAGAGTGAATGGCAGGGGAACGTGTGAGGACAGAAACTGCATTTTAAACGAAAACGTACGATATTACAAAATTATAGTGATAAAAATATATTAAATTATAATAAAATAATAATTCACAAAGAATCGCTATGAAAATACTTGGATTAAAAAAAAGGAATAATTTTAGCAATGATAAGAATATTTCCATTCGCAATGAAGTCGCGGTAACGGCAGGAAGGAAATTAAAGGCCGCCGTTCCATCGCTACTGCGCTTCCGCGATCGCTTTCAACTCTTGCTCGATAGCAAGCATCGGGATCGCCGATAAGGAACGCCGAAAGTTCATTCGTTTATCAGACGAACCGTTTTAAAAGTATTCTTGTAATGAGGAAAGTTCCCTCACCTATCCGCCTCGCGCGGGAATCAAGCCAACCGCTACACAGCCGCTCTATACGCGTCACAACCTCGGAAACTTAAGGCTATGTAGCGACGGTATTACTCACAAGATCGAAGAGAACTGGAAAGAGTTGAAACTTTCTCTCTTGAAATATTAAAGATAATCATCATTTATTCTTGAAATTCACATATTAAACTTTCCGTAGTGATCACTAATGGAAATGCGTTTCCTTTTTTTAAAAAAAATGTCAATTTAATCAGTCGAATATTTTTATAAAAATGATAAAGCGAAAACTATCGCTTGAAACAAACTTTTATTCTCCGTAGAATAAAATATGTAGAATCCGTAAGTCATCTATTTCTGGAACAAGATATATAAATAATTTAGACAAAGCTTATCAGAGATATATTTAAATTATCAGAGATTATATTGAACATTTTGTTCTAAAATAACTTACCATTTGATAATTGGATTTTTATCATGAATGAATGTAGACATTTAAAGACAATTTTTGCACAAAGTTACTAATCGCAGACTTTTATAGTTTACAATAATAAAAATCGATTTTCGGCTATGTCTTGTGAGTCTGAAATGACAGTGAGTTTGCGTTTGATTATAGCTTAACAAGAGCGAACACACTATTGAGGTTTAGTTTGAAAACAATTATAATCGATATGTCGATTTTGACGTATTGAGATGCGAAAGTGTGTTAGTCAATTGCTGTGTGTATCGCTCAATCACTGTATCTGTTACTTTATGTACCAAATATTGATGTTATCATTTTAGAAATGATTGACATTAGCCAATCGCAAAGAGGATCACGATTCGCTTTCGGTAACAATTTCAATCTGGCACTCTAAATAAATTTAACCAAACTATTGACCTTGTGATTCAATAAATAAATGTAATATACAATGCCGTACCTATATTTGAATTTTGCGTTGAGCAAAAAAATATCGAAAGTTCAATAAGAAATCGCAGCTATTGCTAAATAATATAATATGAATAATACGTTTGTGTTATATTAGCTCTGTAAATGGATATTCCATGTATATTCACGTGAAAGCATTAAAACGCTTAACTTATTTTTCATCATTTCCGTGTGATATTGATTCCGTCCGTGCCATCCAATCTGACCTATTTGTGATTATCAATCGCGTTTCACCGCGATACATTTCATTCAATTTGCACGTAGAAGGACGCTTTTGAAACGTATTTTCTCAATTCGATATACAACAAATTATATCACACGCACGGAAATCGAGGCAAAGACTGAATGAAGCAGGAGCTTCGCGTTATCGAATTCGAGAGAACGAATCCGCCCGTTTCACTGACGTATCTTGAACCAGCAAAAGAACTCGTGTTATCTCCGCAAAACAAGAAAAAAAAATCACGTCTAATTTCACAAACAAAGAGGCGAGAAAGTGCCTAGGAGTACCTTCGAAGGCAGGAATTTAGTATTTCAATATGTCTACGCGAAGGAATTCATCGCTCGAATCTTTTCATTTCCGGTAATTCCCCATTCCGCCGATCTCTCATTCGCTCCATCTACGTTCTCAAAGGGAAAGGGAGACTCTACTTCGCCGCACTCTATCCCTCGTATCTCACCATCCGGATATCCTCCATTATACCCTCGCCCATCTTATCCCACGATTCATCGTGGTCGAAGACGCTCCTCGAGGAAGCACTCCAACTCCGGCAGTAACCCGCGCATATTCATTTTCCCCGGCGATAACGTTGAGGAAGAGTACGTGGTACAAAACGGCGACTCCTTCGTGACACTTGGGCGGTGTTACACAACCCGCGCGTCCTTTACTGCCCAGCGGTTTGGCATTTCGTGCGTGATTTGCCGTAGGTCGACGTTCTCTCCTCGTGCGGCACCGTTTCCGCTAGCCGGGCAGGTGATCTTTCCGGTCGACGGTCTCTATTATATGTATATACCACACGTTACGTTACGTTATCGCGCGACGTTGACGTATTTCAGGACGAGACAAATGCACCGCGATAGGAGGTAGATCTTGGCAGAATAAGTTAATCTCATTATACGCACAGTCGTATAACATTATGCGGCAAATTGAGAGCCAAAGGATCGTAGACTATGCTTTGCATAATTCGCGCTTGACTTCTCGAGCATGAATCGCGGCCCGCGGGAATAATGATTAATTACCGTGCGGAAAGCATGCTTAAGACGTCCGGCCTCCGCAGATTCCATCCGGAGGATCCTTCCGCGATGAAACAAATTGCCTATTGTGCTTCTCAACAGCCGGTACCGTCAGGTTCACTCAACTTCTCGTCGTCTCAATTACGTTAGAGCGAAAATTTCGGAATATATACAGACTACCGTAAAGAGAAACATTTTATATCTCGCGGGAGTTTTCTCTGGACTTAAAATAACACCTGATACTTGGCAGAGAATACGGGGAATATAAGAATCTACGTACAAAAACGGCTTTGAATATTTCCACCGTTCAACTTTTACGCGAAACTTTTTTTCGACGCATTCCGAGGGAAGATAAATGGTGCTTTAAATTGAAGAATCCCGGAGTTCATTGATAAAACACGAAAAGAAGTCTGCCAATAATTTATAAGCGTAATACGATACTTTATAAGTGGAAAATACGAGTAGGAATTTGTACTGCTTAATCTTATCTGTACCTCTTAAATTAGTGGACATCGAAATATATGTAATGGAAAATTTTAACTTCTTATTAAAAGATATTTTCAAAATTAAAGCATTTAATGGAAGAATTTAAGAGAGCGATGAAGTATATCTAATTATTTCTTATTTATACTTGTGGGTTTATTTCTGTAGATTTATATCGCTTATTATATCTTATTATATTACTATCTTAACATGAAATATATTAATTTATAAACGTGTTAGGAATATAATGTAATAAATATAATAATGATTGATGATCAGATGATGATCAGATTAAATTGAAAATGACATGGTTCCCAATTCAGAACTCCCGATTCAGATTTTAAACTTAATCTTATTGTTAGTTATTACTACATATTATTTTAGCAAATGATGAATTTTAGATGCAAACACTATTTATTCATCGTTTGAACTAATTTTACAATTCCTGGTTATCACTATGCTAGACAACATGTTACTTCGTCGCAGAAAGGATAAACTTCCGTGCGATGGTAGTTATATAGACAAGATGTAATGCAGTTTCTCTCTCCTTTCTTCAACTCCACCCCTTTTACCACCCGCGATAGCGAAGCGCTTTTTATTTGTTTTGGTCTTAGCCACGGCATAAAGAAGCCTGGGGCAGCCTTGTTTCTTGTTTCTGTATTTCTGTAGTATACAAGACGCGCATGAATTCATCTTTTATTCATGGTCGACGACGACGCGCGGGATACGCCGAGGTTATATGCGGTTCGTGACAGGGAGTTTTGCATAAGTGGCCTTAGATTTTGCAACTTTCGTATCGTCCAGAACAAAAATCTCGCCAGTGAGCGATCGGTCGATGCAGCGAAAGTCGATAAATAAACATATCAATCTCAAACTATAAGGAAACATCTCTCAAATTCCGATTCTCCCAGATTTTCATAAAACTAAAGCAGCCCTTTTTTTTTCATTTAACTGTAACATATGATACTATTTATCAATACATTATTGAAATACATACATATTTATTTATTTTCATTACTTATTTTATATACATTTGGGATAAATTCATTTAGTTTATATTCATTTTTGATAAATTTACTCTCAGTTATCTCTTCCACAAAATCAAATCACCTAACAAGCAACATTTATTTCGTATAAATAATGAACGATTGAGCACCAAACCGAGTTCAATTTTCTAAAATTTCACTCAATTAAAATACGAATGCATTTCATTGTATTAAGACGTTTACTCCTTTTCGTGCAAGGTTTCAATTGACATAATTTACCCCGTAATCGAATGGCAACGAGAAAAATTAATTCTGAAAGCGGTAAGCTTATTAAAAATGAAGTTTTGTAAAGAAAATGACATTAAAAACATAAATCGCTTTGCTGCTGTTAAATTTGTACATAACTCTGGCTATGCGTGAAGTGGGAAGAAACCTGAAATACTCTCGTCGTAAGTAAATTACGAGCTGAAGTCCCTGCTCTCCGTGCCCAGCGGAGCAGTAAAATCCAGAAATCAAAGGAAGAAGAGTAAACCCTCCGTGGAGTTCGTATAAACATGCCGCATCCCCCGAGAGTATTTCCCAACTTTTCGTACCCGTTTATGGCGGTTGTGGGGTTTAGCATTGACACGCAACGCATATCGATTTGTTTCTGACTATTGAAACGCGATTTCGATTTGTGTCAAGACTTGCGTCTATTCTTTTTATAAAAGAAAAACGTACAGAACTCAAAAGAGTTTTACATCCCTGTTTTTCCGTAGAAATATAATTTATTAAATGTTTAAGGAAGAGATGCAGGATTGTAATTTTAAATGCGGGAACCGTCGAAGGAATCTCCATGCGGAGATTTTTATTAAAAAATGTCTGTTTTAATAAAGAGTATATTCGTAATGAGATTTAATTACTATCAGGAATTTTGCCGTTTTATTACAGTAGTTTATAACTTTTGACATATTGTGTATAAGATACAAATACGGCAATTATATATACAAGTCGGTTTCAAACGGTACAAGGCAGGTGTCGCGAAAATGCGCTTTAAAGTCGGCTTATGTCTCAATCACGTCGCGATGTTGGCGCAGGAAACCCGTCAGAATTTCATGGAAACGTGCGTCGCCTGTCGCGCGGAGAGAACTGTCGTCTCTCGGAATTCCATTCCGATTTCTAAAGTATACCGCCAGCGAGTATCGAGAGAGGAATGTTTCCACCGTCTCGATCGCGTATGCACATAACGCGGATTGCCCTTTCGTACTTGCCATCCCTTTTTTCCGGACGGAGGAAGAAAAAGAGAGGAGTACAGTCACGCGGCATCTGGCGCGCCCTTGATTTAACACTGAAACCCGCTAAAATATTCTAAAATATTCCCCAGTGAACTTCTCGGCTTCGCGAGAGCAGAGGCAAGCGTAATAGGCGTTTGATAACGGGCGCGGCGTTACCAAGCACGGAAATCCAGCATAGTTCACGAGAGACTACATTCCAAATACTGAATCGACCGATGATGCGGAGATGTAATTCCCAATTTTCCGAGAAGAGGAGCCGAGTTAATAAGTAAACGTCAAGAGGCGCAGGAGAAATGCGAGAATGCGGTCGGAGTCTCGCGAAGGAACCTTTTAATTTTTGGTGAAACGATGAACATCGATTTTTTTTTGTGCTATTTGGGTCAATTAGTACTTCACGTCCGTTACTGCAGTGCCGAATCCAACATGGATGGGAATAACTCGGAATGAAGCACGAATGCAGATGCGTTTACGCAGATTGTTCGTTGATTTTTCTCGGGGATGGCGCTCTAAATAAGACAAAGAGCATACGCTATACCGGGGAGCGCGCCGTTGTAGATCGTAAATTGGGGCAATTTGCTGGACCGACGGCTACAGCATTAAAGTACATAGTGAGGACCGCAGGGGAAAAAAAAGAGAGAAAAAAGCAAACAGCCCGCAACTCACGGGCACAAAAATACCGTATCGACCTATCATTTATACCTTCACAGCATGGCGCATCGCGTTCGTTTCCGCTTTCAATATCGCGTGCCGTATACGGAACGCACATGTTTGCGTGATTACGCAGAATCTATATCTCCGCAAGGAATAGAATATCTACCTGTCTGCGCTTTTCAATCGCGAACTCGATAAATCGGAGAAGCCTGAGCTTCATTGTCAGAGTTATTAAAACGCGCTATGTCAAGCGTAATTATGAGAGAAAAGTGTGAGATGAATGCGAATTTTTTGTATCTTTCTCTTTCTTCTGTGTTATTTTATACTATTAGAATTTTTGCGATCTCTCTGTCGAAAAAATTACCGTCACTCTCAAAAGAAATCATTTCCTACAGTTGTATTTTAAAAACGAATATTTTTCCATAGGTATAAATTTCTCAATGAAGGAAGGTAATAATCGCCTTGTAGATTTATCTTAATTATCTATCCGTGCTTATACTAATTTATATGCATTAATAATGCTATACACCATTTATTGCGGTGAAAAGTGTTTATTACTGCAATAAGAAAATTTTAGTCTTTTCGCAATAAAATTAAAAGAATATGTTGTTTTATCACAATTTAAGAAAAATAATTCTTTTTCCAAAGAACGGAATGGTGTAATTCTTTATTGACTAGACTTATGGACACGATGTATGGAGATATATCAACGTCATCATCACACGCGGCGATAATAGAAATTAGTCACGCATGTCTTGGCATATTGTGTAATTTATTTTATTCTTTTTTGACAAAGCACAAGCGATGAAGATAAAACGCGTCTGAAAATATTGTCAGCATGCGATTGCCGAGATAATTCTTGTACTTGTAAGGAAAATTTGTACTTTGACTTTAATATAGTGCCCACGATGAAAGATATTTCTTCCGCAAAGAGTCTTCTTTGACATTTCAAATTTTATCTTCGCGTTTGTCATTCACGTCCCGATGGTTTACATTTGAATGGTCGTTTTACCGCTACGACACGAATGCCAACCATATTAGAAACAGCGAATACTCCTTTCTTTATGGATCACTCGCGCTTGGCATGTGCGCGATAGGAAACGGAAATTAAATGAAGATCGTTCGGACCTGTCCGTATAACGGAAATGAAAATCTGGAAAATCTGGTGTGAATAGAAGACGAGCGGCTTTTGAGATAGGCAGAGAAATGGTACGAGAGAGGAATCAAGCAGAGAAAAATGTTGATTATTAATATTTCAATACGTTCAGAGAAATATTGTAATTTCCTGAAAAATTACTCATTTACGTATTTCAATTAGACATTTTAATTCCGTGAATAATGTCGTTTTCAATAACTGATTTACACATTTATGTAGCAAATAGAAATTTTAATTCTTTTTATCTGCCATAATTTTATAACACGACATTAATAGCTGCATTTATAAATAATATTCAATTTGTTGCCGTTTCAAATTGCTAGTAGTAAAATACAATGCAAACAAATGGTATTTTCAAACATTTTTATGACATTATTTTTAACAATGCACATTTAAACGACAAAAACAAAAAAATTCTAACTGAGGAAATTGATTATATTGAAATTATTTTTAGTTAGCGAAAACATTAATGACATGTGAATATACTTTTAATCAGAGAATTATTGATATATAAATGGACTGAAGTAAAATATATATCGTTATGCAAACTATGACGACACTTACCGTTCCAGCTCCGGGATCGGAAATTTTGCACGGCAGAACTGCCGTGGTACCACTTTGAGCAAGCACCTCTCCAATTGGTCCTTCAATAGCATCTTCATTTTTACCCTCCGGGGCATTCAATGGGGCGATTGCATTATTGGCACTTGAGTTCTGCTGATGCTTCGCCTGGCTCACTGCGGACATAAATTACAACAATGCCTTTTGAAGATAGAAAGAAACCATTTTGCTTGATCCAAGTAACATCTGCGTACGACGTGTGGTATCAACAAATTAATATTACTAACAATATTTTTCTCGTTGCCATAAATTCTAAATCTAAAAATTGGTTTCAAATAGTTGTAATATATTGTAGGTATATTTCTTGCTATAATATATTTTCAAGATACTCCACCTGTGAAAATCGCTTTTAATCTTAAACAAAAAAACTGAAAATATTCCAAATCTCCCTTTTACTTCTCTATGTAATTGTAAATTGGGCGCAATATATCATGCGCTTTGTTACAATAATAATTTTGTGCAAAAATTCTTCGGAAATATATAAAATATTGTAAAAATAGGAACACTATATAAATCTACTTTTTGATTTGCAACCCTTTTCTTTTAATAATCTCAGATCTCGGATCTTAGCAGATTGCAGAATAGGATTAATTAAAGTCTCCCAGAAGATTTAATTAAATGAAAATTACGAAAGTGCTACAGTAAAATGTGAGAAATCACGCCGCGTATTTTCTCGTACATCTCTAGGAAAGTTCCGCACCCATAATATCTGTCTCTCCAAGGGCTATTAGTTCTAAGGCCGACTATGATCAAGGATTAAAGGCGATTTCCATGGTTGACGAAGGGCGCGGCACAGGGAATGCGAGAGACGACGGAGCACTCTCCTACTCCGAGATTAATGCAGCCACCATTGCGACGATAACGCATAACCCGAGCGTCGCCCGAGTGGCTTAAGTGAATAACTTAGTCATGGCAATTACGACGGTTCGGTTGGGCGTTTACCGGTGCCCAAGATGCGCCAAACCGCGGTGAATTCCCGCGGATGTTCAGCCGGAAACTTTCTTGCATTGTGCCTAGCCTCCTGCTTACCTCTCGCTATCGTTCGCTTGTTTCTGTGCGCATCTCAGACTTTCCCGATAAAAAAAAAAAGATTTTATCCTCGAATACCACGCGCGAGATTTCCAGCTGGCAAATATCCAGAAAGCTTTTACTTCTGTTGAACGAGTTGAGAGCCCGAGTTCGAAACTTGACGCCTTAGGCCAACGATGCAAAGTTCGCTTTTAAAATGTTGCGATATACATGCACGTTTATGGCAACATTTTTATGTACTTGGAATTCTTCTTATACAATAGTGTGCAATTATAGCTTGGCTTTTACTTAAGTTATATTGAACAAATGCGTTCATGAACAATGATGTAATTAAAAATATGTTTTTATAAAATAGTAATTTAAAACGAGAAATATTCAACCCAACATAATCAATTTTATTTACTGTTTATAGATTTTGTTATAAAAATTTGTATAATATTAACATATTTTTAATAACAAACTACTCAATATTTATTTAGTTTTCGTTATTAAAAACAGTGTCAAAAGATGAAAAAAATATGCCATGATTATTTCTATTTATTCGTAAAACAGCTATATTTGTAGATAATTATAAATGCATTTTAATTTTCTTTAATATTATAAGAATATTTGTGGAAATCAACATTCTAAATTGATTCTCATGTAAACTGTAATGTATATATACATACATACATATAATCTTTAGATTAAATTTTATTTTAATTCGGTAGTTTGAATATTTATGTACACTTCACTTTAATAATATATCCTAATTGAAGAGGTGCAGTTATTAATATTAATAACTCAATTATCTCTTTTACGCCGTATCATTATAAATAAGACCTATCAATCCAATTACGCAATGTCATCATATTATACCATCATATTATTTCTCAATTTCTCATAGCAATAATTTACACGTTCAAAAGATTCTATTTCGCTAATTGCATTATAAATTTCAGCTTTACATTTATGCATATTTATACAATTTATAAAAGATTGTGGCTCTTATAACTTGACTTTTATAGATAGATACTAATTAATCACGATACAAGTCAATTTGTTAGAAAATATTTATTACATTAATATTCTATTATATTTTTATTAAATTTTTATATTATATATACAACTACAGCTAGAAAGATAAAGCAAAATGTTATGTATGTTTCCCTTTTTATATTCTTTTTACCATCTTTAGATCCTTCTTTTTAGAGAAGAAACATAGAAAATTTATATTTCATTAATACTCATTTCTATTAATTTAATGTAATGAATGAATTCAGCTTCTTTTGCAAATTGGAAAAAGCTCGATCGGATGGCTCGATTGATAGCACGGAAACTTTGTGCATATTTTGCATTTACTATTAATAATACAAAAGACTGTTACTTGATGTTGGTCAATCTTTTGATGTTGATCAGATTAGCGTGCATCTCACTTGAATTTTTTTGTCGAAATGAATTAACATCGTTGCCACTGCCAGTGGCAATTCAGTACCTCAACGTGATTATTTGCTAGAAATTCCCGCGGGAAAAATACTCAAATTCTCCACGAGTAAAATTAATAAAAAAAGAAAAGAAGATCCGTTAAACGAACGACACCCTGAGGGATTGTTAAAGTAGATATTCCCACTTTGTGAAAAAAAATTATAGAGATTTTCATATCATGTGATATTTAGTAAAATGTAAAATTGAAGAAAAAAATAATATAATTAAAAATTAATATTCTTACATTAAAACTTTTTCTTATAGCGCATAATTTATGAACGAAAATTAGTAATTAATAATACAATAAAAGTTAATACTTTATAATGAAAATATTTAAGTCTTATTAAAGTATTACTGAATTCACATTTTTTTTTATTTTACCGACTAATTGAGTCTAAGGTTATTCAACATTTACTCAATTTTACTATTTTCACGAGATATCTTTTTCCATACGAAACATTTAGAATTATCCATGCATAATTCTCTTCCTCTACGAAAATATTTAAATACGATAATATCTTTCGATACAACTCTGAATACTTTTCACATTTGATAATTTCTATTTATACGAGCTGTGGCACGATGTATTTTCGAAAATACACAATGAAGCAGAAAATAATTGAGACGCGAATGGGTACATTAAATCTTAAACGTTGTCTTTAACTTAAGCAAAGACAAAGTAAAATGGGTTGGTGCAATTTTCTAAATTGAATTTACCAGTGATTAGTATTCGCACATAGTGGAAGATTAATCTGGCACAATTTCAGAAAGTTTGCCGAATCGAGAATCGTAAAACGGCCCGGTAATAGGGGCCGATGTGCATTTAATTAAACTTTCAATTAGATCTAAAGCTTCGGAGGTGTTACGGCGACGACCTAAATTTTCAGTACCGCATCGTCTCGTTTGGAAATGAGGCGTTCTGTGAATTTGTCCATTGATATATACATGTATATTATACGTATCGACAGCTTTGTATATTATATTACGTATCGACCGCTTCGATGTTCTCGAAAAGCGAATTATCGAGATGTAAGGATACCGGATACGATGAAACGACCGATGCAATTTCGATGGATGAACCCGTCGAAAAGTTCAACACTAACGAGGCAAAAATACGCCACGAATTTTCAGCAACACGATAACCGGAAATTGCTTGTCAGCCGGATTAAGTGTTTTCCATTGCCGGCACGAAAATAACTCGCCTGAACGCAAGTACGGAAGAGTGTGGCGTGCCGCCCGTGTTTCTTCAGGCAGCATCATTACCATTGAAAATTGTATGCCGCCGTGAAGCGAATACCGACGAGGAAGAGCACGACGCGGAGGAGAATTAGAAACAAAATTATTTAGGCTAGGAGAGCCGCTGTACTTAAGCACGCGATTTACGAGAGGAAAACGCACGAGGTAGAAATACGAATGAGCATGTCGTTTTCCGCCACAATTTCTAACTCTAATCCTATAAAGTCTTCAAAATGCTACATTTCTCTGACGCGACGAAATTAAGTACGTAATATCCGAAACTGCTGAAAAATTCTAAATAAAGTAACGCGCGCTATTGGTATGCAACTGTACATGTAGAATTTAGAAATAATAAGTAATGTTTTTTTACAAAACTTAAGACTTATTCCTCGCTCTTTTTACGAATAATTAAAAAGAACGTTAGGCTTTTATATTTCAAAAAATATTATGTCCCATGTTTTTAATTTAAATTAACATAGTCTTATCAAACTTTAGTAACAAGTTGTACCTTTTTCAATTTTTTTTTGTTTATTCAATAATTGCATTCAATAATTCAAAACATATATCGCATATAATAATAGTATAATAAAATTATACCTTTCCATAAAAATTCAAACTCACCTGTAAAATACAAGTGTATCTCGAGTAGGATGACCACCACGATCCAGAATGTCTTCATGATGATCACAAAAGAATCGTGTCTCTCTCCTTCCCTCAGACATACGAAACTAGAATCCCTTTCGAAACTGAAATCCAAAAGAAACGTAAACGGTCACTTTTAATATTCGTTTTTACGACTTTAATTAATTGTTTCGACATGTGTTTTTCCTTCAAATAGAACCGTATAGTTTACTCATTTTTAGATAAAATAAAATCAGGATTTGTTAATAAAGAATCTGAAAAGTGATCAATAGGAATGATGCAGAAAAATACATAGCTTTAATAATCTTCTCCAAAATATTTAATTTATAGCGCTTCATTCATTTTACAAAACTTAATAACAACTATGAAATTTAGAAAGTTATTTAAAGGATAGCAATAGTTGTTGAGTAATGCATGTTATGAAATTGCGTTGCATATTGTTGATTAATTTCATACCGGGCAGCGGTTCATACTCCTTACTTATTCATCATACGTTACCGTCAACTTCAAACCAACACATTTTTCAATAGAAAATTGTACCAACAAACTTGAAGAATTTAATATAAATAGACCGCCACACCAAAAGAAAATTTCAACTCCAATTTACACGTGAAATAAACTAACGGCATTTCTACTTAAGTAATGCTGGCAGTTCATAAAGTGCGAATGTAAATATAAAGCAGGCAAATTTGTTTGAAATAAATAATATAGCAACTAAAGTTTAGGCTAAGAAAATTATGTTAAAAGGAATATTTCTATCGCTCTTTTGCGAGATATTTTTTGTGCAAAGATTTTCGCCTTTATTCTATTTATATAAAAGATAATTTTCTCTTTCAAGTTCTCTATTTCAATATTCTTAGCGTATTCACTTTGCGCGACCATATGCGTCCTTGAGAAAGGAAAAAAAGGGAATTACAACTAAAAGGGAGGACGAGAGTACTGGAACGTGTTCCAAAACTACGCACAAGGTGCCCCTAACGTGGTATTAACTAGTTTCGTCGAATAAAAAGTGCTAGGTTTTTTCTGCGAGGTACGTGCAAGTTTTTCTTAACGTTCCATGGCGTGTGAATGGAACGTATTTTTGTTGAACGGTACGAGATCGATAGGGACGCGAATAACATTCTTCTGTTCAAGTTCTTATCAATTTCTCTGTTCCTTTACTACCTCATTCAATTTTCCTGATGATAACGTTCTTTTTTTTTTCTTTTATAAAACGCATATGTAAATAGCATGTAAAGAATAAAAAATGGGAAAAGCTATATAAAAGTCCAAAAAACGAATAGAATCAAATGGAACGTAAATGTTAAAAAAAAATTGAGAAAAAGTAAAATTATGTAAAAAATCAAATGGAAGATGTTAAGTATTTCCACTGGGAATCAATGAAACACATATAGAAACAAGGTTCTTTAAAATATATATTCACAATTATGCGGAAGCTATACGGAGTATAAAACATCAAAAGTATTCGACAAATTCCCGAAACAATGCAATAGTTGAAAGAGCGTTATGATATTTCGCCGAAAAAAGCGGAGGATCTTGTCCGATAAATATCCGCCCGAATAGTATTCGTATCGCGATTCGCCGTATTCTCCTGGGATCACCAAAGTAGGAATATTCCGAGATGATTCACGTATAATTGCCGGCTAGGGATCCTCTTATATATAACAAAAGGACATGAGTTTATTGATCGAAAAGACAATATCGATCGTATCTCGAATACCGAAATAGAAACCGAAAATTACCACGCATATTCATTCGTTATTCCGGCTATCGAATCTTGTAACAGACGCTTTCTGTATTTTGATAAGAAATATCTTGACATAAAACTGATACAAATTGTATCTTCTGTTCAAATATTGATTCTCGTATTTACGGCCATATTACGTACAGAATATTTATACAAATATCTAAAAAATTTTATATGTTAATGACAGTGTTACATATGCAGTTTTTTTTATCAAAACTACGAATGTTTTTAAATAAAAATCATTTCTAAGAAAAAGAAAGTATATTAACTCTGCATTACATAAACAGAAATTATTTCCAATCTTTTATAACTTTTCACGGCACTTGAGACTATTTTGTGCTTATGATATTTATAAAAAAAACAAGTTAATATTGTACATATTAATTAGGTAAAAATTTTCCTGTTTGAAGAATTTGGAAAAAGATTTCTTTATTTTTACTGCCACAAATATTTATAGAAATAATTATTATCTTTGGAAAATTTTTCTAAATATTTTTTAGAAATATGTAACATACTATTTAAAGTTACAAAAATTATTAAAAAATAATAGAAACAAATAATTGTATATTATGCGATAATCTTTTGATTGATATTTTACAAACTTAATATTTCGTATGATAAGAATTGTGTCGATAATTTCACAATAATTAGTACTAAATCTATATTAGATTTGCAAGACTCGAATTCACGGAGTCTCTAATTCACGTAGTTTATTTAGCATTCGTGTTTTTCTTTTGCCATGGTACACTCCACGATACATTACGTTTCTCGCAGGTTGTGATTTGGCCATTCGTAAGCCAACCACGAACGCCATATGTTTCCAACCGACGTATATGTTAAAATTTTCAAAGCAAGTACCGCGAACATGTTTTTCCCAACAAACGAGAAATATTTTGGAACTCTCTATTTGACTGAATTTTGTAAAGCTATAANGCCTAAAATCAATATAATATAATTATGCTATTTCTTTATTTTATTCAGAAATAATGTATTAAAGAATATATAATAATAATTTATTAAATTAAAAATTAATAAAATAAAAATTAGTAAACAAGTAATTTTTTTGCATTATCTAACAAATTTTAAACTTTACATTTTTAGTTTTATTTATTCAAATGTATATTAAACTTGTGTATGTATTATGATATAAATTTTGAAAATTTTTGTAATCATAATTTAAATAATGTTTATAATAATTTTATTTTATATTTATATAAAAGGGAAGATATTTGTATTAATTATAATATAAATTCTTCTAATTATTCAATATACATTCTTGCGAAACAGAAATCAAGGAAGGTGACTGTGAAACATGAAGATAAATGTTTTCCTTCTCTCATACATAAAATTGCCTTAGTTTTAATGTCGAGTAGAAAGCTGCATTTTACATACTCCTACATGCACGTTTTACTTGCATGGTTTACGACGTTGCTACTTGCAGACAAATAACCGCATTATACTTTATTTCCTGTCATACGTAAGACGTTCATTATTTAGACGAGTTAGATTAACGATTATGCACATGCCTAAAGCTGTAATCGATGAAGGATTTATGGAATGTGCGACATCTTCCGCCTCCGTTTACCTCGTGCCAAAGGACCAGATTGCGCAAAGGAAGTCACGCGAGTTTACGGCGAGATCGGAAATCTTATAAATTCTCTCGTCTAAAACAATCTCCCGACTCGAAATAAGCGACTTGTTTCCGCGCTGGCATTTAAATATTTAACAGGACATCCGAGGAGGCAATCGCGTGCCTCGGACGAGCCGGTACTGCCCAACGTACCGTGCGTGATTATTCGACCTGGTCTGATGTCATTTACATGTAACGACGCATCAATCCTACAATGACTAGTCAACAAAAGTAACGAATATCGATCTTGCGCGTACTTTCGTGCTCGAGTTGATTTGAAAAGAACATCTGTTGTTAGAACTAAATGTGAGTTACTAAAAACTAAACTAGAGTTATATTTGAGAGAAATATATTAATTCTATTAAAATTCAGTACGATTGATAGATATACGCTCTATTTCTTCGAAAGAGTGTAACAAATTTTTATATATGAATTATTGTATCCATGAAACGTTGTGCATAGATGCTGCATAAAGCCGCCAAATGCATCGCTTGTTTCTTTTCCAGGTTAATGCTAAAAAGCAAAAAGTTGAGTAAAACAAATCTGAGAATCTATGTGTGTGAGCAGAGAGATACAAGTTCCTCCGTTATTTGTCCATAGATAAAGAGATTTGAAAAATGATAAAATAGAAATAAAAAGATATAAAATTGAAAGCTTAAAATGATAAAAAATATAGTAATGGAAAAAGACTAGAATTTTCATCTGCCATTCATCTGCTGTTTTAAGAGAATAATCTCTTTGTTTAAAGATTATATATTAAAGCCTCCAAAGAAAAAAACCCAATTCTGTCAAAAACTGTGGTGAACGTCGATATTCTTGGCGACGTTAATACAGGAGATATTTTTATGGCTGCGAATAGATGGAAAAGCAGATATGGTCCCTTTTACGACGTTCTAAATAACATAATATCGGCATGCTATGACAGAATTTGGTCGAGGTGAAAAAGGGATCGTCCGATAAAACCGTATATTTAGAACACAAAAATAAGCAAAATACAATAAAACTCGTTGAATTTTACGCGTCTTGCGCGATGAGTTCACACACATAAAGTAGAATAAATTCGCGCGCGACTCAAGGATAGCTATATTATTCCTATGTTTCCCGATGTGGCGATCTCGTCGGCAGAACAATCGACGATGCGAGGCAAAAGAAGCAAGTAAGACTGCGCGTAGGAATGAATTCGAAAAGGCAAGTGAGAGCCAAATGCAAATAGACTGTTCGGCACGAGCGGCATACGTGGCACTTGAATGGAGGTATTCAATGAGCGGCCGCACACATCGCTGATTGAGATCTTTTAAATGGAAATTCATCGACCTAGGTGCGATCGGTACTTTAGATGTTGCCCGAGAAAAGTTGAACGTTTCTTTTTCGTTCGATGAGAGATACGCACGCGTATATAATACACGCCTCGTGTTCGACCGAACCAACCAAATCAAACTCTAACAGCGTTTGCAATGGAGAACTCTGGAGAACAACCGCTACGTTATTCAGAAGCGTCAAACGTATGTTGGGAGAATGCGCGTCGTCTGACTGAACGCGCTTCGCTTCGTTTAAGAACCTTGGGAATTGCAAAATAGGTCGAATGAAATGTTATCCACATTCTACGGGAATACGCGTTCCAATTCTCGCAAGAGTAGTAGATTGTGGATAATCAACTTCAACTGTCCCTATTCAGGAGCTATTGAACCGCGACATATATCAAATACCCCGCCCGTTATATACCTCTCGGAATGAGGGTAATGATAATTAATGTTATCACCACCGCCAACGTTAAATAGTAAATCAACACGGTGCGCTATTTACGTCATACATCCCAATGTTGAACCGATACACACACATATATATATACATACATATATATATACATATATATATATATATATATACACACTTTATCACGCACGCGTTACATTTCTCGTGCAATAAAGAGATAGAATGATTTTCATGCTCCACGTAGTTTAATCGCGGAATCCTCCAGTTATTCCGTCTCTTTCCTCGTCGCTGGCTAACAATCTGGATATTGCCATTAGCAGGTTTTATCGTCGCTTCCTATATATTCCGTTTTTCCCCCGTTCTCCTATCGCTCGATCCGCCGAGTCGCGTATTCGCGACTCATTATTTTCTCGCACAATCTACTACGCAGACCGACGACGATTGCACTTCGTGTCGCGACGTTGTCGTAACTACGTTAATTACATTTTCGCCGGCCCGCTACATTTTTATCTCAACACATTCAGAAATCAGCGCGTAACTCTCGAAATTACCGCTCTTCACCGCCGCGTTTTTACGTCGCGAAATATGAATGTACCAGTGTATAATTTGCTCGATCTAAATTAGAGTGGCTCGAGGTTACGACAACTGTTTTCTGATTATTTCGCTTTCTCGCGCGTGTTTTTTTTTTCGCGTTTTAAACGAGCAATATGTTCCACGGCTACAAGATTATTATTTAAAAAAATAAGATTCTATACATCACGAGATAAAAGAATATTACTGTTGCATCTATAATTACATTGCAGTCTACAGTATAAAAAAAAACATCGGATCCTTTTTTAATTTTTACGACAGATAAAAATTAAAATTACAAAGGAATTAAAAATGCAATTTAAAAAATTCATCATTTCGGAAGCTGCGATAATAAATTACTGATGTCGCGATCGGCATAATAAAATCGGAACGGTAATCGAGCGCTTGCATTTACTGCTGCTTAAAATTTAATGCACCATTCCCAAATTACTTTCGGTGCGTGTGCGATAGTGATGAGGATTTGTGGAGTTTCGTGCCTCAGTCTCGCGCGCGCTTCGCCGTCGAAATTTTAAACAACGTCGAGAATAATGCATGCGCGTGGTACGAACGGAGTACCAAATGGAGCAAGTCGAACGGGAGACGAACTATCGTAGCAGTCGCGCAGTTTTCACCGACAGTTCGCTCCCGTTTCGTCATTCGCATGATGCTGATATGAAACATTACACCGGAAGTTGCTGTAATCACCGTCTTGCGAGGAAAGAGACGAGCGGAAAGAAGACGAGGAAGAGAACGGGACGACGCGCGGCGCCGATTTCGCAGCGAGCGTATGTATAATAAAATTTATCCGGGAAGAGAGATGAACGACAAGGGAGCGCGGAAACGCGGAAATGCGAGAGAACGCGCTAAGCTGATTTCGGGCTAAACGACTCGCGCGCCCTTTTTCCGCTGCCTTAAACGCGTGCAGGTGCGCCCCACAATTCTCTCGCCCTCGGATTAGCCCTTCCCCCTGGCTTTCTCTCGCCCTCTGAATAATTTAAGTGAAGCGCGAATATACGGAGCGCGGAACGAGGTTCCACTGAAGACGATGTACTTCAAGAACATCAGCCCGTGGAAAAACAATTGTGCGAGGAGATGGCGAATGCGAAGCTACCGTAAATATTTGACGGCTAACACTTAAATCAAATCACCGCGAAGATGAATATACTTTCTCCTTCGCCTCTTTATCATTCATTGTTGTGATAACGGTACTGATAGGATTATGATTTTGGCTTATTTCTTTTTATTATTCATGACTGAAGATGATTTAATAACAATACTTATATATTCATTTTATTATGTAAAGTAATAATACGCACAATCTGTATATAATACGCATAAACTGTAAATAATTAATTTGAATATATTTATTTTAAATATAACATGCTTTACCATTTGCGATTAATTTTATGATAATCAACCTACATAACAATCAACTTCAGACTCTCTTTTTTACTTACTATAATTTTACTATGTTTTTAATTTATATTACTGTATTTTATTTTAGCATAATTTTTATCTTATCGGCATTAAAAGCAACATTATAAATCCATTGATGTATGCTTATCGATAGATCAGTCTCTCCTAAATTGGACGACTATCCGTGAAAGTGATAGAGAGCGAAATTAGTCAGACATTAAACGCGAATCGATTAGGCCGCGACGACAAGGATTATAACAGATCTTGCATTGGCGCGCTTTATCTACCCTCTTTTTTCCCAACGAAACGTCCAAGTAACGTGGTATTATTAGCCATAAATCACGTTCTGACGCTTACACCGCTGCCACAATAGCACGGCACTGTCATTAGCTCACAATAAGCTCTCTCTCTGCTTAGTAAATTGCTTTCTCCGTCTTTCCCTCTCGATTCCGTAGAAGACAATTATCGCACGAATGACATACACATGCTACTCGCGTACAATGCTTGTATGCTATAATCCCAGGGGATATTTTACACAATTCGAAGCAACTGTATTGTATACAGTCCTCGAAATATGCTTCATAAATGTTATCGATATCCGTACAAGCGGTATTCAGCTCTTTAAATGTTCAAAAAGACGCGATTAATATACATTATTGTATTGTGTATACAAGCGTCGTAATAACAATTTATTTCACCACGTTGGCGGGTGACGACGAAAGCCGGAGAATGATAAAAATTGGGAAGCCGCAAAACAGAAATTATGCAAATCCGCGCTTCGGCGTACGATAATGCTCTGATGCTTTTCAAGAAGCAGCGCTATGTCGTATCCCCGTCAACGTTGCTACGACGTACAGCGTTCTTTTTTTGTCACAATAAGAAACGTGAGTGTCGATCGATCTTCCAATTAATCTGTTGAAACCTTTGAAACGACCGTCATCAGTTAGGTGGGATTACCTTAATCTCTCCCCCCCCCCTCTCTCTCTCTCACTCTCTCTTTCTCTCTTTCGTCCGACCCTGTCGCGGTTTTTGTGCGGTTTCCTTGCATCGACATCATGTTCGCACTGCTACCACCGACGGCTCCATTACCTGCCCGTGTCAGATCTTCCTTGCGATAAGTATCCCTAAATAATCCTGACAGATAAATCTTTTCAGTTGTTATAGAAAACGTCGCGTTATCGCGCGAGGGTCATCGGTGCGGATAGCAAAGGAAAACATTAATAGATTGATGTAACTTTTGTGGTATATGTACATATACCGTACGGTGTATTGCCGGTTACGCGGCATATGTACGTACGGGAGATTAAAGCTAAAACCCGATAAAGCAATAAAGATAGGCATTTAACTGCGGAAGTGCAAACCGAGTATTAGCTGTGGATTCGCGCAATATATTTTATATATAAGGCAATATCGCGAGCTCTATTTTTACCATAATTGCGTGCTTCCGTGATATATCCCGCCGGTTCTGCAGCTATAGAACGCGCGAATGATTTATAGATCCGCATATAGATGCATCATGAATAATAAATCGCAAACTGTTAATAAGTTCACGCATTACTGGTATTTCATTAACCCAACAAACCTGGTGTACAAAATGAAATATTTAATGCTCTTCAAACGATTTACTAATAATAAGCTCTCTCAATAAAAATTAATGTGAACTTTTAATTTGTATCAATTGTATTTTGCGACTTGTATCAGTTCGACGGTGAATGTAAAAACAAAAGCTTTCACTTTGATTTAAAAGACTGAATAAACGCAGCATAAAATAATATGTATGAACATAATAAACTTCAAAGTTGTTTGGCTCTGCCCACATTTGCGTATTGTAAACATGCAATAATAGTTTTAGTAAATTTGCACTACTACGAAATAATAATTTTTTTTTTAAGTTTTGATGTATCGATTTACATAGCAATTTCCATAAATTACTTTTCATTAACTTTCCTGACATGTACTTTCATGTAAAGAGATTGATGTGAATCTACTTGGTCGAATTTCCCAAAAGACATAATTTAGAAGTTAATAAATTACAACAAGTGTGTCTATATATGTATGTCTTTGCCAAATTGATCGGGATAAGGACGCCCCTGTGCGACCACTTGCAGAATATTCGATATAATAATTCGCGCGACGTGCTCCCTGCGATTAACGCGACAGACTCGCTTGCATCATGTAACATTTTAAAGGGCGAATTCAATTTAAAATATTCGAATCTCTCTCACTCCGCGTGTACCAGTACGTGCAAAGCAAAGCGTGAAGAACACGGTTTCAATGTAATTAAGCTTTATACGCTGGTCGCGCTTTCATCGCTTCTTGCGAGCTAATTAAATTTGTACTTGCCTGTGGTGTAACCCGCCGTTTCGCGCGCTAGATATACGAAATTCAGAATGACGTGTTTATACGTATACCTCGGCACAATCTAGGCGGCGCCCGAAATTACGTGACTGCCTCGACGCAGCGCGGCGACGCAGACTAAGTTACGCAATTATTAGCTCTCTTATAATTATCGTTTGTTGCAATTGCGTACGCGCGCGCGTGCGCGCGCACGCGACGCTTGATTATTATCTTGCTTTACTCTCTCGGTAAACAGTATCCCGAATCTATTACGTGAATTAGATACATGGAGCGTGAAATTTATTCTCGCTAATTACGTATCCGAAATCGTTGGAATTACGCATCTTGAATATTTGCTTGCCCTATTTTCTACAATTGTGCGATACAGATTTCGCAAAAATGTCACGTTTACTCAGTAAAATCTTTTATAGTAATAGCCCCGCAAATGTCAAACTTTTTATAAAAATTTTTAAGATCTGTGTTTCAAATCTGTTATTTAGAAAAAGATTTAACTACATTTAGATATTATTTTTATAAATATTTAAAAAGATTAAGTAAATTAAGAGGATAAGAAAAAAAGTTGGTTTTTAGAAGTTTTCCGAATAAAATTAAAAATCGAATAGCGCTGTAACGAGAATCAGCAAATGGTTTAACGTGAAAATTAAATATGAATACGCGAAGATAAGTACACCTTCATGTTAGCAGTAGGCAACCGTCAGAAAAGAAAGATATCGCTGCTTAAAGAGCAAACAATTCACGCCAGCTAGTCACGAAAAACACAATTTTGCAGCGGATATTACTGGCCTATGACGAGCCCAGCGCAATCGTTATACAAGCATGGAGCGCTGTTTTTAGCTGAGTGTGCTAAACGATAATTGAACGGTACTACTGCGAAACTCTTTTCCAACCTAAGCGCCAATTTCCTGTTCAAAACGATTCAACGTGTAAACGCGTAAAACTCGCATAAAATTGTTTCTTGCGAATGGAATTCTCTCGCCTCGCTAACATTATCATATTGACCTCGTGGAGTGGCGGATATGGAAATTGGTAATAACCGACGCCTGGGCAAATAAGCCGGGGCATAGCATGCGCAATGATGCCGTAAACAAGATACAACTTGTGTATCGCGAGCAATGAAGCCGCGAGTCGATGAAGTTGTTGGATGACCTCGCGTGAGCAAAGTGGCTGACACAGGAGCGGCGGGGAGAAACGATAGTGGCGAAGCTAAAACTCGGCGGAGGGATGTACTTTAATAGATTAGGGAAGCCAAATAGACGCGCATTTTCCCTATATCCCGCGATTAGATTCGATAAGATGGAAAGATGGAAGTGCACGGTAGGATCAGCATGAAAACGCGTAATAAGATGAAGGGGAGGATATCGGAGGGATTTATACGGCGACGGATAATCTCTTGTTTATGACCGTCTTTATTTTCATCAGCGCTTGAATACGATGCCGCATCTGCGTGCAATTTTTGCCAAGAATTATCGTATCCAGCCACGCGTAATCGGCGCGATGCGATGGCGTGTAGATTTAATCCCGCCCCGAGTTGCACGAAAATCGGTGCGAAAAGGCCGAGAGCTTCCTCAGGAAGTTCCTAATGCGAGAGAATCACGCTGGTTTATCACATCAAAAAGAGAAAGAGTAAGGAATTCATAGCGCGGCTTCATTTTTATAACTATATATCTATTAAAATTAATTGCTCTACTTTGAAACACATGACTAGACAGAGTAATCAAAAAAGTTTTGTAAGAAAACTATTTAATGTTAAATTACGTAATACAATTTTCTTATAATGACTTCTTATAAATTATATATTTTTATAATGAAGTTTTAATGGCAATTATTAAATTTCATGGCAATTAATATCCTTCGAAGCTAATTTTGAAATAGTGATGATCATAAATAAAAATTCGTATAAAAAAATCTTTATTAAAGATTAATTGAAATGTAAAATAATTATTTAGATATTAATTTGTGAAAAAATTAGAGATTTAAAAATCTTGTTTTTAGAATTCTAATTCCTTAATACTCCGTGTACGAGGAAACTATTTTCAAGATAAAACGGTAAATATAGCACGGAAAACAACGCAAACTTGAATCGACGTAACATATTACGAGAGGGGTAAACAAAGAGGAAAATGGCAACAAACTATCGGACGCAACAGGGGCGCAGTTGGTGCGGTTTTTTTACTTCGCTAGTTCCCAACCATGATAGATATTTATTGTTTCATCTTAGCTGTAAATAACATCGCTGTCTTCATTTATTTCCACCTTCTACACTTTTTTTCCTTATATTCGCAGTCAAAGTTTCGTAGTTGAAAATAACATTATGCTTCAGTGAAAATCATTAAATGTAATCCGTTAACTAACACCCATTATACAATCATCATAACTACTACTTATTAATTAAATTAATCTAGTCTGCGGTTTATGCCAGACTTTATCTGATAAATTTATTTCTTTCAACACTCTCCTTGCTTATTTTAATGCTAAAGGTATATAATTTTGAACTTTAGTTCTCTTACATGAATATTGCATCGATGAAATAAGAATAAGAAGTTTTGTGTAAATCTTGATGAACCGTGAAAGTACAAATTGCTATCGTCTATAAGAACTTGTACATTCTCAATATTTGTTCTTCGCAGATGAACCTGCACGAGAATCAAAATGCTATTGCAAATAGGGCAAACTCCTCGTTGCGCGCGCCGGAAACTTCTAAGTATCCTTCGAAGACTTAAGGGCCAACTGGGTTCTCCGAACAAGCCTTGAATTCGTTATCTTCCCCCGTAGAAAATTCGTTAAGACTACGTTAATGCCGTACGCCCTTCAGTACCATTTGAAACAACCGGAATGTCGTCGACGAGGCGCTTCGGGGGTTTTAAATTCGCGGACTCGGGCACGATTAATCACGGAAGAACTTTATCGTACTTGAGCGGGTCGGCGAAGTAAAACAAACAGATGGGCTATTAATCTCAAGCTGATGAACCTTTGCCCGAGCTCCCGCGACTTCGAAATTGCGGGGAACTTTGCGTTCGGTCTGCCCTCCCCCTCCCCTCCTTCGCTTCCGTAATTAAAGGGACAAGTTTCCGCGCGGAAACAAAATGTGGCGAATTGAAAGCAAAGAGTTTGCGGATGTACTCCGCGAACTTCGGAGCGAGTCCTCCTTCCGATGGCCAAGCTGAGAAAGAACAGACAGCAGACGCGCGATTTAATTAATTCCGGAATTATTTCATCCGCTATTGGCAAATTGTCCGTCTCGTGTAGGAAGTATGCCACTGCGTTTATTTCCCCTTCAGTTGCGAGAAAATCGGCATAGCCAATACCTAAACGGTGAAACGATTTTAAGAAACTCAGCGGAGAGAAAATTCGCTCGGTCTTTTGTTCTTATAACGCCGTATCGATGCTCGGAGGGAGTACACGCGAACGACGTTTATTGGATTGCCTGTCCGTTCGAGAACGCTTTAAGAAAATTTGCCCTGCACTATCCGTGTACGACGATGATCGATCGATTACTGCATTATTTGTTTGTGAGAGTAACAGATCGAATCCGGACATTCTTCAGATTGTCGTTAGCGGAAAGACAGTTCTTTCAATTCTTCACAATCAATCGTGAGACATCAGTGTTTGAGGAAAAAACACAGGAAGAAAAGAGGAATGATAACAAGCACGCCTCTTGGGGGCCCTGACTGGACAATGCATTGTCTCGAGTTCCTGTCGAGCAAACGATATCAAGAAAATAATTGAAGTTTTATCTCCGAGACAACTGTTGATGAGGAAGAAAGATATCAAGTTTTTAAATCTTGATTTGTAACAGGAAGTTTTGCGCTTAAAAAGTACGTCCGAAATATTCCGTAGACTTTCTAACTTATTCACGTTATCTTGCGCAAACTTGAGTATGAAAACGACACAACTTTCCTGTCTTCTTTAATGAGAAATTAATTTGAAGTCTATGAAAAAAAAGGATAATAATTCTAATATATTGTAGATATAAAATGTATACGTCTTAATTATATCACACCAAACAATAATTTTAGTAACTTAATGAATAAAAATGTAAAAATGACGAGTACGGAAAATATGTTAGAATCACATAGAATAAATAAAAAAAAAAAAGAACAAGGCGCCAAAAAATATTTATCGTGCTACTAATTAAATAGATAAAAGCAGTAATGAGAAAATGTTCGACTTTCTGTCTTGTTGCAAGAAATTCAAGAATGATATTCTATCTACTGTTAATATCTAAGATACATTATCCAGAAAAATAACGATGTCATTAGAATATTTTTTTCAGACTCATTATTCATAGAACAGATGAAAGGTGGAATTTGAGACTTTCCTTGTAAAGATATACTTTCGAAAATCTTGGTAGAGTACCGCGTCTTTAACACACGCTTTCTCGCCTTTCAACCGCTTCCCCGAACTTATAAGCAGAAAATCTCGGTATACGTACATACATCGTGTAGTTGTATGTCTCGCGTGCACGACACACATACACACACATTTATATATAAAACGCACGTTCCTAGCATGTCGCAATGTCGCTGCCGCACTCTCAGACCGACGTAGATATCTCGCGGACTAATTACAAACCGGGAAGCTGCATATATGTTACTTGACGGCGCATTCTCGCCAAGCCGCCGGCAAAAGCACAGCCCGGCCGCAAAGCAGAATGTCTGCTGGTGTTTTCCGAGAGAGAGAGGCTGTCAAGCATTCGCCTGCCGCCTGTGCGGAACGTTTACAAGGCTCATATCGCGTTTCCAGCGTCGCGTGTCATCCGCGACATGTGACAATCAACCGTGCAACTCCGTACGGGATATATCGCCATAATCGCTTTACGTGTTCGTACGCTTGTATTTATAAAGGAGCAACGCTGTACGAAATAACCTTTGGAAATAGGAATAACGATCTCACAATTATCTTTCGGTAGATAAAAAAATATATTCGAGCTTTTTTCTGTCTTATTAAAAGATATATGGTAGAATTTCATTTCTGACGATAAAAGATTAATGCATCAGTCACATAAAGGAATATCACAAAATGACAGTTTTTGAAATCATATTTTCAACAAATATAAGTAAAGATGCATATTATCAAAAGATGAATACAGCGTGGTATTTTATGTTCCAAATGCATCGGAGAAGTCAACGGACGGTGAAATAAACTATCGCATCCCAGAAATTAGACTAAACGAGTGAATGATATGGGGTATAATTAAGACGGACAACAGCCAGGGAGCGTATTCGACCACAATGAAATTCACCGTTGCTCCGAGCGTTACTTTACGAGCTCATAAAAGCGCTATTACCTGGAGGGGAAGAGGATAGCACGCGACCCCGCGGCCTGGCGAAATTTCCATTTTAAGCAGTTCTAAACCGCACACGATTAAAAGATCCTCTTTAATTGTCGCGGCGTGACCAACGCACGCGGGATGCGGATTAACTGACTTGCACTTGCGGTATGAGAGTGATATATATTACAGAATAAACCTCTTCGCACAAGTTAAGATTACGCTACCGGAGCGAGGCCCGTCCTGTTTAACCCTCATGACTGTAATAACTCTCGTGATTGTCGAGTACTTCGCACTTTATGACATCGCAACAAAGTGATACCACAAGAGTTAGAAAATGTTAGAAAATATTTAATCATCTTTTAATTAGTCTTAATTATCAAATTTCCTTAGGAAATGGCCAAAAAAAATTAAAATATTTTTCAGATGTAATGCTGTTTCTGTAAATGCCAGAAATGCACTCTTTTAATTCTATTGATTGATATATTTTCGCAGAAACTTTATTAGATAAAAGAGATTAAATAAATTTTATGATTGTTGTTTTTTCTTGTTTTTTATCAAATATGTAATTAATATAAAATATCACACTATTATCGCATGCTACAAACTGATATTATAGATATTTTATTAAGCTGAGCCGATAATTTCTCAAAAGATACGCAAGCGTTCCGTATAACGAGCGATTCTTTAATGACGAACAAGAAAGATAAAAGAAATTATAACAAACGTTTTTATCGCACGATTCTTGTGTAAATCAGTTAGAAATGTTGGTAGCGCGCACGTACGCGATGCTTGCAGCCGATACATCGAGTGTATTGATATTTTCTCTTCGTGGCACATGAAAACGTGCCGTGCGGTGAATGCATGTAATGTATTCTGCGTGATATGAATCTGCAACTTTATTGTAAAGCGCAAACTCTTTCGCGGCGCAAGATTTGACGGTAGTTTTTCCATCGAAAGATACCGATCACGATGCAGCACGACGTATTTCAGCACGGATACTCGAACAGTTTCGTCATAGGATTTGTAATGAGAAATACGGCAATGAAGAATTCAATACGCATTTATGTCGGTCACTTCGTTTTGTAACACTTTTTAAATAAATCTATATAAATTATTAGATGGAATTTGAATCTAAAATATTCCATATTCTATTTTCCTTCTTTATGGCGAATTTATAAATTGCAACAAAGCAGAGAACAGAATTCTCCGTCAACCGCTTCGAGTAAACGAGACATTTTGTAATGCGTATTTTCACGTAATGCACTGATGCAAGCGGACGTATGATAGAGGCATCAAAAGCACCCCATCAGGGATTTTATTAAACATACGTATGAAAAAAATCTTTAATATAACCAGCTGAAAAAGCCTCTTTTTTAAATAATAATTTCCTTGTGATCCTCGCTGTAACATGCACGCTTTATTTAATATCAGCTTTATGAAATTCTGGCGCTGATAAAGCACTGTACTCGGATGGTACTTTTCACATTTCGCTTTGTAGACGCAATGTTCTGTTGGATAATTCGTTTCAAACCTGTTATTAATCCACAAATTGATTCGTAAATAACAATGAAACATTAAAAAATATCAGTAAACAATAGCAAAAGAAATACATAGAAGATAATAAAGTCTATTACTTATTGTTATTATATTTTAGCTATGGAAATGACTTTTCAATAGTATGAAAATTGAATGAGGAATCTAATGGAGTTTTTGTCGTTAAGCAAAAAAATTATTGATTAATTTTTATTATTAATTCAAGTACATTTGCATTAAAATATAAAAATAATAAATGTATGAGTGAGTAATTACACATTGTTATTTTTATCAAAATGGTTCCCTATGATTTATTAGAATATTTATTAGAAAAAAAAATTATATTCCGTTACTCGTAAAATATTTCCAGGTACAATCCACGTTCATTTTCTACCCTTTTATTCAAGTCAGTGCGACGTATTTCGAAAAATATCTGTTCCAGGATCAGAAAACTTTCGCGACGATGAAACAACACAGGCGACTGTTGAGACCGCAGCCGCCAAATTATATGTGCGCGATACCGAATTTGATTGCCAGTCACGTTTAGTAAATTCTAACTTCTCAAAAACCAGGTCGTGTACTTCGACTAGTGCCCGAGCAACTTCTCGGCGCAATTCATCCATTATAAAGGAGGTGCCACGAGGTCGTGTGTGTATACACACGCAAAAACGTCTCGCATACGCTAGGTCGGGTTAGTGGCGATCGCGTGAACTTTGCGATGGCCATCGCCACTATGCAACGCACTTGGAATCATGCGATCCGTTGATCTTCCACGATGACCGCGTACCGATGTCTGGATAGACCCGACATAGCGATAGCACTGGCTAGCTGACTCGCGTGCCTTTGTGACCTTAGAACGATGCGCGCAGCCCTGGAAAATTGCTGGCGACCTAGCTCTAGTTCAGAATAAATAAGTCACTCACTCATTGTTGTGCTTAAAGACGGGGGTAGAAAATAGCGCTGCGCAAATTATACGTATAAGTTTAGCCACGCTATAGTTGCACTTTCGCTCGATCGCTCAATTTACCGTCGCGATGGATATGAATCTTAATCATTTAATTACGCTCCTCCGAAGCAGGCGGACACTTTTGACGTATCTACGGTGCCAAATTATATGAAAATACAGACGAAGAAAATTAATGGTTGAAATTGCCCGGCGGCATTCGCGCCTCGTCAGAGGATTCAACGAATCTGCATTTCTCTTTCACCCTCCGCAAATGCGTTGCCTAATTCGACGTTGGCGCGTTACAATTGGTGATAGGGGCTCGTTATTACGAATTTGCATTTGCAATGGCTATATTGAAATGCGCGGAATACGCCAACTTGATGCAGCACAAGTAATCAAACGATATTCTTTGAAAGAGATACTCGCGCGCGAGTGCGCATCCGTTGCCAATTCCGACCTGGGCAACATAAAGCGCCGTGTGACGTTTTGCGGAAAGCGCATGGTTTATTACGCTTCTTTTTACGGCGTAATTCAACTCGGAGATCTAACGAGGCGCTATAATGCACTCATCTATTCGAAATATCGTCATTGCAGAGCCATTTCCATCTCCATTTTTTCGCTCTGCGAAATTAAATCCGCTCTACATTTTTAAATAAGTGGTTACTACATCATCACATGTAAAATGATTTTTGCGAGGACAAAATTTCAAAATTTTATTTGGCAAGTTTTTTTTTTTCGTCGCTCGAGTCCATAACTGAAATTGGCAAATCGCGGTCATTCCCGAAATATATCGAGTTTTACATGAAACTTGAAAGAAGCGCGACTTGCTTCCCGTTGCAAGTGATATCAATCAAGTTTCAACGGCGCCGCTTCTGAAATTTATTAGAGCGAACGACGTAATATCACGCGGTGCTCTGCGGTGATACCCATCGTGTCGCGACGCGCAGCGTTCCCTTGTGCTCCCTTTACTGTCGACGACACTTCCCCCGATATTTCAAATTCCACTTCCCTCATAATCCATCGACGGGGGGGGGGGGTCTTTATCCCGCGCCATTGTATCACGCCACTGGAGAATAAGGGAGGTGCGCGATCGAACGATCGCGTAGCCGGATTGATAGGATCAAGAACGGAGGCGGATATGCAGGTCATCGCGACAGGTCACATTGGTGCTCTATATGCGCTGGAGGCTCTAATAGGTTTTATTGCATCCCTCGGCTGCCAGCCGAGAATGGAAGGGTCAGGGCAGGCGAGGGTACAATAAACGGTCATCCTACCGTCGTTATTAATCATCGCATTTCCCGCAATACCTACGCTACGGACACGACGATGAAGACCGGCTAAGGGATAGACAGCATACATTAGCGTACGACGATGCAGGCTACCGCCGATTGTACGAAGGTAGAAGAGATGAGATTGTATCGTAATCGAGTATCGAGGACCATCTCTCGCAATCTAGTACACTATTTCCTGTACATGCACATGCATGGAACATCTATCCTATACACGCCCAGGGTTGTCCGGCCAAAGCGATAACCATAAGCCGCACGTTCTTCGCAAAGCGGCTGCGAGATCTTCACTGATAGCTCAATATTTTCTATTACCGGATGAAATTGATTTATATCACCGTTGAGAAAACCGAGTATATATCTTCGGAGTAATTGCTTCCTAAAATTGCTTTCTAAAGTCTTTGCCTTTCATTAATTGTCTCGAACATCTAATCAAACATTTCGGAAGATAACTGATTCTCTGTTTCTCTTCAGACTAAGGAAGTAGTCGTATATCAAGTCGCAAGATATTGTTTTAACGCTTTTCCAGTTAAATCTTAAATTTTGATTATTGTTATGTCAAATTATATGAATTATGATTTTATTGCGGTATAATTGAAATGTTATAATTTTTATGTAAACTTCTCACGACGTTTTATGTTTAAAAAACGGGTTTTTATATCATCGGGTTTTCATAACTGTAGAGAGTGAAACTAACGATTTTGAAACTTTCGGCTTTCCTGATACAGGCGTGTAGCTCAACTATTAGAACATCCGGCAAATTAACATTAAAGCTTCTCTCCTATTTTCCAAGCATGTTGGATGTTAAATTCAATAGTCCATATTCAGTTTAATAGAAACTTTAAATGTGAATGTTATACAAATTATCCCAACCTGATTTTGCGAGCAGCAGACAGAGAAATTGGATGAGAACTTTGCAATTAAAGTAAAGTAAATCCTTCGCAATTATTAAGTAAATTCATTCTATGTTATCGACTTTAACAATACGTTAATCAATCTTAAACTAATTGCCAGAACAACTAATTGCGAGAACACGTTGCAATCAATCGCTTCCGACATTGATAAGCCATTATGAAGAGGATAATTAATTAATAGCAACGTCTATTTATCATTCGTATGAAGCAAATGTTTAATGTTATTACCAATTGTTCATTTTTATTGATGTATATTTCTTAATCGGAGAAAAACTTTGAACTATGCATGTTAATTAAGAATAATTCTGATTAATTAAATGTATTTTCTCTATTCATGTCATACCCCAGTTATAATCTTGAAATATGAAATCATTAATTATAATCTACTAAACAAGATATCAATATGACTGTCACTTAGTTATCAACGTAATTATCGCTCTTAATTGTTTATCATATAAAAGAGAGGAATTATAATTTCTGCAACAATCATATTATAAATCCATCTAGAGAGAACAGTAATTAAATATGCAAATATAAATTATATAAACATACATTACACATGTATGTTTAAGATTAATGTTTTAAGCAAAATTCCTAATAAAATAATTTTTCCGCTTCGTATTTCTATTCGAGTATTTCTATTACGAGTAATTCTATTAAATAATAGAAAATTAATCACTTTTTATATATCTTCTCGTATGTGTCGATTCAGAGAATATAATTACCCATCTCGATTACGGTAGAGAGTAAAGCGATATTTCATAACAATGACGGAAGTGCGCGGCATTGCTCGTGATTGTTCACTTACAGAATGAAATTGCTAAAATAACGACGTAGACAGGCGTTGTCGCAACAAATCACGCCAATTTCAATTTCGCGAGTGATCGCCGCGAATTCGCTTTCCTCGTTCGTATTTCAATCCGCACGGAGATTAATCTTTATTTTAATAGATTTTGCAGCTAGATACGACTGTGCGAACACATTTCTTAACCCACGTTCGTCCGGTCGTTCGAACGTACATAAATCGATATCATTCGCGTACGAGGCCGGAACTACGCGCAATTAATGACACGTCACGATGGCTAACGATGATAATTCATCATTTTTAGAGGTGCGTAGACATCTGCGATTCCATCAATACTAATCAAAATTCAAAAGCAATATCTAAATAAATAATTTCTCGAGCAGCGGAGAAATAGAATATTTTGTAGAATATACTTCTACAGTGTATCAACTTATACAAGTTAGATATATTACGAGATGTATATTTAGAAAATTCATTTTCTATCTTCCATCAAGATTGCTCGTGTCAATTACTTCGATATAATAATACCTGCCTAATTTATTGTAGAATCTTCGCATTAACATTTATATTTTAAAGAAATGAGTCTTAACTTCTCGACAGTTAATTAAAAGTGTCACTTCTCTTTTTCGAATGACAGGAAATTTAAACTAAGCACAGCTTCGTGATAAAGCAATCTCTGTAAACGTCACTTGCAATTTAAATATAATGTACAATATTGCATTAACGCGTACATTTTTGAACGATCCAAGTAATAAAATCTGTATCTTGTTCTAAATTTATTTATACAATATATCCACGTTTGCATTTCGCAATTTCACGTAATTAATTTAATATTTGAGTGCATTCAGAAAAAGAATTTATATTAATTTATCGCTAAACTTCCTGTTTTTGTAAAATTAAATTGCACATCAAAATTGAATCGTTGATATCGGAAACAGTTCAATTTATTTTGACAATATATTAAAGAAATATTTAACGGTGGAATGCCTACTGGGCTAGACTAGATTGGATAGAATGAAATCGATACTTTTAAAGTAGGTCGGCCAATATCATTCTCTAGCTTGGAAGTAGAAGAACAAACTGAGAGGACTTAACATTTCCTGCCTTCTACTCTTCCCAGTAACCGCAATTGATTATTTTAGTTAGTGAGATATTAAAATATCCCGCAAAGTCATCAGCGGATAGTCGAACGAACAATTACCTGGAAAGTACTTTCTATCTAAGATTTCTATTAGCACAGAATTACGCTCGCACGACGGATTATTTTGCGTTACGGGAATCGCAATTACGCTCGTCACGTATGAAGCTCGCCGGGGAATCCGCAGGAGAAGCGATATGTCGCATCAGCAGAATTCCAAGAGGTGGTAGGTGCTGGCGATATCAGAACGAGACGCGGAAACTTCACCTCTGGGAGCCCCACGGCTTCCCATGAATTATACCGTGCGAGGCACTTAAGTTGCCGGATGTTACGGTCTAATAACTGGATGTGAAAGCCTTTCACAATGGCCAGATCCACCACCGCCGATTTAGACCAGACGTAGTCTGTAGCTACGCGGTCGTTTTGTTAAATACGGATAAACGATAAGCTACCCTCGTAATACCCGCTTAACGGTCAATACAAATTTCGGTTTAAGCTACGGTAGAGCAATAAGAAATATACAGAATGTAACGTGGAGCCAGCAAAGTGGAGCTTGCGCTGCACAACGTTCGATTTATCCGAAGGGAATAAAACGTGCGATTGGCTCTGCGAATGAATATCTTTTAATGAGCCTTAAATAGCAGACATTAATCTTTTTTCGGCAAACCAAACATTAATCTTTCAATCGATTGATTGAGACATTCAATGGAAAACAGGATCCTTTTAAAAAGATTGAGCATTTCGTTTGTACATGATGTATACTTTATAATTTAATAACTTGAAACAATTGTGAAAAGTATTTTTTTTTGGTTATTGTAAAATATAACTTTATAAGTCTATATAAAGTCCAGTACTTTATAACATATTAAGAAGCTATATAACAATTATCGTTTATTTGCGAACAATAAAAGCAGAGGAAACATTTTTCGATATCTTGATGGAATCGCCTCTTTCAAAGATTTTGTACTCTTTATCTTGTCTGCTTTAACGTTGAATGTTCGTTGCTCTAAAAGCCTGTTCCTAAAATTTCAAGGAAAAGAAAAAGAGATGAATCGGGATGAACGTCCCGGATTTCTTGACTGGTGCACTCCTAAGCTCCAAATTTTTATAATGTATCACACGAGGCTACTATTTTCATGCCACAATGGAAACGAGAGATAAATGCTTCCTCCCAGACGTTTTTCATCAATCTGACATTTTCGATTACTTGCGTATGTTGTGTATCATCCATACGCACAAACATACGTGGTTGACGTGTCTAGTAAATGTGTTTGACCCTATTTATATATATGCAGTACATAGTAATATATGTATAATACACATTCCATTTGCCGATAAGAACCGGAGAACAGGGTCTTTCCGTAGCGAGGATTCGAATCGAAACCGATCGATCGTCGCCAAGATACGAATCTGGGGACCCCGCCTATTATCTACGAAACTCGCCATTTGTCACAGTATAAGCCACGAGAAGGAAATCTGGAAGCCAGATTCCGGTTACGTCGCAAGATTTCTATGAGCAGGAGAAACTTCCAAGTCCGATCTAGATTATCCAGAGAATTTCGGTTCTCCGTGACCGAGTGAATATTTAGGAGATGCATCCGATTAATAGGAGCATCATTATGTTGATCTGCTTCGAGGTATAATATGAAATTTGAGTCTCAATTTTGCTATAATCATCCCGGCTCGTGTAACCCAGCGAAGCAGATTAATATTATAGACGTCCTGATTGGAAAGTCATTATGTTATTACGAATGTAAAGTCAGTGTAACCGTGTTAAGCCGATAATAGAAACTCATTAAAAATGTTCTCGTTGCTCGTGGAGACAAATTTATTTATTTAAGCTTTGCAAATGCGAAAATAAAATCTTTTACTCGTAAAATCTCTCTCCATACTTTTCTCCCTGATGAAATAATTGACGACCAGTGATCGATGGTTTTAAAATATTTTGAGAGGCAACAATCACATAGAAAGTTCGCGAGACAAGCTCTGCAGTTGGTCAAGTATAGAAATACATCTAGAGCTTTCTGATGCGCCTCGACATTTCGAGATCGTTACGATTCCAGGACATTTTTCATGACTCCCGGGGTTATGGACGTCGCGCGGAACAAGAAATCGCGCAAGAAAATGCGATAAGCTCGCCGATTCCGAGCTGCGGCACGTCCCAGTTACACCGGTGGCCGTAACCCGTTCCGGGATTAGCTCGATCTATATACCTGTATATACGTATGTATGTACCTATATATGTATGTGCGCCGATGAGCCCGGCAAAGACGATGAGCGTGGGTCTGGCACCGGGAACCAAAACGAAAAGGAACACGATCGCTCCAATTTCTACGACGTGACTCCCACCGATCGATCCTGTCCAGCTGCGTACACCACGATGGGTCGCTAAGCGTTCAATTAACAAGATCCTTTCGGTAGATCCGCCGGATTTCTCACGTTTGCACGTCTCCGCCCTTTCTCGCTTCTCGCAGAATACGGTTGTGCGCTCGTGACGCAGCAATCCATTTACATTGTCAACCGGAACGGGATATTTTGAGGGCTGCTGCCTTCCAAAAACCAAAGTGAATATGTATTGTCTCCTTTCGGGAGTTGTACAGCTGTCGAAATTAATGGTGCACGAGAAAAACGACTCGTTAACTATCGTAGACAATTTGGATCTAAATATTTTTGCCTCTAATGTGTAAATAAGAAAGAGTCTATTATACTGTATTTCGTTCTTCAAAATTCGTTCAGTCTTTAATGGCCGTCGTCCATTGTATATCCAAAGAAATATTTAGAAATAAATAGTAACGATAATTGTTTTCGCAATAATTGTTCTAACTTTCAATCAAGCTTTCCCTGTCAATAAGGTCTCTTTTTAACGAATCTAAGTCAATAATTCGTATTCGTGTTCCGAATCATGGCGATTTGTCATTGTCAGAGAGGGCAAGTAATGAAATCACGCGCAACATCATAATACAATAGCACTACGATAATTGCGACCGATAAGAATGATTGATATCTGAGCGTGTACAAGGAGTAACACAGTTAGCACACCTCGCAACGCATCGATGAGCGCGTGCCGCGTGGCGTTTGGTGTTCCGCACAACTGCAGAAAGATGGGTTTTGTAGGTTCGCAACGCTTGGCTTCAATGCTGCCATTCTGCTGATTATTCGCACAATCGTTAATTAGAGGCAACGATAATTGGGCAAACCCATCGGATGAATCGTCAACGTCAGATAGACTCTACATAACGCGACCGATTACGTCAAGTTGCAGGGGCTCGAGTCGAACCGCAGCTCCCAATTACACATGATGCTAACGATGCTTGTCTACCGTCGTAAACACGAAATATTTGACCGCATCGTTACGCTACTCGTCGCATAACATCAGACGCGTTACTGTAATACGAAGTACAATCAAAATTATTTCAGAACGCCAAACTTTGAGTATACTATTGACTTATCATTGTACGAGAAATAAAATGTCTCATATCTTTAACATGACTTTTAAAATTATGTTTCGTAAGGGAATGCTCTGCAATATGTGCTCTATAAAATATTTCGTAGACATTTCCTGTTAATAACCTCGCTTTGAAGATAATTATGTGGAAAAATTAAAGCGAAGTATTTTGTGCGTACTAGCTATTTATTTAAGACTCATGTGCAAAACGTAGCTACGAAATAAGGTTATTATATTTTGGCCTGAGCTAATTTTAATCTCAGCCGGTGTCGTGTAATTTGGGTCACGTCGCCATGTAATTTGCCTCAAGCACAGAACGGACGGACAAAAGTTACATTACCATAGATCTGTTAAAATTGCATCCTTCTCCTACCTACTTGTTTCAGGATGACCTTATTAAAAAATGTAAAGAGAGAAATGGGAAGTGAACTGTATAATTCGCGTACTAAATCGATGGTTAATCAAACAATTATGAGATGTAATACATTTGATTATTGTTGCATTTCCATAATACATGCAAATATTATACCATGTATAAATTTTTGCACAATATCTTATCCAATATCATGAACGCATATTAGAATTACTATTTCACGCTAAAACGCATTCTCAATTATTATGGAAAATTCAGTTTCAATGATACAGTTTTTCCCGCGTTTTTACTTACAGCAAGCTGGAAGGAAAGCTTTTCAAGCGATTTTCACTTATTGTCTTGGACTTTTCCGTAGACATGGTCGTGCTAAACGCCAAACTCTTTCAACAATCAAAACGAAAAATCTCAAAACATTTCTATTTTCGCTTCCTTTTCGTCCCTTTTCTATCCCTCTCATAAAGCCACGATGTGTGTGACACAGCTGTTAATGCTTTAACTTTTTCTCACAAATTAATGCTAGAGATGAACAATCAGATTGCAATCTTGGGAGAATTATAAGAGAAAACAAAATTTTATATTTCGCAGTAATTTGATCTTTTCCTTCATCCCTATCATGAGATTCCTTTAATGGGAATTAACATTTATATTACAATTATTATTATATTAGCATTATTCAGTACGATCCTCAATGTGGCATAATAACTCATCATTTTCTTTTACTGTATATCAGTGAAAATACGTTCTTGGTGTATAAACTCGTAGTGATTAAATTCGTAAGGTTATGGACGTGAGTAAAATTGTAGCACGCTTTAAATTGGGGGCGAATTTATCGGTTCTTCACACCCATCGGATTGTTCGACGAACTCGGATTTACGGGATTGTTTTTACATAATTGAAGCGGCGTGCTCAACGAGCCTTTTCTCGTTATCATCAGAACAGCTATCCTTTTCTTTTCCCTTGGTCCGTTCTTCGCGCCGAATTACAGTAATGAATGAGTACCAATCTCATCGCCGCGTGCTCGTCCAAATGAAAGCTGCCCTCACGGAGAACCATCAAAATTTTTCCAATGTGCTTTACCGCAATTTTCTATCTCATTTATCAAATGTGAACAAAAATTACTTGCAGTTTTACACGTGTAACGTTCGAGATTTATCAAGTATTTTCTCTTTTACAATAAATTTTTTAATATCTCTAAAATCGCTTTTTTCTTTGCAGAAATTTGAGATCAAATTATTTGTCACAGTCCTTCAATTTTCACGTCAACTATTCTAATGATTACGTTTAAAATAAGATTTTTATTAAATATGAAAATTCAGCGAAAATAAGATTTTTATGAATTTTCGATTTTTACGTTTAATACTTTAAGATTTTTAAATTAAATAACGTACTGACGTTTCGATATTGAAATAAATGCGACATTTTCTGTGAAGAGATATCTAGCAGCTGCGTTATATTCCGCATAAGGAAAGCAAAAGAGACAAATAGAAAAATCGACAAAGAAGGAAAAAGTATATACTTGCATTACGCCGTGGTAAAACTCGTTTCAAGACGTTCAAAATGAGACGCACTATTCACGAATCCATCTCTCGCGTCGAATTATTCTGCCTCGCCCGTTCCCTGACGGATCGCTCGACATATCGGTCGTGTAATCAAATAAAGACGACTTTTCGGCGACGAATCCGCTTTCGCGCTTTCGAATTCGAATTCAAGTGATGACACGATCTCGACATTTCAATCCAATTATGAAATGCTTTGAGATATCTGGCTACAGTCATCATTGCACATGATTTTTATACAATAATTAAAAAATTAATATACGTACATATATAATAATTTTCCCCGTCGTCGTGTAAAAATAGCATCTCACTTCGCAAGACTTGTACGAGTTATTAAACTTGACTTTCGTTGACGTTTCGATTAGCGCTTTAGGATTTTCTCTCGTATGATATGAAAATTACGCTGATCTGAATGACAAGTCGACTTATTGCTCGTAAATTAACATTGATTATTTTGCGAAATGAGGTTACAGTTTTACCATTTGCAACATGATCCGTCGATTGATGAAAATAGGAACGTAAATGATTGGCAATAGTGGCTGAGGCATCGGAACGATCGTGTCGATATGCAAAATTCCCGGAGGATGCTTCGTTCAGCAATACCTATAATTCCCCGAGCAATAATCGCGCTACCCGGGTAACTCGTCGTTCATAAACGGGCTTTTTAATTTCACGAGGCTTGCAGTAAGCGCGCGCGCGCACTCGCAATACCGCGCGATTCCGTTTGACGCTATCGCTAGTCTCGGCTAGTAAATCAAACGAATCGATACTCTTAATGCAAGAATTGTTCCACGGCGTTGCACGCTCGCCTATCGCGGGAATTGCTTTATGAGTCACCATACGACGAGGCGATAACGCCGATAAATCGTAATTAATCGTTATCATCGATCCGGCGGGGCGTCTTCCGGGGCCCTTCGTGCGCTCCTCGGCGTGACGTCGGGGAACGTAAATTACCCATCAGATCTAAGTGATCCGCCCAACAAAGCGCCGCCCGTCGCTTCTTGTTTTCCCTCGGAACACTCGCCGCTCTCCCTCGACGCCCGTTTGATCCTGACGTGGCATCCTCCTCGTTTACATAAGTCTGACGGATATGTGCGCGAGCGCATGTCACGAAAGTACTAGAGACTGCCGGATTTAGGGTATCACGGCTGGGTCAAAGGGAATAGCGTATGAGGCCAGGCTTCGCGTAACGTCTTTCTTACTGCGCGCACGGGCACACGGAATCCACCAGTTAAGAATTATTTAACGAAAATACGCGGCACGCGGCACGCCGACGTTAGAATCAAATTCTTCAGAAATCGCTAGTGTCTGGGGAGTTTAAATGTAAGCCGATGACTCGACGAGAAACGGAACTACGAGCAAAGGGAGTACTATTAATTTTGCACGACTCTCCAGGCCGCCTGTGAGACCCTTAAATCTAATCGTAACCCATATGCTTTCTGTGAGTGTGATATTGGTTTCGTCTATATTTAATATATGCAGTCAATGTTAAAATAAAAACAATACGGTTTGCATTAAATCAGCGATACTAATTAGCTAGATTTAATTGATTGTTATTTCTTTTTTATTTTTGTTCAAGAAAAGAAAGAAATTGATTAAAAAAATAATTAACGTTGATAGATTAGTTGTCATTTTTTTAAAATATACTTTGAAATATTTATGTTATTTCAATGGAAATACTGTTTGATTTAAACAAACTCGTTATCGACAAAATCTTAATTCCCATACAATCAAACGTTATAAAGTCGTGATATTATATTAGTATCTCTGATAACATTATTTTACAATTTAGTAAATAATGATAGAACGTTTTGCGAGTTCCCCGTGCAAACATAATTGTGCAAATGGAAGCATGTAATTGCATCGCAATAATACATTATTTACCTAGATGGAAACTACGAAGCGCCAAATTAAACACGCAAGTTCGCTCGGTGAATTATTAGTAGCGTTAAATCAATAGCGTTAGAACCTATCTCGTTGCGGGGCAGATTTGAAATGTCAGCCTTAATAAATATGCAACGTAAAATTAGTTTCGTGAAATTTAATGCGGATTTAAATTGGTATATCTGACAGAGGAGGGCGGAAGTGCGCAGTTTCAACAAATCGGGACCGTCGTGAGAATTTGTCTAGTCGTTCGAATCTCGAGTGCAATACCGCACGTCGCAGCATAATGGTGCCGAAGATATACGCACGCATTTCCGACGCGAATTTCGCCCTTAATAACCTCGCCCCATGCGACAAACGACCGCGAAGAACGTGGCGTGCCACCCCCTGTGGAATTCGTCGCGGTGTGCCATTAAATGCATACCACGCGCAAGGAACATGACACGGTTACGAGAAAAAAAGCTAGTGTGAGAGAGAGAGAGTGAGAGAGAGAGAGAAGGAGAGAATGTGTGTGAGTGAGTGAGTGGAATTAGCCGACACATCTGTCGCCTCGGCATCTCTGCCGAGATAGGGTGGCTTCTAGCCGACAACAAGACGACGAGACCGGGCCAATCAGCGTGTAATCTGTTTAGGTTTGCCCATTTGACACGGATGACTAACCGCAGCTCGCTGCCGCACACGGCTTACCCGTCCTCTTGGGTCTTGCACGACAAGGAATACTTTATGAGGCCGACAGATGCGCCCGACGGATTATCCTCTAAGCACACAGAATCCGTCTCGCGCGTTTTTATTAACCACCGCGTGTAAGCGCGTGCACGCGCAAGCGTGTTTTATGGTACGGATGATTGTGTACGGAGAACTTGAGCCCCCGAGGCAATCATGCACGACGCGAATTTATTCGTCTTGGGTCACGGGCCAAGTTCTCCTGCGTTGATGACAACGATGATATGTCCCCCCATTTTACCGTCAACCACTCTTCCGTCCTCGTTTCTCAACTTGCAAATGTCTTCAAGGTCTGCAATTATTACCCGAGGGTTAAGAATTTTTTTATTGCTCTTTTAAAATTATTCACTGGGGTGAAACCCAATTGAACATCCACCGTTGATTATTATGAAAATATGTAAGAATTTAGCTCTACGATGAAATGTATTTTTATTATTATACACCATTTTGAAATATATTTAAAAATATCTTTCATTTAATTTATTATTGTCAACGTCGAATTTTCTTTCACAATCGCATACAGGAGACTATTGTGAATAAAAAGAGAGATATATATAATTTTACTACTGTTTCCCAAATTAAAAAGTATTTGACACATTTCGCAGGAAAACTTTTACAATTGTTGCACATAATACTGTATCGTAATAAAATATAAAAAAAATAGAGTTGGTAAACCAATTATGTTACATATAAACATTTTAAAATAACTGTTTGTCGAGCCAATATCAGAAAGTTTCGTGACAAACACATACGAGCTGCGTGGAACTTTGCGCGAGTTCGAAAATAGAACATGACTCATTGTCAGTGGAATTCCAATTCTCAATTGTAGAGCGTTACCCTACGAGAAGCAACGTGCTAATTTTCGCGCTTTATTTGTCTCTATGGCCTGTAAATCGGTGATAAGCTGATCGGCTTACAACAGTAGCTGCACGTAAGCATGCGAGCATAAATTTGCATTAATCAACGGGCTTCGTTGTGCGTATGTTTCATACCATACAACGAAACGCATGGAGAGAAAAATGTCGGCCGGATAATTACCATCCGCCGTGTACGCGTGCTGTGCAAATGCTCTTAGTATGCTTCTTTTACTACTAGTATCCCGTTTGTGTTGAAACTCCCTAATTTATGCGCACGCGGCCGGAAAATTTGCCATATTTATTTGCACATTTGCGGTAGCTATCGTATATGTATCGCGCGTTATTATGCAATTCGATATTTACTCATTTATAGCTGTCCTCCAATAATCCCGTTATTATTGTTTCTCTAAACCGCATTATTTAATGAAGTATTATGCGTTTTTGATTATAATAATATGATGCATGAAAATTCATTATTAAGAATCTCTGCAGAACAGTAATTTTAATTACTCTTGAAGGATTTTTCGAAGAGTAAATTGATCGTTTCTTCCCTCGGAAAATCATAAAATATGGATTATGATAATTCTTTCGAGAATTTAATTCAGAAAGTGGATTTTTTATTCCATCTTTAATCCAACTTTAATTTTAATCCAATAATATTCCGTAAATCTTGCGCACTGTAAACTTTAGCAGATTAAAAATAAATTATTGAAACTTTATTATATCTTAAATGGTTCACTAGATTGCGTAGAATTACGAATTTTTTAAATTGATTATTACAGTTTATTTAAATTTGCAAAATGACAAATGATACAATTCTCCCCTCCCCCTTCCTCAAGAAAAAATTTAATACTCTTTAATTTCTTGTTGCTTCGCACATTTTTCGAAGCAACTGAGATTTTTACGATTACAATTTAAACGATCTATAATATACATATAAGTATTTAGTTACGTATTTCATATTTCAGTAATTCTGGCATCGCAAGTCGTTAGGAGTGCATCTACCGGAAAATTAGAACAGGTACAAAGTAATAATTTATTGTCGAATATAATCGTTTATCGCTCGCGCGCGGTGCATTATCGTTTTGATTTGTGTGGCGGCAAAATTACCGCGTTAACGATAATTAAAAATCTCGGGAGGTTTACGAGCAATTCGCGCTACAGGGATTTCTTAAGATAACACAAAATTTACAACGGCAAGCCTTTATTTCTTCGAACTAAGAATCCCCATTCTTGGCCTGCAAAATTACGCACGGACTGTCTGCATAAAATTTGTGAATTAAGAAGCCATTAACACCTACAACTTCTCACAATTTTAAGAGTGATCCAATTGAATTTAATTTAAACATAAAAATATAAATGCAGAGTTGAAAATATGGCGATAAAGAAATAATATTAATAAAAAAATATGTAATAATCAAAGTTTTGAAATAACAAGAATATTAAAAGTACGTATTGTTCATTGATTTTGTTGCGGTTCATTATGCTCAATTGAATTAAACTATTAAAGAAAACCGTGTCTAAAAGATTGGATTTAAAATTACAAATTCATTTCTTCGACAAAGTTTAAACAGCGATGCTATTCTTTTTAATCTCATAATTTTTATAATAAAATTTGAGTTTAATCGTACGAATATCACCCAGCTGCACTTATCAACTTCACAGTGCAATGACTTCATGACATGAAATAAAATATTCTTACGATATATACTCCCTTATCGATTTACTGACCGTACCATGTACAGTCAATTTATGGGTAGATTGGACATCCATACTTCCAGCTAAAGTTCGAATATTTTCCGATACGAAGTACATAACCACGACCGAATGTCGTGAAAACGTACTTTATTGCGCAATATGTTTATCTTTACGTGATCTAAATATGAAAAAGGTCTATTTTCATTACAGACATAAGAAAAATAAAAAGAACTTTATATTGCTCTGATGTAAATAAAACATATATACATGTTATGATATAATGGCTACATCATGGAGGAAATAATTATCATGTAATTCTAATATTTGCAAAATATAAAATCGAACTTAATTTTTATCATTGCAATTAACAATTAAAATAGATAAATGACATCTTAATATAAAATTATTATCGTACAAGTTTGTTATTTCGAATACATACATATAAATAAAATCCAATGTAGTAGTAGTAGTTTTAACTGCGAAGCAGATAAATATCTTGATAATTTAGAAAATTGAAGCAGCATGAAAATTTTCTAGTATAAGAATTCAAGAAAAGAGAGAACCGTTCCTCTTCTTGAATTCTTAAGAAAAAAAAAATTATCTAGATTTCTACCGGAGGCAGAAATTCAACAAAAGAAAGTCAATTTTGCAATTACTGATGTAATAAAAACAAACTCGAGATAATTTATTTATCATGCTTTTGCATCTTCGAAATGTCCGCGCCATATGTAACTGTTTAAAAAGACGAGATGATTATCCCTCGGGAATAACCAAATTACTAGTTACATGCAGACAATTCAAGCATGAAAAACTGATAAGAATCGTTTAGCACTTTGCATAGCCTCATTAGTGTGACCTATTCGTATATGACTTTTGCATTCATCTGACGCTCGTGTCGCATCGCTAGCCTCTCCTAGCAAGTCTCTAATAATATAATTAATATATTAATATCGACGTAATAGTGGAAAAAAAATTTATGCAACGACAAATGAACTTATCGATTGAATTATTTAGATAAAAGTGACTCTATTTCGATATATTAACCATTTCACTCTCCCTCTCCTCGATTTCGATGCTGAAATCATATGTGTGAGCCTCTGGCAGTGCCAAGAGGATGATTTTCCACTGGGAATGGAAACGTCTGACCATTTGATTATCCACACGTTATACCCCAATGGTCGTAATTACAAGTCGAACGCGATATTCATCACGCCATCTGGTATATATCTCAGGGCCCCTTTGCGAAAGATAGCTACAAAGTCAAGTCGAGCGAGAAAATAATCGATATCAGAAAGGCAAATGAATGCAAATCTAACCCTTATCTCTCTCTCTCGTATGTTAAAATCTCCGATTACAGTGTGTGATAATTACACCTAAATATTACCTATTTGTGTCTAATGTTTCACAGTCAAGCAATTTACGTTGTTTCATGCATCGAGTAATAACAATGAAGTGATACTATCTAATATTTCATTGTGCAAATGCCATAAATTCGAATATCAATGCCACGGCCCTCATTAAATACATTATACATGCCTACACGAGCTCGCAGAATAATATTCTCGCTATCGCGATTATTATTTACGTTTGCGTCGCGCGCATTTCAATCTGCGTATAACTCTCATCCCCTCCGGGATTTTTGATCAAATATATATGAGTCGTGACAGATAGACAAAATTTACAGACAGCTGCTACATCGTGTAACTGTACACCGTGTAGCGCGCAGGAAATTTTTCCACAAATCTGAGATTGCGACCCGCAAACGTCGCGAATCCATTCCTGTAAACGTCGCCGCCGAGTATCACGGAGGATTCGCGGCGACGATATTTCCTGGCGGACTTAACGTCGCGAGTATGTACGCGACTTGGACCGCGCTCTGCGACGCGGGAGATAAGTCCGTTTCGTGTATATTTTGCGCAAACCGGGCGGGAAAGTGCAAACGCCGGTTTATTTTAAAAGGAGGGAAGCAGGCAAAGGAGGACAAGCGCGGCTGAGCCGGGGTGCAATTTTCAGACAATTTCGTGTAATAACTTTTGCATGTGAAATTGCAATAATACGTTCTCCCGGCGGGCTTGTGGGTCGGTGCACGTTATGCAAAGGGCAGTCTCTTTCGTATACTTCACCCTTATTCCTCTATCATGCCCGCCCTCTGTCCTCCTTCTCTTGTTAGTAGGGACAGACCACGGTATCGTGAAGTCAGTCCCCGGATGCGGAGATTCTAGCCTCCAACTTCTTTCCAATCTTTCACTGCCTTTCTACGTACATTATTTTCACTTAGTCATAGCTCGCCAACAAGTCTCTAATTACAAGTATTATCAGTCTCTCTTATGATTATTGCTATTCACAAATGCATTCTTTGCTAAATGTCTATTAATTTATGTAAATTTACACTTCAAATTTATTAATGTAGAATATAATTTGAATAGTTGATTCAATATAATATAATTTTTATCTGCATGATCAAAAAATTTTAATTTAATTTGAAAAATATTTAAAATATTATTTTAAAACGAGGACTCGTTGCATTTTCCTAACAATATAACAATATTTCTCTCTCTTTCTTTCTTTTTCATTTTTCAGTATTTCGAATTTATTGCACTTTGTCCATCAGAAACGGAACCGATGGAAATATACCATTGATAACTTGTCAAATGCAAGTGTAGCGATTGGATATTAGAGAACAAAGTACAAAGAATCTCCGAAACGAATTTTATTATTCCCTTTGCGGGTGTAAGACAATCCAAGCGGATTCGAAAGCAAAGAATTGCTGAAGCATTAATGATTTGCGGAAATAAAATAGATGTCAAATGGATAGAAAGAAAATTGGAGCTGCACATTGATTTTTCTGCGCGAAAAAAGAATCACGCTTCGACGCTTTCATCTCGAATGATGTAGTAATTAGTGCATTAGTGATAAAATAAGTGATCGTGTGGCTATAATTGCATAGGAAAAAGCAATTTAATTTTTATGAGTTTTCATATATTATTGATAATTTTTCCCCAATGATCTACGTATTTTGTAATATAGTATATCAAAATTTTCAAGTATTCACGTAAACTAAAGTTAATTAACGAAACGTAAAATTTAAAAGTATACTAATATTAGTTTTATTATATACAATCTTTACTCACCTTTGTAAGGTACATAATGAAATTTACAGTGCACTTTAAACTGCTATATTTAACTCAAGCTTGTTTCATTTGTGAGAATACCTACATTAAAATAATTTATGGTAGAAAATTATGACGTTACAGTTATTTTTCCACTGTACGTTTTTAAATTATCTTTATAAGGTATATTTCTTGAATATGCAAATATATTGCAAGAGTAAATTTGCAGAAAGAATTAAATTCTATTATGAAAAGTAACTGTATTAAAAAATTTCTATACTGTGTTATTTACAGCTCGCTTAATTTTAAGATTGTTTTTGCAAAGCGTGCCCACACGACATATAAAATTGTTCACGTTATATTATTCGTTTCACTGTTTGCGGAAAGGGGCATTCGAGCTGCGGGATTACTTATAAATTTCAATTTAATTTAACACGCAACTTGCAATCTCCATAAAATAGTTTAACTTACTTTTCGCGTAACTTTCATATCCATAGAATAAACACGAAAGTTATATAATAAGAAAATGTTAATTTCATTTTGCTAATTTCGCCATTTTATTTTTACATTAATATATATAAGTTTGTTCGAAAACTAGAATATTAATCCGTCTGTGCATATATCTAGTAAAAATGAGCAGGCAGAGGAATTCTCGAATTTTAACACTCGGATCGGATGCGTCAGTTGTCTCTCATGCGGGTTAATAAATCTGGATGTTATTGAAACTTTCGAATCTAAAATTACCAGCGCGGAGTTTTATTTGAATAAAAACTACAGCGTAGTTTTATTTAAATTCCGAGATGAATTTTCGAAAAATCAGGTCGCATTCACCCAAACGATTCGTCAAAAAATATCGTCCGCTCCGATCAAGTTACTGCATATATGCCCGTACGTTTCTCCGCACTTTAATTTTAATTACAACTACGATTTAATCAATGGCGATATCAATATGTACGAAAGATTTATCGAGCAAGTCCGATGCTTTCGCCGTTGGCGAATGCAATGATAGCGAACCCGGGATATGGAGCGTGCAGTAACGCTGTAACAACACGAGAGAGTAAGCTCTATCTTCATTCCCGGGAAATTGAACCCGACGTAGTTCGTGCATTTGAGTGTCCTTCGGAAATGGCGTATCGCTTCACGTTACATGCTGCTAATATTTTTTCTACTCTCGCCGCGGGAGAAATACTGGTTGCACCAAGTCAAGATCACACGAAATTACAAACGTCACCATGTCGTGTCTCATTTCGCGAAAGCAAACAGAGAATATACGTGCTTCTCTCCTGCTAGACATCAGGCATGAACAATGCAAACATAGCTTCCGGAACTTAACCGATATTGCGAAGGACGAATCATTATTCGTTATGTGTCAATTCCAGTGCTAAACCATTTATCTTACGACGCTTATCTCATCAATTTATACATTTTATCGTCAATATTTTAAGTCTTACAGAATGTAATGTAGACTTTTATAACTTTGTTAAATTTTCATTGCAATTAATATTAACGATATCCTATTTCTCAAATATGACATCATTAGCGAAATTAAAATATTATACATTCAATAATTCAATTTGCATATTTTCGTTGTTACATCGTTATATCCAAATTTTTCTCAAAGTTTATGTCTGACCATGCACGCGAGTCGTCCAACGTGACAATTAAAATAAGACCGCGATGTAACACTGGCATTCCATTGTAGATCCAACCGAGGTTGAACTATACATTTCACTTTTTTTAAGGGTGTCGCGGCACCCGGATATGTCCGAGCATAATAAATTTTACCCTCTTTCGTCGTCCGGTTCTCCTTTACTTATGCTCCATTCAGATATAAATTCTCGCGCGTACAATGAGAAGCGACCCTTCATGAATACAAAAAGTCAGGAACACGTTCCGCAAGCTCGAATATATTAGCGATTCACGCAACGCGAAAACACGAGAATCACAAGCAATTGAAAATGTAACGTTCGCATAAAAAAATGTTAAGCACACGCTAACAAAATTATCCTTAGCAAATTGACTTACATTTTTTTCTTTTTGCTAATTATACGTTCTACTTTTACGAGTTATACTTTTTAGGCATTTTGGATTAACTTGTAATATGGAATTTTTCCGTACATAATTTTTTTCCACACAATGTGCTTATCTTATTCGCTATTAAGTATATACAAACGATATATTGTGCTCAATTTTGTTAATTATAAATAGTACAATTAAAATAAAAATATCGATATATTAGAACCGTTTGTCATTGTCATCGTCATGCCGGATATAGACAAACAAAATGCAATACTGACCGTTGCTGTAAATCAAAGAAATTGAAAATCATCGTAATCCAGGCAATGCCATTATACATATATTAACGATACTGATGCTTCGGTGCATTTGATAAATTACGAGTATCTCAATATCGAGATATTGAGATACTCTTTGTTTTATTAACGTGTAACAGTTAAGCATTAATAGCAATTCAACCGAAACTAGAGGAGATATGCCGCATTGCGTTTGTATAATGTCAGTAATATTGCGCGTTGACATACATACACGTATGAGATTACGCAATGTACATCTAATTTAAGACCCTACAATTTCTTTTTAACGAATAGCTGTTTATTAAATATATTATATTATTTAATTTTGCATCACGTGCATAATATCTAGAAAATATTATCTTATATCAAATTAGATATTTAATTAGATTTTGTACTATTATTAATTTTTTAATTATATTTTTAAATTTGACTACTCTCTCGTAAATAATATTTTTAACGAGCTAAGTCTTTTGAATAATAAAATTTGCAATTTAGGAAATATTTTGTGTCTTTCCATTTATGTTTTGTCTGAACATTGAAAACGAAAGAAGATTTTCAGAATTTCAATATTGCCACTGACTCGCAAAAATGTAGTTGAAATCTCACACTGTTATTGTACTCATAGATTCATTCTCCACTATTATGCTTGGCTATCGCTCGTTTCACTTTAACGATCCCCTGGCCGCTTATGACCGATAGAAAGTTTATTCGCGCTTTGTTAGAACACATCACTTTTCTAGCAAACACGCTTATTTAAATCTTACGTAAGCTTTTATTAAAAATTATTGATATTCTTTTAGGCCTCTAATTGTGCCAACACTTTTTGTGAATAGATAAAATATAAGTTTGCGCGAACGATTAAAATTGTATCAGCTGATGTGTCAGCATTTATAGCAGCTCTTTTGTCAGTCGTTGATAATGATCTGCCAGCTAGCAAGTATCTACAATGCAAATCACCTCTGCCAGAGTCGGAGGAAATTAAACTGCGCGATAACAATAATGGCTCGATAAGACCGGACTATTCGAGTTTAGTTCGCCTCGATGTAATTACGTTACGCGGACTCTGTACTCGCGCAGTGTTTCTTCTTCGATACTTACTATGACAATTAGAAGAAAGTTCATTCAGCTAACGAGATACAGATTGCGGATATACGTATTCCTCTCTGCGAGACAAAGATATACGTCTGTAGGAACAACTAGCATCGGGTCTCATCCGAGACTGCCACAACTTCGGCGCCGCGTCCAGGACGTTTAATTCAATGAGGCGGGAATAAGTAATGTACCTTTGATAAAGTCGTTCTCGTCCTACCTCGGGGACCGCGGCGCATTCCCGCTTCGGGCAACGGGGCTTGATTATACAAAGACAGGAACAATTCCTAGCCCGACGACGCGACGCGACGCGACGCGACGGTTCCGCCTGCCTCGTCCCAGCCCGGTCGTTTCATTTTATGAATCAGCGATGTAATCCTTACAGTGTATATTAATGATAATCTTTACTGTTTAATCGAGCTTTAATCCGGATTCTCCGCATTAGCAACGACTGTTACTCGTTCTTGTAAGTAGGAATACAATGAACGAATGAGTAATAGCTTGGCGAATAATCGCTGAAATATTAGAGTCACGAGATGAATCTAATATTCGATAATGATAATTCCATAATGAATCATTTTGACGATTTGATTGATGACTCGAAAAACCTCGAACTCTATCTAATTATTCCAATTGAATAATATTTGTCATATAGTTGAAGTAAAACTATGATAAATGCACGTATTTGTATTCAATTTGACAGCGTGCTAGGCCTCTAGTATTTCTCTTTCAAAAGTATTAAAGCAAACAGTGGTATATGAAAAGCTTAAGTAAATACAAAGTTGCCCCGGGAAAGGTGCAAACTATTAAGCACGAATCTCGCATTCATATAACTCGTAGTAGCTTTGTCAAAAATTTTAATATTTTTTTATAACATCGATATTAAATCTAATGTAAACTAAAAAGTAGATGCTAAGTTAAATCCTTGTAGACTAAATTTATGCGACAAGCTGTGCATATTATTATCATATATATCATTATTTCAAATGTCCTGCGAATTCTATATGTCCTATACGTTGTCGAGCACAAATTGTAATTAAATTAATTATATATTAACGTATTGAACGTATTGTGTTGAATAAATTTAATGTAGTTCTGCGGTTAGATGTCGATTACATTGTAATGTTTTGTCATGAATATCTTATTAATGTATCTTATTAATGTGTATGCTTATTAGCCGAAAGCAAATAATGTAATGTAAAATGAAACCAAGAGATGTTGGAGGATTAAAAGACATAAGCATGTATGCATACAAAATGTAAAGACACTTTGAGTGAAAACTTTTGGACAACTTTATTGAGTAAAGGGACTTTCGATAATCGAATTATGACTGCGCTCAAAGTACGCTCGCATTCGGCCGCTTTCTGCAAAATATATGTAGAGGCTAGCATTTCCACTCGCTCGGAAATTATAGTTAGATAGCAATGGAATATTACAGTCCACTGAACGAAGTTTCTTGCAGTGAGCGCACAACTAAGAAACATCGTATCTCGAATTTACGATAATACCACCATCAATTCATTCTCAGTTTTTTTTTTACTTTAAGAAACTTGAATATCTTAATCTGAAAAAATATTTATACAAGAGAGACATATTTAATAAATTTTTTCCACACTTAAAATATATAAATTATTAAGTTATTGTGCGCAATTTTACGTGCCCATATTTTAAGTGAACTTTTATAAAATCCCGAGACACCATATTATGGCTAGCTATAATGTTGCAAAATGGTAATGATTTTTCGGCGTAAGAAAATCGTACTCACGCGCTTTAAAAATGCAGAAAGATAACATACAACTTCGCATACTCTGGCACAAGCCGCATAAATGTTACAGACGAATAAGCCATTACTCTTAATAATCTTTCTCTGAAGAATTGCAACGTCAGCTCTTGCAATTTTAATATGTTCAGCAAACTTTCGTCGCGCGCCACGTTCCAGCGTGTTGTAATTTTTATCGTCACCTCCCAGCGGAATACGTTGCGTTTAGGAATTTAATATCACGACATACATGCGGTATGCTCATCGACAGGATGCTGTACAAAGCCTAAATCCTGCTCCACTTTACTGGACGATGACTTCGCGACCCGATTTTCATTTCGATATTGAATGCGGGGTTACGCAAAATGTATCGAAGACCGAAATTACCGGAAATTACTTGTCGTGCTGCATGCGATAACTGCAATGTGCACGCTTCGTTTATAACTTTGAGTTACATTTGCTATTTAATATCAAATGTTACTTCGTTAATTGATTTATTCAGCAAACGATAGGAAATAAGCGGTAAAAATATATTTATTTAAAGTGAATTTTTTGCAAATAATTTCGCGAGCGATTTATTTTTATGTAAATAGAGAAAAAAAATTCTTTTTCCTCGGTAATTTTTCATTCCGTTTATATTATCCGCACTCACAAACATAAAATTCATTAATGTTATGTACATTACGCACATATATATCCAGCCATTATAATAAATTAACATTTGTAAAAATTTTGTTATTATTATAACCATGGCCGAGTTATTTTATCTCTTTCTCTTAATAATAAAATATCAAAAATTCGTAATAAATATTTTACAAATAAATGCGTCATATAACATTGATGAAAACGAAAGGAGATCTCTTCGTGATCTCTTATGATCACCGGTCTGACGGACGACGACACGTCGTGTAAAAACAGACGCTCGTGTCCCTCGTAATTCTTGTCGGTCGTGTCACAACATTAGAGGAAAAAAGAAATCCGGGTAGGGAGTAGGTATGCCATTACTGTTCCACTCATGCTAGCGTGAAATGGAATTTTTTATGACGGCTAGCTCCTACGAATCGCATTTGTGTTGAGTACGGAGAATGGACAGGTCCTAATTCCGTCGGGAAACACTATAGCGGTCTGTTACACAGATACACATAGACACAGCGACGCGTACGGAAATTAACGAAGACGAAAGAGAATGGCAGGGCACAGTCGATCATCTCCTCGAATATCTTGGCACTTCACGTCCGGGAAAATGAGGCGCACGGCATCAGTCTCGCGCAATTTGAATTGCGAAGCGTGCGCGCGTATCGGGAAACTTGAAAATAGCTTAATCGATCATCTTCTCATTCTGCATTACCTCGGCTGTCACGCCGTAAGTTACTTGCTCAGTGACTCGATAACGCTTTGAATTATAATCGCGGAAAACGGTATCTATTGAAATGGGATCAGTAACCTCTAGGGGGTGATTGATTAATCGTAGCAAAACAGAATTATAAAATATAGAGCTGTACCTAATTACTTACAATGTTATTACTTTGAATTTTCATGAATCTGTTTTTATCATTAATTTATACATTAAAGATGTTCCTTTAATCTATTGATATGTAACATTTAATATATCCTTGAAGAGAGAGAAAGAGACCATGTGTGAATTCTCGATTTATAAACTTTCTGTTGATTTATATACGTATATAAAATAAAAAATTATATTTTTAATCTGTAGGTAACAATCGTTTTAAAAATTAAAAATTTTGTCAATTATTCATTAAAATTAATTATGAAATTTGATGCAAAAATATAAATGATGAAAAATGTTTACTTATATTTACAATTAATTATAATATACGTACAACAAAAGACACAGATATGTTAGTTTTAAATATTAATTAAAGATGTTCTAATTAAATAAATAACTAAATTAAATGAAGTTGCAAGGTATGCAACTTTTAAATTAATATATGCTTTTGATGTCTTCTGATGATTATATAGATATATAAAGAAATATAAAGAAATATAAAAATGATTATATAGATTATTTCTACGACTGTGCAGGACATAATGATGTTCGCACTTAATAACAGATGTGTTCGAACTGAGCTTTACGTTCACACTATTTCACACGCGTTAAAACCACGGGCAAATCGAAGGGCAATTAGCAAAGTGGCCGAATATCGGTCGCACATCTACCTCTCTAAGCGATTTGCATAACGCACGGCTAATCATAATCAAAGTAATTAATTGCGCCTCCATCCTCCTTCCCTCCCGTTCCCACGCGATCCGTTCTCGCAGACCGTCATCGGTATGACCTGCGAAACAATTAGATCGTGATCCGGTACAGTCGGTTCGCCAGCAGCGTTATTATTAATTTAATTTGCATAACTGTATTACCCAGCAAACGCGTCGAATGGCCAGAAGCATCTTTAAAGGGACAATAGTCCTGAGGAGGTAAATTTCATTTTTCACACAGCACATGTTACATTGAAATTGTATGTTATCACTTAATAATTTAAATATATAACATTACAACAAAGGAATTAAATTTCTAAACATTTTTTATATAATTTAATCCAGCGGGTTTTTTAAGTATTCTTCCTGAAATGTTCAGCTCTATAAAATTTTATTGTATTATATAAAAAAATTTATTGCTGTTTTTATCAATATTGTAATCCTTATCATCACTCCTGAAAGTTTGAGAAAGCAATTTCTAGTGACAATGAAAAGATCTATAACATATTTTGTTTTAAATGATGGGAAACTAATCCATTTTTCATAGAATATCAAGTAAAAATCGGAGTTTAACAAAGTCATACAATTTTTCACTATCGCGCGTTATCTCTGCATTTTCAAAATATTAAATCATCAATTGCTTCTACGCAGGAGTTTCGTTCTATAACATATAGGTGTATAAAGCCATTTGACACGTCGAAGGTTTTTCAAATAAATAAAAATAAAAATGTATAGCAATTTTTCACTTACAATATATGTATAAAATGTAACAATATAAAATTTTACAGTTCAACTAATCTTTTATGTTCTAGTTTTCCGAGAACTGATATTATTGAAATTATTAATTTAATTAATCATTAACTTTTCCCGCGCTCGTTGTTTATTATCAGCGAACTGCGTTATCAAAAGAATTTTTACTGGTTTTTTTCTTTTATTTCGTTAATCGATTTATTTTACGATAGAAATGGTGACGAGTAGAGCACGTAATGCAAGTGATTGAATAACATTTCAATGAAGAATCGCTGACACCCCCAGAGTGCCACGCAACAAGCCGATAATGGGCATCTGTTAATTACTCGTTTTAACAAATCCGCTGCGCGTCGCTGATGGACTCGCAACGTTCACGAGTCGATTCGTTACAGCACCGTTCGGAAAATCGTCCGACGAAAAAATTCTACGCTTAACACCAAAGCCACGTTATCGAACGAAGCTGCGCGTAATCTCTACGACTGGCTCTATTGTGACAAAAAAATATTGGCCGTTCCTACGGAACAGATCGCGCGACGCGTATGCCGAAATGATACAAAAGACGCGATCGATGTTAGCAAAATTTGTGAAATTACGTCTCGCGAGTAGAGATAAGTAATCGACGAATTTCTTGTTTCGCGTTTTCGATAACCCTAAATCCGATAAATCCCATGCACGCGTATCGCAGATGTGACGACAGCCTCATAAAATCTCTTTCTCTCTCCTTTCAAACGTAAAATCTTATTTCAAACATCGTCATGCAGATTGCAGTCTTATGTGCTTTATATTTTGTTCCAAAATCTTTGACATATTTGATTAAATATTATATTATGTCCAATATCAATTATAAATAAATTATAAGTAGATACTAAATATCTTTATAAAAAACATCATATTGATTAGTATTTGTGCGACATTAATTAAGAAAATAAATTAACTTGAATTTTTAAAGTGCATTTGCACTAAAAGTTGTCTCTAAAATTTGTGTTTTCGCTCAAACAAAATAAAAGTTTAACGCTATGATCAACTGAACTTATATTATACTAGCTTGAATATTTTATCAGGTTTCTCTTTGCATGGTTAATTTCAGTAGCGCATCGTACGCAAAGTCCGTGAGCAAACGAAACGCTAAAAACGAGAATCTAAACTCGGCTCGATGGGATAATCGATTAGCTTTGAGCATTTTTATTGCGCGAAAGCTGCCGTTCAATAAAATTCCTTCCGCAAAAGATATAAGTTGGAGAACGCATTGCATATTCAGCGTGTACAGTCGATTGCATATTCGGCACTGAAATTCGCACGGCATTGCTGATAAATTGTATTACGTTTTTCGTCTCGAGTGCGAATCGAAGTGCCCGTCGGCGTTACCGTCTCCCACGCTCGCTCATCATCGCAATGTCATTGCGCGGAAATAACAAAATTCAATTAGAAGATCAAGCAAAAAATTTTCCATTGCTGTTTCGCAGATAAATATTGTTGCTCGCCGTTCGCGATAACGCAATAATGTGTATTTCAATCTATCAACTAGTTCGACGACGTTGCGAGCGCCGTTGTGTTAAGAGTTCCATTATTATTATGCCAAAACGCTACCAAAATTGTTGCTACTGTATTATTGTATCGCCCTTTTAACCATAAGCATCATTAATTCTTCATACGGATGCGTACACACGCCTCTCATTGTACGATTATTAGTACGAAATTTGGCACAACATCAATCGCGCTCCCTTCGTTTATTATTAGCCGCTGAATACACTTCAATACAATCAGCCTTAAAACACACTCGTTCACAAAGGAACGTTATGTAAAATTCAATAAAATTTAATTAAATTAGTTAAATAAATTATATTTAAATTTAATAAAATGTATATGTAATTACAGAAAGTAATTATAAACGTAAGAACTTATTAATATTAGCACTATTACAGAGAGAGAATTGATAATATCAAAACTGATCAAAATGAAAATCTTTGAATCCTATAAAAATTATGAACATGTTGCTTTTAAAGTTTCAATATTGTGATCCGCATTGTATTATTTTATGTAAGAGATAATTAGAAATCGATCATTATATTTATTTCGTATGATTACTTAGAAATTTTAATTTAAAGAATTTCTTTCATCTTTTTTACTTTAATCCGTTTTTATTTTCGATCGACCGCCTATCTATTTCTCTCTATAAGAAAGGAAATTTTAACAATAGAAGCCTAAGTGTAGTATAGAGCTATCATTTTTCTCGACAAAACTTATTAATTACAAACTCATTAATTATAGCCGCGATGAAATGGATTCGGTTAAGTGTTCAGTTAAGATTTGATCAATGGCTAGACATCCGCTTGCACCATTGAAAAGATTACTCAAGGATTAGATCTCGCTGTAGGAGGAAGTAGACACGCCTCTTTTTGGGACATCTCGTACGTTCACTTCACCGAGAATTCAATGGTACATCCGTACACACCGATAAAAAAGAAACGAATGAATTTCACTTACGGATCTCGGAACTACACTTTTCGGACACGGCGAATTTCCTGGAGAAGGAGATCGCGTTGCTGCGCCGTGTACCCCAGACAGGCATCCAAATCGCCGCTGCGAGAAAGTGCACCGCGAGCCTCCTCAAACTCAAACAGATCTGGACCGTTCGTCGTGACGCGAGTTGTCCCGCGCGCACTTTTACGCGCCGTTTACCGCAATGACGATGACACGCGCGCAATACAGTCACCTGCGGTCCACGAATCCGTCGCAGCTCAACGCACAAGGAATCTCTCTCACAAAAGTCGTTTCTCGTCGAGGAGACTGCGGCACTGCTCATCCGAATCGCGAGAACTGGTCCCGGGAGTGAACGCGCACTCGCGCCCACATATCTCGCAGCATCACGCCGCGATCAGTCACTTGGATTCGAAGATCACCATCGATCGCCGAAGAACAAACGTTCGCACTCGAGCCAGGAGCCCCGGCGGGCAAGTCACTACACACCGTCAATCGTTCCTCGTTCGCGATCGCGACAGCGCGATCCACATTTTAACGGATCGATCGGAACACTTTGCCGATACACTGTTGCATCCCCAAAATACGCGCACGATTGTCGTCGTATATGTACGTGGAAATACGCGCGCGCTCTTGTTCCCGTCAAATTCGAACGCGCAGTCCGAATGGGATGGATTCCGTGATTCAATTCGCGAGATTCACCGCCGAAAGGTAAACTAGAGGGAACGATTTCTTTGGATCGATGTGCCGGACCGGTGTGACAAATTGGATGCCGATGACGGAGCGGAGATGACAAGCGCGATGACGAGGGTGGAAGGGGTGGCGAGCGAGTGCGTGTAAATCCAACGATCGCGAGGCACGAGCGGCACGTCGTGATGTTGGCAAGCGACTAACCTCCGAGAGCCGCTCTGCACCCCCGGACGCCCGCGCATGCCCCCTACCTTAAAGAACGCACCCCCGCCCTCGCGCATCGCCGCGGGCTCGGCCCCGTGTGCAGCCACCCTCCCCGAAACCGCGTTGACTTCATCTTTTTTGACGAGGAAACCACTACTCTCTTTTCTCACCACCCTCGTCCTATACGTGTGTGTGTGTGTGTATATGTATGTGTCCTACAACCCGCCTGTCCTTCTCCACTTACCCCTTTCTATTTGCGTCGCGATCACCTTTTCCGGTCAATAGCGGAATACACGCGGTACCCTAAGAATTTTTCCAGGCTTAACCATCATTCTTCCTTCTTTGACCAATCAATCACCGAGCATAATTTTCCTTAGTTAATTCTTTTCAATTACAAACGAGTGAAATTAAAAGAAGACTTTTCGGGCTTTTCTTCCAGAAATCTTTTCTCTATCGAGAAAGAAAGAACTTTTTTGTTTAATTAAATTAAAGAAAAATCTTCGTTTTACGAGAATTACATATTCGTTACATATTTATTATACTCATTTATTCATATTTATCTTCATATTTTATTATACTTCAAATTTAAAGACAAATAGCTTACTTTTTTGAAAAAGACGTCATTATATTTAAGCATACTCTCAATAAAAAATTATTATTACTATCATTATTAACTTTTTCATGTCTGAATGTTTCTCAAATTATTCAATCGCAATCCGGAAATGAGGAATCGATGCTGCAAACGAACAATTTTAGCTTCTTTATAAAGAATTAATATTTTAATATTAAATTACTTTTATTAAACTCTACATAAAGACAATTTTAACACAGTCCGATTTTATTAAATTTATTATACGAATCATATGTATACATTTCTTTTAAAAAATATTTAACATGGATGGAGTTTATGTATCATAATTTGCTGAATAATTCTAGCATCGTATCAGCACATGTCACGGTACAAATTCGCCGGTAAAATACAAAATCATTTTCTATCCAGGTAGTAAAAGGTACGAGCGAAAGGTAGAAAATTGCGCAAGGTAATTTCTTGAAAATGTCGTGCGCGAGCGTCCCCGGAAAAATGCTTCCGTGCACCAGCTTCGAAAAACTGTGCCGCGAGGTCAGCTAGAGCGAGTTTTTATTTTCGTATACCATACGTTACCAAACAGTAGGTTACCAACAAAAATATTCGATTGAACCTAAATTCCGAATTTTTTTCCAGAAAGAAAATAAACGAGCTGTCCGTTGTCCGATATCATGATAAACATGATGAGATACGAGACCATATTTCTTAATGTGCAGCTTTAATCATATAATAATCGATTAAAATCGCAAACATGTCATTCTTTCTATTTAATTAGCACAACTCGTAATCTTTTTAATATTAGCATAATCAATGTAAAATCTTTCCGATGAAACTTCAAATTAAAATTCTCCGCGATAAAATTACATCTCTATGTCAGAATTCTGTTTCGTAGAAGAGACAGTTCTATTAAAGCAGTAAAATTTTATTCGCGTGATTGAAGAATTATCGATGTCTCGACAGTTTTGTTAAGAAAAAGGGAATTTGATTGCGAATCGGGCATAAAGCTCTGTAGAACTGCGGTAAACCTGAGACCTTCGGTATAACGTCTACCACACCCAAGTAATAATGCGATCGTTTCATTTCGATCGCGGCACCACTGGAACATTTTTCACACCGCCGTCCTGGCGCGCGTCATAGAATTCGGGCCAATTCAACCATCGTATTTTATGGACCATTCGAACATCCGGTTTGGGCTTTTCTTTTTTTTTTTTGCCAACCCTTAATATTTCTTACGATAGTACCGCTTCTCTTCGTTGGTTGTAGGTTTTAGGTCGCAATGCTGGCCCGGTAACGCGCGATAAACGCTGCTCGGAGATATACGGTGCTCCCGTAGTGTTTTTCTCGGCTTACATCGGACACCGGCGACACGGGATTATTATTTGCTGCGGTAACGAGAATGAACGGCGGCTCGTTTTATTGTCAATATTCCAGCGCGATTGTGGTAACCGACTCCTAGAATTGCCGAGGAACACCCCGACTCGAGGATTCGAGATTAAAGGAATTTAATACGTCGTCGTTTCTGAATTAATTCAAAATCGCAGGTTCGTTAAATTCGCAATTCCGATTACGAGGCAACGTGCAATAGCATCGCCGTGCGAAGAAATTCCCCCGCTTTGGACGTGTTTTCACGGAGATCTTTACGAGGAAGCTATTGATTCGCTCGCTGCAGGTACCAGTTGCCTCATGTATTTCTACCTTTTCCTCCTGCTTTCGCTCTCACCCTTCCAGTCGGCACGTTTCCTACCCGATTGACTGCGTTCTCGTTCTCTTTGACTAAACCCCAGATTATTTCACATTGTGAGATTGCAGCAAAGTGAATTGTTAAATAGCTCTTTAAAATCATTCTACTATAATGCCAGCCACGATATGAAGTGTATTCCACATATTGTCTCCTATTTGTCTTCTATATTTAACGGTTATTTCCCTTAAATTTAATCCCGCCGTATAAAGAAATGTCATTACTACGAATAATATTGTACAATAAAAGTTTCATGTGGAACTTGGTGAACAGACAATTTACCGATATCGTATAATTTGTGGAAGCTAATAAAAAACGCTGACACTAATAAATGTACCTATAAATGCAGACTTGATGCAAATTAGATGCAAATTCCTGTTAAATACTAGTCTTCGAATCTATCTACTATAATCAAACGTCACTTGCATATAAAATCCAGATAACAGACTTATTACATTTCAATATGCGATTTAAATCTCTTAACCGAGAATGAAATGAATTCAGTTGGAAGAAGATTAATGCAAATTTAACAAGGGTTAACATAGAAATATCTCTTTTTGCAAATAAAATTATTTCTTTTCGATATCCGTTAGTACATCAAAATAATCTTGCATCGTTTATTTACGCTTACTTTGAAAAAAATTGCATCATAAGAGTATATCTTTTAATAATAGATTTATTATGTATAAGAAATCGATCAATTAAATTATTCTTAGTTTACAAAAATTAAATATAGATACAAATAAAAGAGAGATCCGCTCCTACAAAAATTTTTAATCGATTTAAAGAGTTTCGTGTATCAGTCAACTGAAAATGGCTAAATAGTGCTTTACCTCTGCTTTAGGGGTACTTTGTACTTAGGAGAGCATTTACTCTCGTTAAAGTGAGTGTCTAGGACTGATTTACCCTCTTTACCCTCGCATGACAACGACCGGGGCTTTTCAGTTTGCCCGGGAGGGCACAGGAAGGAAGGCGCAGAAACATTGGGCTCTGAAGGAGGACGTAAAACGAATCGTACGATTTACGAGATCCTTTCATCCTTCGCAGGACCATGGGAAGAGATTGAAAAGTTCTTTTACGTTAGGATCTCTCTTAGCCTCTCTCTCGCCTGCGACTGATTTGGCGCTGATGCGCTTCCTCATTGAAATTCTTCACGATGATCGAATTCATTATCGCGCTATCTCCATGCCGATGTTCCTATCCCAATTTCGAACCCGCGTGTGCCTTATGTCATTCAACCAGCTCGTACCGTTTTATCTTGCGGCAACTTTACTATTTGAGAAAGAAAAATCTTTTCTTGTTCGTCTCTGCTACGATTTTTAATATTATAGAAAATAATTAAACAGAATAATTAAATTGGCAAAAATTGGCAAAAATGTAATGCGCGTTTTTCAATTTACAAATTTTTTTCAGATCTGAAAGATTTCAACTTAAAATATTCAAATCTCATCATTTAACATACATTTAACAAAATTTAACTACATTTAACAAAATAACATTAATACAATATTTATACAATTAAATATACAATTATCTGCACACATTTTCATTTTATTATGAGAAAGTTAAATGACTTTTAACAAATATGTGGTTACGATTGAAAATTTATAAATTTCGATTTGAAAGAGATACCAACAATTATCAACATGAGCAAAACGAATGTCATTGCGAATATAATTTGGTAGTTGTCTGAATAATGTTGCCATTTATTATTCGATATCTTGCAAGCAGTACATTATACATTTTACATTGAATTTATTATATCATAACAGCAATCGATTATTGAGCCATTTATAGATAATAAAACTTAAAAATACCTGCAAAAAAAACATTTTAACGAGAATCTTTAATGAGAAACATAAATAAATAGTTCAATTCAAGAACATAATCGTTAATAATCGACAATAAAAAGTCAGTAGTTATTAATCGTAACGTGGCTGATTTACAAAGGAGAAAAATTTTCAGAATTCCCGGATGTCGTCAAGAAAAGGAAGACGGAAAGAAGCCATATTCGTTTCTAGGTCGCGCCGTCGTGGTGCATTTAAAACACTAGCGTGATGCATCAAGGCCGAGATCAATGAGCTCGATCGTTAGTCACATGCCGTGGCGCAGGACGTATTCAAATTAACCAGTTAATGGGAAAGTTCAGGCAGCGTGAGTTTCTAAATCGAAGTGTCGGAATGACTCGAAGACGTTCGCGAGAGTCGACGGCGACGGTATTACGTCAATGATACTAATGGCCAATTTAGTTCTTTCCTGTAGCCGACGATACGTCGCGCATAAGCCAGCGGATTACTCCGCTCGCTGATCAATTTTTTCGTGGAACGCCGTGGGATTTGAGGCTCATTCTCTTCGGCGAGAACAGGACCATCAATCACGCGTCTTTAGAAAACCCGATTGAATCCCGAAATAAACCGTGATTGACACGCAATAAATATAACTATTGTATTTTTCCAAGACATCAATGTATAAAATGTACGACTTTTTTTAAAGAATATAAAGAAAATAATGAATGTTTTGCTTGGCTCGCGCAGGATGACCGACGTATCGAATGTTTTATACGCGTCTTTTTGTGAATTTAAAAATATATCTCAAATTCAATTTATATTTTGTGTCTTTGTAAATCGGACTATGTTACACTTCAAACTGTCTTGAGTTAAAATCAAAAGTATATTGGTTGAAACAGATGTGAGTAACAAAGTTTGACAATAGTGGCATCCAATTACCTATTTTATATGAGATTCGCGTACGTAATATGCGTGCCTGAATTGTTTTACTACTTGATACTCGAGTTGGAAACTTCGGTATGCAAACTATCTATCTTATCACGTTACTGGAAACTATTTATATTATGTGTGTTGTACTTTCAGTATCTTTGTCGCAGTTTTACAATTCAGATAAATTTCTCGAAAAATATCAAAACACATTATTTATTAAGAATTAGTAAATAGTAGTCATTGTAATCGAGAATTTGTAAAATCAATTTATTACGAAGAAAAAAAACAATAAATGAGAAATTAAATTTTCTGTCTTTCCCTATCTTTTTTCCCCCGCCTCTCTTTCTCCTTCGCTTTCCGGAGGTTGCATTATGCTCATTTTAGTATTCAGAAGCAAGGGGTCGTCGATGAAAAATTTCATCTTCTTAGTTTTGATCGATCTTCCACGGCGCGTTGTCAGATAGACGCCATTCTCTCTTACATCCCTGTCAGTGTATAATAGTAAAACGAGGTCGATCGGTTCTTGCTCGAACACTTACCGATTCAGAAGTGTCTTTTGTTTTAAAACCCCTACCATTCTTGACAGAATTATGCAATTGCAAATATTATAAAAGACCTGAGCATAAAAAATTATAAAGGCAAACAATGTAATGTAGAGGAAACCCTAACAATCATGTAATGTCGATCAATATTATTACAGATCATTGGTATCTCGTTTATGCGCAATAATTTCGGTAAGCTAAGCCAGAAACGAAATTGTGTCAGTCGTTGAACTACAGTCACATCGCGTTCAAACATTACGAGAGGAATCGCAGCAGTTTTCGTGCGATTTGCACGATAGGTGCAACACAAAGAGACGCCTGACGCGAGCACTTCGCAACACGCTGCAGAGACCCCAATCGAGCAACCGTGTCGCATGTCTGGGTCCCGGGTTCTCATGCTGCCATTGTAATTCGAAGTCCTACTGGTTGGCACGGCGCGGCGGGTATGGGGCAGCAGACGTCGAGCATTAACCCGGCCGCAATGCAAAGGACCGGCGGGCACAGCTCTCGCCGTGGGCCTTGCAGTGTCGAAATCCGCGGGCGTGGAATCTCGCAGGATAGCATCCCTGCCTCGTTTACTTCGCAACGAGTTGAGATTATTGCTGGTTTAACAACGCGGTCGCATACCGCGTTGGTATGCGGCTCGATGGAGAGCGCGCGTCGCGCCGTATTGCGATAACTGCAAAATTATACCTTACGATTCGCAATTAAATTCGGACGCCGTCGTCGAAGTGCGTTTCACGCAATATTGCCCCTTCCCGCATATTATGACACCAATCGATTCCGATTAATTAAATACGAGAGCCGCTGCGTATTGATAATAATTAAACATTTTCCCATTATACATAACGTCACTTATAATGCTTTGACCGCAATACCATGTACGATAAAATGCAAATATTTAGCACCAATTTGTATCAATCACAGCATATGGCCAATAACTGGAATAGAATTTATTTCTATGCTAGAAGCTGAATATACACATACTATTCTTTCATCAAATTTTCTTTGCTCGTGCAATATCTACATAAAACTGCATGTTGAACTTTCTTGCCCCAAATAACACTTCAACTTCAGCAGTGTATTCATTCAAGAACATACAAGTTTCAACCTTGGCAATTTTAAAACCGATACGAATTAAACTTTTTTTAAACTGTACCACTTGGCATAATACTGTAGGTATAAATTTGCACGACCGACTTTTGCCAATCGATCTATTAATGAATTAAGCTTATGTTTTTAAAAACGATACAATAAATAATCTATGAATTTACATACAAAGATCTAAAGTCAATTAAAATTAATATTAATTATATCAATGTTATTTATATTAATTAATAATAATTTAATTTGTAATAAATTTGATCGCATTTATCTAAGTTACTTTACAAACATATTATATACTTTTGTCTCATTAAAATTAATAAATAAAATTAATCTCTTCTTTCGAAGAAAGCAGAATTAGAAAGGAGATAAGATGTAAAGTGACACTCACTGGCGCCATTAAACTCAAATAATTTCGCTTACGAGATTTCAAATAATACCGAGATCGACTACGGACGCCGACGACGGAATATTTATGTCTGTCGCGGGGAGGTTGCGCGGCCACAGCAGCATACGTTGGATATAGGGATAAAAATACTCCTGCAACATGCTAGACACCGTAAACACAAATTTATTAACGACCCGGAGCTATCCAAAAGAACGACCCCCGGTCGACCCGGCCTGCTTTCTAGTTTATCAGTATTAAGGATCGGACTCGACTCTCTCTGAAGATTGACGTGTTTTATGGAGAATTAGCAATATACATTCACACATACATACGTGCACATACATATTTTTGGTCGGAATTATTGCCAGAGGTCTGTTGGCACTCCGAAATGCAATTTTTTACAAAATTGATATGGTATTTGATTGTCTATTATTTGTCCATATTTGTCTATAATTTTTCATTTTTTGCAAAGTGGATGAAAAACGACTATTATGGACAAACGTGCACAAATTGTAAATTAAATGTCATATTAATTTTACATAAAATAAAAATTCGCATTTTGAAATGCCAGATCTTATTGACGGCGCAATGAGAGCATAAATATGTAGACTTTGCGTCAAAATAGCAAATCTTGTTCTTTTAATACGACTATGAACTAAAAATATCACACAAATATATAATTCTGATTTTATACTCTTTTGACAAAGAGATTTACATTTGTGATTAAAACCGTGTAATCTACAATCTTTTATATATTATGCATAATATTATATGTATATATATACAGGGTGTCCCACAATTGTTGTACAAAATTTCGTGAGCCGGCAGAGCGGACGAAACTGAATAGAAAAGTTCTTTACCATTTTGCAATTTGCGCAATAGTTAACGAGATATTAATAATTAAAAATCGCCGTATTAGCCCGACCCTCCGCCGAATACAAGCGCGCGGCGAGATACGACCGCCCAGCGTCATTGTTCCCAANATCGCGAAGAGTTNTTTTCTANAAATGACAAAAAACAGGGGAACAATCGCAGCTCAAAACCGCCTCTTTTAGGCATTGCCGCGTGTAGTAAACAACTCCTCGCGCGATCTTGGTAACAATAACGCTGGGCGGTCGTATCTCGCCGCGCGCTTGTATTCGGCGGAGGGCCGAGCTAATACAGCTATTTTTAATCTCGATAACTATTGCGAAAATTGTAAAATGATAGAGGACTTTTCTACTCAGTTTCGTCCGCTCTACCGGCTCATGAAATATTGTACAACAATTCTGGGACACCCTGTATATATATATATTAATAAATAAAATTATTTTCGTGTACATTTTATGAGAGCATCTACTTCATAAATTGTACTCCATTCGTATTTAAAATTTTCGCAAAAAGGAAAATATTCAAATGTAAAAAACAGCGCGTCTATCGTACTCGGTTCAGATAACATTACAATCGAGTTCTCGTCTCTTGGGAACGAGCGCACATATCACGATCCCGGCAATTATCACGAGAGACGAACATTAAACTGTAAAGTAAGCATAATATTTTCGTTGCCTCGAAATTTTCGTACGTTGTGACCTCGCAATCGTTAATTAGCAGTTTTCATAAGTACGGATCGGGGGTTTCCAGTTTCTAACGCGAAATTAATCATGCGGTACCCCTCGCGTACGTGCACACGGGCGGAAGTGCAGCGTGCCTATAAAACATGCGGGCGTTCATTAACGCCCGCGTGATCCCAGGAGAAAGCGTAGGTATTAAAATGTACGATATTAAAGGTGACGTGCGCGTCTTCCCCTATCGAGAAGGGGATAATACAGCGCTATAAAACGGCATTACGACGCAGGACTTGGCTGGGCCTCGCTATCGCGGACTACGTGGCGGGACCGAAGTTTTGATGAAACTCGTAACCGCATTGGCAAAGGACCCTTTGAAGCAGAGGACATCGTCACTCGAAACTGCAACGTGGCTTGATCGATGAAAGGCTAAACGCCCAGGAGACATTAATGCAGTATGCAAGCGAGCGTAGAGATATTCAGAGCTTTACAACGCGCCTCCTAACGACGTAACCGGTCGTTTCTTTCTTTTCTTTTTTTATTCTTTTTTTTTCTTTTATCTTTTCTTATACGTTTTTTAAAGCGGCGCATCACCGCACGACTCGGGGCGTTACCGTACAGCAAGAACGCTCAAGTGACAGCCGATGAAAATAGCAACGTTTAGTATGTAAATGTCTAATTTCCTAAAATAGATCGTGCTCTCGTCGTATCACACGATTGCATCTTTTATGTAGGAAAGGCCGAACTTTTAATGGCATTTCTATTCCACTAATAGCTGGATGTATTAGATGGCAGATATATGGATGGATATATTTCATGATATGTGTTATAATTTTATTCAATGTAATAAAATATTTTTCTTAATAATATCAGTGAACTTTTTTCAAACGTGGCTAATCTATATAGTCAAGGAGTAATATATTTTATTTATTTTTATAATTTTCTACTAAGATAATATGATGTTTTTTAAAGTTTTTATTTTAATAAAAGAGATAAGAGAGACACTTTTATAATGCATGTTGATGCATGATGGATTTTTAATATAATTACTGCATTTCAAAACCAGATATATATATGTATATATATATATATATATATATATATATCGTAACTTGAATCTTTTTATAAATTTCAGATATATTGAAAAAAAATTTGACTTTTCAATATAAATTTGTTATTTTTATTACATATCAAGCTATAAATTTTGCAAAAAATCAACTCTATATGTATATGTATATACATCTATATTCAAAAATATCAAAAAATTATTTTCTATTAAAAATGGATATGTTACAAATTGAAAATAACCTCATTCAATTGAGAACATTCCAATTTACTGAGTACCGATAGATGACATTTCGTCACGCTGATATTTTTTGCAGATATAACCAGTTTCAAACGTACACGCAAAAAATTTCAATATTATAAAACATTGTTACAAAAGTTTACTATTGAGCCAAGGCAAATCCATCAAACATAACTTTATCAAAACAGTTCCATCTTTAAACCTCATCTGGAAGTGGGGATTTCCGCTTCAAATGGTTTTCCAATATTTTCATTTTTGAAGAATCTCGTTCGCTTTCGTAGTCGCGGCATTCTAAGATGAAATTTTGCGAACAACCGACAGATGCACCAATTTTTGAACAAAAGAATCAACATAATTTGTTATTGAGAGATGAATAGAGTATTTTTTAATTTTTCTCTACAGTGTGTCAATAGAAATATTAGGATAAATCGTTTCAGTCAATCCAATAATGCAAAAATTATTGATAGGTAAATACTTGATACATTTAAAGAGAAGAATATTCAAGTTGCTTTAAACTTAAATTTGTGTGTGAGAAATATTCTATTTATATTTATATTAATCGTAGTGCTGTAAATATTAAGCATTTCAGTATTCTTGAGAAAGCACTTAAATATTACGGGAGTTTAGCTCTTCGAGAATATATTACTCAGGATGTTACTCCATTCAATTAAGATGTTCAGCCTTCGAGAGTTATGTATGCATTTAATTATGTATACGTTCTCTCGGATATATTTACTTAGTTATGTGAGGAAGGAAAAATCTTTTCCCGTCTTCTCAACCGTTTTTCGTTTCAGCATTTCTCCGGCGTAGACCTAAACTCCGTCTCTCGCGCATTCACATTCGCGCCCGTCCTTCAACTTTCCGCATTACGTTTAACTCAAAATGCACCACTCATATCTAGCCGCGCTCCTCTCCGGAGTTCGCGAACTTTGCGTAGTTTATACAAAGCCGCGAGCGATCAAAGTTTCAAAACCAGAGTCGAAGAAACGCATCGCAAGATTTCCATTCCGATAAATGCCACCGGCGCGTCCAGCGTTCTTGCCACCGGAACCAACCCTTCGCATCGGTGACATGGGCGACGAAGAAGCGAATTTGTCTTCCACCTTATCCACACATGCGCG
>JAJVSH010000004.1:912213-990965 GCA_021460005.1 Tetramorium alpestre
CTCTCTCTCTCGCTCGCTCGCTCGCTCGCTCTCTCGCACACCGACAGTCTCGTCGACACATAAGGGGCACGAATTTATGCGGTAACGTAACCACAGAAGGATACCCCGCTAAGGAATCCTGTCTTGGAATTCGCTCCGAAACGGGAACCGTTCCTAATTTCATCCACTGCCGAAATAATGGCGCCGCGGGTCGTTCTCATTCTGTCGTGTTACGAGAACGTGTTCACGTTCTCGCACAGTGATTCTCATGTAAACATATAATTACTGTGTAATACTGAAGTACTGTGTACTTCAAGAAGCATATGAAAAATATATTATTTCGCTGTAATTATTATTAGGAATCAAGTATGTATAATTTACAGAAATAATAAAACATTTGATTCTAAAATAAAATTTTAGAATAAAATTGTCAACATAAATGTAACAATAACCCATTTAGTTATTCTTAACCCATAGCTATTCTTTTTTGTAATTCAAAAAATCAATCACTTTATGTTTCAGGTTTTAAAATCGTTCAAGTTCTCTACGAATTCCTACAGAGGATAAAATCGGAAAGCCGGAACGACATAGTCTAAAATCCAGGACCTGTAAGTAAACTAAATCCGATCTTCGACTAAACGACAACTCAAGATCTCTCGCGTTAAAGTCGGCTTCAAAAGCCGTCACGCAATAATAGACTTTATCCATGTTTCCAGCAATATAACGCCGTATAGCCGTAAACGACAAATGGACAGGTAGACGGCGGCGCAGTTGCGGGACTCTCGTCCAAAGTTTGAGAGGCGAACTTTCTCCCGCTTAAGCGCGCGCCACTTGTGATCGTTAAATCGCACCGCCACGCGTACCCTCTCGTATTTCCAGCAGCGGAACCGTAACTGTATCGGGGATTTACAGAATCTATCGCTACGTGCGTCACACTACGTCCCGGTACGAGGAATTCTTTCCCGCCACGTTTCCTACACTCTCGATGTGTATACGAAGGCGATAAAGTTTTAAGGGTGACTTTAAAATCTAGCTCACGCTATTCTGCCTCAGAGCTTACAAAACCGCAACGATGAACTGCCATTGGTAAAAAAATAAATATGTCGGATAATCTTCCGAGATAATAATTTCTTACTAAAAACAAATCTGCAAAAATATTCAATTTATAAAAATTATGGCGCATATAAATTATTGTATAATAATAATATATCTATTCTTTAGGGATTTAATATTTAAATAATTAGATTATGCATTCTATTACTTGCGAATATTTTAACTGTGATACTCTAAAAAAAAAAAAAGATTTGTAAAAGTAGTATTAGCGTACGATTACTCTGACATCCATTCTAATAGTATCAACGCGATTATAACGCGATAAATATAAAAAAAGATTTGTAAAAGTAGTATTGGCGTACGATTACTCTGACATCCATTCGTAATAGTATCAACGCGATTATAACAAATCTCTTTAATTTCCTGCATATAATTACTGAAAATTAACATACTTTTCGCGTGTTATGAAAACGAAATATTCACGAAACAGAACTCCTAGAGCTAGAAAAATTAATTGTGCAAATAAAATTAGCATTAGAGCTAAAGGAATCTGCTCGCAGACTCAACTGAATTATTAATAGCGACCAATTTTTAGTCCGGTCTTGCTTCAGCAGTAAAGCGCGCTATAACGAATGTGAGTGCAGCAGCATTTAATATCAATGAAGTCCTTTCAGTGTCACAAATCCTGAGAGTACGCTCGCTAGCGTTACCGCGAAAAATCGCGCATGCATTTCCATTGTTTCCCACTCTCCCGAGTCGCGAGGATTTACACGTCGCATTCCGGCCGGCAGGAAAACATGCCTAGTCTTAACGATGGCGCTGTGCCAACGCGATTAATAACCCCCTCGTTAATGCGGATTAAATATATCACGTTGTAAATTACACGAGCGGTCGTTTCGGAAACGAAAGGGAAAACGGCGACGATCGACGTTTTGCGCCGCGTACAGAACGTCAATAATAAATCAAATCTAAACGTAGGAATAGAAACGTCTCGCGCGAAAGGAATAAACTAAATGGGATTTGAATAATTTTTGTCCCTTATCATGGGCGCGATCAGGAAACGCAGATATCGTCGACAACGGTTTCGCCGCAAGGTGATAAATTATTCTTCAGAATATCGAGCGGCCTCAATGGCGCCCTATTGTGCCGCATGACAATCGCGCCCGAAACTCTCCTCATTACGCAAAATCATAATCGTATACACGGTGGACTGCCCTTTTCGCACGCATAAATATTGTTAAAGTTGTACACGTTAAAAATAAACTGTACGGAGGAACATGTGAATGTGTAATAACACAGTTATTTTTTTTTTTTAATAGAACGGCAATTAATAAGTAATCAATTTTGCTATAATAAATTTAAGATAACAATATGTTACAAGTAAATCTAAATACATTTTCGCATATCTGATTGGATATATTATGAATTAAAGCAAAAGTAAAGAAATATTACGTTATTATCAAGACCTGTATGTGAACATTCATCAAATTTCCTTTTAACAGAATTTTAAAGAGACATTCTCATGACCGTCTAAAGCATGTATACATATTTACTCGTGTACATATGTAGGTGGGATTTTCAGTACGAACCGCGTCGACCGCGACACGGTGGTTTGCAAAAGGCGATTTAATCAAGCTCTCGCAGGGCTACGTTACACAGATGCCTGGATAATAATAACGGATAGTGTAACTATTAATAAGGATGTTGTTAGCGGTTATCCGCACGACTCACGGTAGCCTGTCAATATATAATTAACCGTCAAAAATTTTAATGGTTAACTTTGAGTTTAGCAATTAATTCTCACCATTCGATAACAGAAGATATTTTCTCGAAGATATTTGTGGAAAAACTTGATTAGAAAATATCAATTAATGTACAAACTTTGACATTTAAATTAATTATTAATATCTACTATCTGTATTTGGATTTAACAGATCAAAATTTATTTGTCGTATTTTTCGTTAACGTAAAAAGAATCAACTTTTTATAATAATTTTTATTTCAATAATTTATAATAATTATTATTTCGTTATAATATAGCAATATTATGCGATAATTATCAACCTATTGTAATTATGCATCGATTGTAATCAATTAGAAAATATGTTATTCGTACTTAAAAATGTATAATCTCATATATTGGATATAAAATAATTAAAAGATGTAATTTAATATATTGCTCAAAAATTAAATATCAATTTTTAATTATTATATTTATATTATAATCATAAATTAATTAATATCTGATCGTAATAAAAGATGAAATTTTTTATCAAGTAGCTATAATATATAAGATGTAACAATTTTTATCCGAGACGTGGGATATAATAGATTTTCAAAGTCACTTTTATAAGGTACAGGGACATTGTATGTGGCGCGTGTGATAAAAGTTTTTTATTCGCGCAAGTTATTTTTAGCGCACAAGTTTGTTTAATATAAGACATTAGTTTGATGTCACGGTATACTACACATCATGGACTGAAGGCTTGTGATTGCTCATAACAACGTGAAAGATTTGTTTTCCGTTTATGAAGCGCTTACTCCTTTCGCAAAAAAAGGTGTTGGATTTACGTGATAACCTTAATTTATCCCGTTGGAAATAGAGACAGTAATCACGCTACGCTCTTATCACAGAAGCAAATTACTGCTGCGACGCAGTTGTTATAGCATATCTAATTATGCAGCGTAATTAGCTCTACGCGAATCAATTACTATCCACGATGGGAAAGTCCCGCACAGTAATTCGTCCTGCACATTCATCTGCACGGTGTTATTGCGCTGTTCTACGAAACAAATATCCTATATCCACGAAATATCTATGTTACTGTTGTCAGTGATCTAATCCGACATCTGTATTCAGATTATGTTTATATCAAATATTAGTGCCTTAATAATTTTTCAATCCAAAACAGAGTTTTTCAATTTATTATTAAATAGGTTTTAAATTCAAATTAAATTCAGTAAAGTAAATTCAGATTTTTTGGAGAGTATAAGAATAGTCTAAAAATAAAACTACTGAAAATTAGGTTTCCATTAACCTATATTTGCGCTTATATCTAGTTTGAATATGACCGCAATACATTGTCTCTTTCTGCCTGTATCTATAAGTATACGTTGAAACCGCTGAGCACAGTATTTAGTAATGTAGCATTACGAGAAATTTTTTCTTGCTCGTTTAATGGGAACTGTGAAATTAACTGTGCACCACTTTTGTGAAACATTTGACGAAAAAAATTGATTGATGAAGAACAAAATAAAAATTATAGCAATTATAGAAAAATATATTAGACGGCTGTTTGATAATTACACAACTAATACTATTACATTTAATTAATAATTGTAGCTCAATCCATAAACTCGCGTGAAATTTTCATAAATTTTATAAAACACAACTGATTTATACTTTCTTCTTTAATTCAAGAAAAAATGGAAAATTCGGGTTATGTTGTTCCACGAATGAAGAAACATGTTAAAACTGAAACCGTGCCATTTTCTCTTATTTTAAATCTATCTATGTTGCTTCTTAAAACAGATGATATTTCTGACTTTTGTTAATTTGTTTCTGTAATGTTCACAAATAACATTTACCCTAGTAAAATAGTGTTCCATTAAACAAATAATTAAAAAAATAACATGCAACCTGATAAATTTTAAATAAATTTTTAGTTGCCTGGCGAATGATTGCAAAATTGCCAAACAGAACTCCATAACAGAGTGTTCGTCGAGATAGAAAGAAGAGAGGCTTTTTTTAGGTTGTTGCTCGGCTAAAATGAAAGTTTCGCAATTGGTTCGAGTGCCATTCGTATGTTAATTCGATTGAAGTTTGGTTAGCGTTGCTCTGCCTCCGGCCAAGTCCGGCCCGAACGCATTAATATCCCCTCGCGTTTTCGCATAGCGCCGAAACCACTCCTCGCAGTATTCACGAAACTCTTTTTTCTTCGTCTACTTCCTCTCTCTTCTATCTCGTCATGATCTCTGGCAATTTGTTTCAAACTCGTTGCTTCCTCCCATTATCTGTATCGCAACCCTTTGTTTTACATTAATGCGTTAACATTGTCCAGACATTTTTCATGTAAGCCCGTTTTGCTTGCTCAGCCTATCTAGCCCACGAATTATATTTGCCTCCGAAAGAGCAACGCTAATGCACTGCAATAAATTATTTTTATGTTTTCGCATGTCAATCATCTGCTGTCTCTTTGTATCGTAAAAATTACCTTTTATTGTACTAGGCACTCAATAGTTGTTCATAAAGAATGATCGTACTTCGAGGAATGTTATGCGGAATGGCTTGCGCCACTACCTGCTTGTTCGAGTATGTTGCGTAAATAACAATACGACGGCGACGGACGGTACATAGCGATGCGTTACACATCACAAAAACAAATACTTTGCGCTAACCAGTTTTCTTCAATTTGAAATATTTAACATTTTGTAAAATAATTTCTCGCTTAATATTCTGTTCCTTAATTACAAATAAATTTTAACATGGACTATTATCGTGCATAATATTATAGGTACCGCTCATTTGAAGAATAAAGTTTGCCCTTCTTTTGATCAAGAAAGTAATTATGTAGAGAAGCTTCACGGAATTCGTGACTATTTTATCAAAAGGAACGTTTTGCCGCTGCTTCTAATTGCAACCGCCTAATCTTTAAATTAAAAGAGAATATTTTCCAGAATTGTATTCTCCTTCCATCCTCTCTGTCCTTCTCTTTGTCTGTCATACTTTAAATATAATAATAAATAAAAATTATATTAAATCGTGAAATTTTATATTAAAGGATACTCATATTATATATGTATAAAAAGGTACATATAAAAGGTTAAAAAATTCCAAATTAATGAGAAATAAAAATCCAGACATATCTAATGGAGGTATTCCGCAATTATAGTATTTAAAATTATTTTTCATTCTTGATATAGAGCGGATGTTTTAATCTATGTCACAATTCCGGCAATCCGAAAAGATTATTACGTTAGCACCTTCCAATGAGAAATCACCATGAATTAAGAGATTTTATCGGTGGAAAGGAAACTTTTCCAATAACTAGTCCGCCGTGCCAATTCGAACTTCCGCGAAAGGAACGGCATGCGTACGAAACGTTTCATTACAACGTTCCATCTTTATTACCGCAACATTGTATATTTCAAGTGTTTCACCGCCCTGTTATTCCGTAACAGCGAATCGGCAAATCCACTCGATCGTATTTCCGGGATTCCTGCGAGAGAGGAAAACTTTTCCAATAAGTTTCGTCACGCGATATCGAACTTACCGAAATCGTGAGAATGAAGTCTCAAAGAGTGGCCGAGAGTGGCCCCACTTTCTACTTGCGTGCTGATACATCTCCGAGAGTCATTTCCGTCATCATCATCATCATCATCATCATTATCCATTGAAGCTGAGAAATTATCACGCTACGTTTTCGAATACGATCACGCGCGCATCTCTATCCCGGACCTACCTTGTAAAAAGATTATTAAACCGCTATAGGGCACTTTTTAACATCCTCTTCGCATAATATAGTCGTTACATTGAAATTTTACATAAATATTTATAATTATGTAAATATCTCTTCGAGAGAATACATCTCTTCGGTGAAAATCGATAAGGCGTTATCTATTTTATTTATATTTAAATTTTAATTAATCGTGAGAGCTCTCTTAGTTAAGAGGAAAATAACGAGTACGCAAGGCACTGCGACTATGTGCTCGAGTGAATTATTTACGCTTCGCGATATTGCAAGTTTATGCATCAATAACGAATCGTTAACTTCGCATTCGATGGCACGGCGAAAATAAAGAGCATTCAGTGTGAAGCATCGATGGGGTAAGATTCATTTCGCCGGAAACGCAAACTTTCCTCTTGCGCGAGGCGGTTACCTAAAGTAAAGTTCCGTGAATTTCTCGTCGCCCAACGAGACAAAGCATCCAATAATGACTCACTTTGTCTACAAGTATGTCGCACATCGAGACACAACTCGCGTCTCGCAGTTAAGCAGTTGCCTCGTTTGCAACGTTGTTCGGACGCGACGTGCGCACGATCGATTCTCCTTTGAGCGAGCACCCGTAAGACGTATGGCATATCGTAAATCATTGGAGCTAATGCAACATCTAGAAGTATCGTTACGGTATAAGAGCTGAATCGGAAACTGTTAACGAGCAGCAATAATAAAAATATGGCTTGAATATTCTTGGCATTGTAATATAATAACATGGCGAGAATGCAGTTTCTGCATTAATATTGTAATCAAATATTTAATGTACGTTAGCAAATATTGCATATATTTCTGTCTTTCTTTCTGTTTCTTTCACGTGCACCTCTTTTATTATGTATGAACATATATCTTTAAATGTACGCTATTAAATTTTTATCATTAACAATCTGATCTCTGTAATTTCCACGAGGCGAACCGCGAAACCTCCCTCATCTCTCGAATAACAACGTGACGTATCTTAAGTTATCGTACACATAATATATTCACAGATTTGAATATCATATTCAATCTACGTAAGTAAACTCCAAGCTGTTTGAGAGAACGTTAATAAACAGAAATTAAATTAACAAGATTAATTGAGAGCATTAATTAATTACATAAATCAGACGTAATATCAAGAACTCTGCAATCTCGTGATAAATGTCGAAAGACTCATTACCGGGGCGAAGTAAAGTAAATATTTCAGTCGAGTGCGACAGCGATTTATTGTAAACCCACGTATATTTGTATTCCCCGGTCATGCACAAACGATACAATTCGATATTGTTGCATCGATGCAAACGATAACATTTCTTACACCTATTGCCATGGATGCATTCGCTACACGATGCCAGGTGTTACCGTTTATATATATGTATATGTATGTCTGTACTGCCGATCGTTAAAATACTATTGAGGACGACTCGCTCGGTGAAATCCGTTTTCGAATTTAGTGCGTGAGGTAGAGATAGAGATGGAAGACTTTGCAATCTTGAACAATTGATTAGACTAAGTTACATCGCGTGTTTAGAAATCAAATTATTTCACCCGCTGCTGCTATCGACAGATCAGAGATAGAGAGCTCAAATTACGTTAAAGTTATCTGAAAGTAGATGATAAAATAATTAAGAAACTAAATAATTGAATAAGAATTGAATATTCCCTACGAATACCATCGACACACCTGTTACTGCGTTATTAACGGCAGAATAACAACATCGATTCTTATCTATTATCTATTTCAGATTCTTCAAATTCTTCATTATTCCTCGTTATTATTGCACAAGTAAATTAAAACCTATTTGAGAAACATGATAGTCTTTTATTATTCGATTACTGCGACTGCAACACGAGATTCACGAGTACATTTTGTAAGGACAGCACCGATCGTTCTATTCGTTTACAAGCCGTAGATATCTGCAAAGTGGAGCTATCGGAATTATCGCATGCATACGTGCATGCGTTCCCATACTGCAGAACGCAAGCATGTGCACGCACGCGGAGCAGCGCGCCGGTACATTAGCAGTCACTGATGTATGCCGCAGCATGCACGCTGGATTAGATCCAACGTGGTTCGGTACATCGGTCATATATAATCATCCTCGTAGTTTCGTACGTACTCGACGTTGTTGGCAATGACTTACAAGTTCGCCAACTCCAATCTTGTCGAAAATAGCTAACGCATATATTCAATTGAATGAAGATTCTCACATTGAATCGTTAAATAAATAAATTTTACTTAAATCGAACTTTTATATTTGAAAAATGTTATAACAGACAAATCAGTCACAAAATACTGATTCGTAAATGAAACACACTTAACTACTTGCTACAGATAAAATAATTAACATGGATAATGATGATTTCTCAAAAGAAATAAGTGAATAATTATATAATTACGTAAAACAGAGCTTATTTATTGTATAAATCAATATCTTCATGTCGAAAATTAATCATTTAAAATTCACGTTTGTCCTTTTATTATGTAGCATGATAATTTTAAATACAATTCCTATTTTCGGCTTCATTAAAACAAGCTTAGTTATGAGTGCAGTGAGTTTGACAAATCAGTCAACCGTGAAAAGACAGCGAACGAAGCGTAATGGCATCGCAAAACCCGCGCCATGAGCGGACGCCGTCTTCGTTGTGTCCGCACCGTCCGCTCTGTGGATTTGCATTTACGTACCTAGCCATTTGCATCTCGTTCGAAGAGCCACGATGGTGAGAAGTGTCCGCACTTATGGAAATTCAAAGGAATGTGATGTACGCGCGATGCCACCTCATGAGGACGGTAATGGATTTCACGCCGCAATCCAAAGACGATTCCGAAATTCGCTGAGAAATAGAGATAGAGGTAGAAATAGAGATAGATAGATAGAGAGATAGATAGATAGATAGATAGATAGATAGAGGAGAGAGAGAGAGAGAGAGAGAGAGAGAGAGAGAGAGAGAGAGAGCGCTTTCAAAGTCACTTTGAGCAAAACCGATAGCGACATTTTCTTCGATATAACTCTGCGTTGACATATGCATCAATGCGGCAGTTTGGAATATATCAAAGTAACTTTTCATTTATACACGCCGACGTGTCGAATATAATTCGCCTAACAACATCTCTTTTGACGAAAATAGCATTTTTCGTAATCTCATATTTGCGCGAAAAAGATTTCTTATTTTCTTGATTTTTCTGAAAAATTGAACACATTTAGGTTTGTAAATCTTAGAGGAGCAATCAGTAAGTTTTAGAAGCATCCGATATTAAAGACAGTTATTATCATATCGTTAATATTTCATCTTATCTTAAAGTTTAATGTGATTTCGATCTAACATCTCTCTTGATATTTTATGAAATAGTTTCACCAACATTGGTTAACTTTAACCAATTAGAACTCAGCTTTAACTTGAATATTTAACTTAGAATTAGAAATGAAAGGAGACACTAATTTAGTTACGGTTAAGTTTAGTTTAATCCAAGCCGGCTAAAAATAGTCATGTTAGGTTACGCAGTTGATTAATCCTACATCGTTTTACATCGTCTTCACAACTTTAGCGAGAAGTTAAATAGTTTTAAACAATATGTTTATCTTTTAAAAGGCTTTTTATGAGTTTCTCGCAAAATAAGATGCTAGATCAGAAATTAGCAGTATAAACGTCAATGGCTAGGCAAGCTCGTCGCAGACAGAAGCGAGGCCACTTAAGGTCTCCAGAAGAAAGTCCTCCAAAGGAGGAAGCGTCTGTCGCGACTCGTCAAACGGATTCCTTTGTCGCGCCCTGCAGCATTACAGGGGCGACGTACTACACCAGGAGGGAGATCAACGAGCGGTAGACAAAAAATGCTCTTTCCGTGGCGCAGACAGGGGTGAAATCAGACCGAGCGAGACCCACCCTCGACGCGAGAAGTAATTTGTAGGATCTCGTCCGCCCTTTTTCCACGCCTGTCTCCCGCCTTTTTGCAGCGTTATATTCAGCGCGCCAAGGGTGGCGTCTAATCTTGACAGACGGCGCAGCGCCTCGTGGCGCGCTATCTTTAATATTTACACCGCTATCGCAGCCGAGACGAGACGGGGTAGTGTAACTGCCACGCGGTTATATTGCATTGATACGTGAACATTATCGCGCTACGCGTGCTGCATATCATGCAATATGTGCCCAAACGTGGAGAATTCCGCCGATATTCAGTCAGGTTCGATAAACCTTCCCCTAAACTAGAGGGACCAAAAGGGACGCGTAATGATTACCGTATAAAACGTATTTATATATAAATGGCACGTGCAGAGTATCGTTACATCACGTATATCTTTCAGAAAGGGAGAATATGGATACTGTATTTACATATATTTTGATGGTAGAGATAATCACACGAATTCGATAGAGATGCATTTGAAATTTTATGATTTGAGATTTATTGAAAAAAATCGACAAAATCACCGCGATAAATTTCTCATAATTATTCTATCAGTTGCGTGATTTACGCTTGGCTTTAAAAATTTACCGACAGCTTCCGAGAATTTCCGATTTGCGAATACCACGCATGGAGCAACAAATATCCAAGAAAAATCGCAAACACTTCCAAGCAACGAATTTATCCTCGTCGCAATGTGTTAAGTTCGAACGTGAGTACTCCAAAATGCGAGATGCAATAGGAAAGAGACGGAGCAGAATATAAAGCAGTGGCGCACAACTGCCAATCATACATTAGAATTATTAACTGTTTAAATTGCATGCTTGAAACATTGCATTTCCGTTCTTTGTATTTTTAAATAAAAAAATGCCAATCTCTCACCAATTATATTTTCAAATTTAGCTTTAAAAAGGTACAAAGAAAATTGGTTGCGTTAAAATTGAAGTTAAGCTTGGCAATATCCCCGAGTATTTTAATAATCAAAACGCGGAAAGCCAAATGATAAAAATTTCTTTTCGCTAAATTTACTTGAGATAGGTCATTTTGCACAAATAGCTCGAGAAATGGGCGAAAATAGCCGCAGGCGGGAGGGTTGCGCGTCACTGATGCAGAGGGAACGGAACTCAGAGTCGCTCGCGCGAGAAATAATAATGCAAATGAATAACGTCGTCGTGCCGGATGGTAATGCGATTTAACGTTCTCCCCATTCCAAAGAGACACGAAGGGTAGACTCTACCCTACCCCAATTTCTCTCTCTCTCTCTCTCTCTATCTATCTCTCTGCCCTTGTCTCCCTATCTATTTATCTGTTTCGCTCTCGCGATTTGACTCGCACGTAGCAGATAATGGCACATAGCCAGAACAATCGCCAGCCGCTAAATTTCAAGTCAACAAACACGGGCGCATTGCCAAACGTTATCCTGCCAGTCGCTCCTATAGAGTGTCCAGGAAGGACTTTTGTGTCTGTTACGCCGCCAACGATTTCGTCGTCGTAAGATTTGTTACCCGAAAACGGCCAATCTCGGGAGCTCTAATTATATTCATCGCCACTTAGCTTGCCCGTTAAAGCGAGTGCCGCTTGTGAATCCCCCGCCGGTTGTCTCGTCTCGATGTCTTCTTAACCCTCTACGAGTGGTTACGTAAGACTATTGCTTTACTTTCATTTATATTTTCCCTTTGCTACAAATCCTTTGAATGAATTTGGAAATCAAGCTCTTTCTAAGAAAATTTTGATTGATTATTACTTTTTTTGTTATTAATTTTATTCTCCCTGTCTATGCTTTCTCCGTAATAGCTCGTTAAAATTTTGTTTCAGAAGATATTTTGTACGTTAAAATAGACTATATACTTTGACAATGTGATTTATTCTTGATTAGTTTTTGTATTGTATTTTTAAAGTACAAGTTTTATATGAATAACTTTCCTAAGTAACTTTAACTTGTTTATATGTGGTACAGTTTGCCGCACAATTTTCGTTGAAAACTGTATCTGGATAATTGCATTAAGATTTACGAGCTTGCAGACTTTATACGTGCTACACACCGGATTTTGATCGTTCATAAATCTAGCGCGGCATCGCGTATTCTGCTTTAGCGTACGCTTACAAACGATTCTGTCTCAGGTAAATGGACGTTCTCATCGTCACAAGCGATGTGCAGCAATATCGTTTCACTCATATTTCTTTATTGCCGTTGTGCCAATAAGTCGCTGTGGATTATATTCGAGTTGTAAGAATATTGCGACTTAATTTCAAGATATCAAAGGGAAGAATAATAAACAGAAATATACAACGTGCTTAGCGCCAACAATAAATGAAAACCGCATCTTTCTGTTTTATGTTCGTTTCTATGAACAACATTGTAATAACGAAAGTTCTGCAATGCTTAATCGTTATCCAACTTTTACAAAAAGGATTTTATATGAAGATATTTTATAATATATTAAAATATATATTTTAATTTATATATTTGTCTAAAACTGTTACATATTTTAAGCTTCATAGAAAATTAAATTTCCATAAATCAATGGAAAACTATTGTTCTTTTAATTAATTAAAATGTAGTTTTTTTATATTTTCTAAAAATATGATTTATTATTTAATACGTTGAAATTATAAAGAGGAATAATAAATCTGTCAGGATTTTTTATTGTAAATTTCATAAAATCTTAAATAAAATCTTATGAATAGGAAATAAATATTTAACACGTCTTTCTCGAGATAGATGCAAGCTATTTATGCGCGTCCATTTCGAGATAGTCTCTATTTTCTCTTTTTCTCACATTAAAATTGCATTGAGCTGTTGCAGTGTTTTATTACATAATCCGAAACATACCATATATTCTAACCATATCTCTCAGTCAAGAATATTCAACTTGAAATATTTACAGATGATAATCTAGTTAAAATTATAATTTGGAATTTCCGACAAAAATTGCCTAATTCTATAACAAATTTAATTAAATAACCATTCAGTAATCATTAAATTTTTATCTTGTTTTATAAATAAACATTTTCTCTACTGTAAAACAGATCAAATCAATTTATATTTATCGCTTTAATTAATAATTTGTTGGTCATTTAAATATTTAAATTACTTTTATCCATTTAACAGTGATCTATTTGAGATAGAATAGTAGGTAACGAATAAAATGTAGATCATATTAAAAAATTTTATTTAAATTTATTTTACTATTTTTATTTTGTAAAACAATCTAAATCTCATGTAGCTGTCACATAGAATTTTTGAAATTCAAAACTATTTTTGACGTGACAACTTCGGGATGGAGTGTAACTCATTATATATATATATATATATATATGGATATACGCTATATATCATCTACCGCGATACATAACTTGAGGAAATAGAATTTCGCGTCTATTCCGCCTGGACAAAGGATATCTCTTCTCTGTATTTTTCGAAAGCTCAGATTCAAACTACGACCTACGCCCGCGCCAAATTCGACAAAACCGACGGATTTCCGCTACCGAGAATTTCTGAACGAAACTATTTTATCTGTTTTACCATTATACCGTCTCTTCTGACGGATAAATAGTTCTCTTTAGATTCCCCATAGCAAATATACGAAACAATAAATTTGTCGGCATCGTTCTCTACGCTGTCCCAATAGCTTTGTTATTATACGAAACTTTAAAATACTGACGTTGGAAGCTAAGAAAATTTACGATTGCTGCAAGATTATCTATGATGATATAATTATACAATATTAAATGATCTTATCCGGAGCATAGATAGATAATGTAAATCTTCAGTTTCAGTTTAATTTTATAAGCAAAATTTCATAAAACTAGAATTTAATATCAAGTTTAAATTTAAATTAAATAAATTCTATTTAGAAAATTATACGACACATCACTGATGTGTATACACGTGTGCTCCAGTTATTCTGTTTTCTTTCCTAAAGCTAAGACACCCCCCTCTCCGCACTGAAGCACAGTCCCAGTTTTGGGAAAGGGGTGATAAAGGTGGATGATGTGGGCTGGGGCGTCAACGGGAAGAAACTGGAAGTTAAAACGTCGAGCGCCGTAAATTCCGTCGTTCTAAGGCCAAGAAATCGAAAACTATTTCGCCACGCCCCATAGATTACATTGTGAAACTCAAAGCAACGCGAGAAAGGGGAAAAGGGTAAGGAAGAGGGAGAGAGAGAGAGAGAGAGAGATGGAGAGAGATCGAAGTCGGTGCTGCTTCCCGGAGGTGGAAAACGAACGCAAATAAACGACCGTCCGGAAGTTATTCGTGACCCTTTACGATGGTGCGCGTTGTAGCGCCTGCGTCTAACTCGCAGTTTATTAAGTGCGACACTTCTTCGCTGCCGCGCACGCTGGACGAGCGAGACTGGAGAGTTTTCTTTGAAAGTCCATGCATCACCGGCGCGTGTTCTACTTTCCTGCAGAAAAGCCGCTGGCATTCGGGAAACGGTACGCACGATTGACCCGCGACGAATTCCAAATCTACTTGATTGCCGTAACGAAGTTCCGTCGCATTCATTCCGTTCGGGAAGGCGATTGAAAGCGGTACAATTTCCGTCGATTCGAGACGCGAAGAGAGAATTAACGCGTATCTTCTTTCATTTTCCTCTCTTTATAGACTCTCAGTTAAAAAGTGATAGTTCAATACGATAAAAAGAATCTCTGGGTCACAATATAAATAACAAGTTGCTCGTTTCTTTTCTGATAACTTTTCGGTCATTGATTTTTCATTATTAAAGTTTTCATTAATTTCCGTTAAGTTAACTTTAGCTTTCTATCAATAATCTTTGCCTTCGCATTTTACAGTTAAATTATTCTGATATCTATAGCTTTGATTTTAAAGGATCAATATAATGATAGATACAACTTTTAGTAACAACTTATCAGATCAATCTTTTCGTCGTTATTCTCACTCATATGTAACTTTATCCTTGATAACGAAACGAACACGATGTAATAGTACGAATGAGAGGAAACTATCTGGTTGGGAAATTTCATTTGTAATCTCTAACGTACAACGCTTAAATAACTAAAACAGTTAACAAAGCTTCGCAGTCGGAGCGAGTTTTATCACGATACTATCAAGTGACATAGTTCACGAATTACGAAACTGGAGTTTCTAAATAACAAGTATTCAAGCATCGGCACGAGGAAGAGAAAGTCCGAAATTTTTCATGTTTAAAAAATTAAACTAGACATAAAGTCAATCAAGTGCCCATTATTTTTTTTTTCACAAAAGAGTGAGGAAGAGACAGAGAAAAGGAAGAAACATAGTTTTTGTTTCTTATTCACATTATTCATTTATTATACCGTAATGCTACAATTTCATTTCATATTTCTTTATCAACTTCGCGTAATTCGTAAAGTATTATACTCTTTAGTCACCGTAGGCTTTTCTCTGTTTACGTGAATTTATTGTTGGAACTTAAAGGCGATGTACGAACGTAACGTTCGAATTCGCGCGAAACATTTAGCGCGAAAATCCAACCAATCCTTCCCTTCGATGCAAACAAACGCACGTTGTTTGCTGTGAAATCGGTACGATATTGTTCACAAGAGACGTCGTAACGACGTAATCGCTCAGATAGTATAGATCGCACGCGAAAATGTACGCCAGCAGCTAGTGAAAAATCACGTTATTATCTACCTAGAGCGGCGAAACAGTGGCCGTGCGTGCGTTCGGTGACAAATCGCGGTACCATAAAACGAATATCGCCCATTATCTTGACAAACTTACTTGGCTATGTCTATTTCAAAAAATTGAATTTGACCTTAGGATCAGATTGCTAAAAATCTAACCAAGATCAAAAATATACCCTGTTTTGATACTTTTACTCTTGTTTATATATTGCCAGGATTCGCGCATGACAGAAAAGGGCTATCAATATCAAGTTTAGCACGAGAACAATTAGATTCTTTTTTGTACAAATTATTCATAAGTCATTTTCCTAGATATTTTAAAAACATTTATTATATAAATATCGAAAACAAAAATTTCAAGCTTTTTTAAAATAAGAATAGTGCCAAAATAAATTCGAATGAACAAGATAGCTGAGACAAGAGCATAGAGAAAACTCTGCTGCCATTCTCTTTTAAAGTATATATTGCCACCTGTAGAACACGCATTTCACGATCGCTCTATCAACGTACAATCTTCAAAAGATTCTGAAACTTTTTCAAGACTATCATGTCCTAAGAACTTAGAAAGTGTCTGTAAAGAATGTCGGTATTTTCCGCTATGATCCGCTAAAACAATTGGGATTGCACGCACAAAAGTTTTAAGAAATAAATGAACAAACTAGTTTTCTCTAAAGAATGAAAATAAATTATATGACACTGTCTCTCTCTATTTAATCAAATATTCCTGTATGTCTAATTATATATAAATTTTACTAAATTAACTGTAAAATTTATAGAACTAGGATGAAAGTTATACTTGGTCGATGTCAGTAGTTCCTCGCGTGTAATACGTTAGCGATCGTGCAAAGGCGTCATAACGCATTTTCCTCTCTGTTGTTCCATAAATTTCTACATTTAGAATTCTAGGTGGTTGATTTATGAGTCCTACAACGGTGGAGTACATCCGAGAGAGTTTCTCGGGTCCGAAATTATGCAATAATTATGCGTTGATTAAAGAAGATTCGCGCTGTTAAAGCTTTCTCGACCATCGTAGTCGTATTGCAACATGAATGCTAACGAAGATGTTACTTAGGAATAAGGAATAGCAATTTCAGAGAAGTGCACGCGTGTTATCTTTACGCATTTTGTTTCACATTTAATCACAGAGGAATATTAAAAGCAGTACTTAAAACACGGAAGCGGAACAGATGAATTTAACATTGAAAATTTAGATGTAAACATTTATGAATTTTCCATTTGTTTTATCGGACTTATCGAAGTAACACTAAGAGATAATACCAAGTGTGTGAATAGATTCATAAAATATTTTAAATTACGCGAGGTAAATTGTGGGAACAGTAAAAGTATCCATTACAAGATAAGGCGAATGATAAACGAGCAGAAGCGTCGCTTTCTTTGCGAGAAAACTGCTTTCTTGGAGAGATACTTCCAGGCGCGATACATTTTGCGAATCGTTAGTTTGCAACAAGAGTCTCGAAGAGATCAGATAACTTTCTCGTGACGCTTCATCACCAAGACAGAAGTCTTGGAGAAGACGTGAAGAGCCGTGTATAGGGTCAACGGGAAGTTGATGACGCGGATCTACGAAACAGGTCTATTAAATGAGCTCAAGCGAAACGAATGGAGGCAGCGAAATAAGCTAACCCGAACATATGACATCGCCGTCTGCCTCCAATATCAAGGCAACGCGTCGTCAACGTGAAAAGCAGCTGACCGTAAAAGACAATAAGAAGTATCAACGTATCACCAATAACATCGGCGGATATCAGAAGAGATATGAGACAACTAAGAAACAAGAAAAAAAAAGTACATGTCAGAGGAAAAAAGGGCAAAATGTAACACGTATTTTGATTTAAAAATGTACAAAATGTGCAACAATATGTGAAAAATTTTATCCTCTTCAAAACTTCTAAAATTTCAAAACTTATCGATTAAGTTCCCACGACACTCTCAAAAAGCTACATTCGCTTACTTACGTACGCTAACGACGCAGGAAAATTTATATTCTGCGTATTTATTTTAATGATTTTTACTTTACTGTTTGTCTTTAGTTTGCCTTTTCTATTACATAAAAGATATATTCAGGTCACTCCTCGGAATCTACAAACTAACTGCGCCACAAAGGCGAAATGAACGGAAACCCTCATTGCTATAGGGTACGTTCTTCCTTTGTTTACGAGCAGAATCGCGAAAGGATCAAATAACTTTCTCTCCGGGTTCCTCATCACATCGCCCGCAGTGATCAAGGAAAAGAACGAACGTTTCGCTGACAGTCTACAAGTTGAATTTCCCACCGAGAAGAAAATAAAAACTCTTTAAGTGACGAACTGCAAGCTATGAATATCGCGACGATGATATTGCAGGTCGCCGTAAATTCAGTTTCGTTCGAGATGCTTGTCATCTTGTAGGACGTAACATAATTTTGTTCGTTTAGAATAACATTGTTTTACTTATCAGAATCAATATTTTTCAATAATTGCTCAAAGAAAAATAATAAAAAGTTTTTAGTTAAGTTTTTAAATTTTTTCGTAACAATATAAAATCAAACAAAATTAAAAAGAATAATAATGTTCTTCAGCGAGATAAATAATTATTTTTGCACTTGCATCGACTCTTCAAAACTAGAATTGAGAGTCAATGATTTTTGCACATTCAGCCGAGATTTGTCTCTGCGGTTATTTTGATATCGCGACACGACGGATAACACGGCGCCGTTCGTCAAGTATGCGAAACTATTGGTTGAATATACGATTTACTTTCGATGGAAATCGAAGGATATCCGGATAGTTCGATGCATGATTTACCCCGCGCGCGTTGCAGCAGGATTCTTCTCGCGAATTTTTCGCCATTTCGATCACAGAATGCACGAATTTTGCATACTCAAATCTTCCGCTGATTTGAGTGCAGTGTCAATGCGTATTCCAGATTGCACGCATTATGTGTGAACGTATTGGTCCGGATTTTCATTCGCACAAATCGTGTATTCCCGCGATACATCATGACATTATTACGGCTCTCATAATTCGAAAAGGTCGTTACATATGATCATCATAAAGTTTTATAAATTATTCGGACTTCAAAATTTTAATTTATTTGCTTCATTTTATGCACTGGATAAAAGATTACTGTCTTTTATTTTTATCTTTTACTGTGTGTGTGTAGATAATCTTTTCCGTTTTTCATTATAATCTCGTATAAACAATATATATACACAAATTGTGCTGTGCTGTGCTAACTTTGTGCCGTGAAAATTCATCACATTTCAAAAGACAAAGTGTCAAATAAAAAAAAATTATTTTTTTCGCCAGAACCGCCATTTTGATTTAGCGACAAAATAAACTTAGCACAACACAGCACAATTTTTATATTTTATTCTTTTAAATGAAATGGCAGTGCTAATTGAATATATGTACCTCACGGCAACAAGTAACTCACCGTCGGCCGTCGCTGTGGGCGTTAGTCTCCTTCGTTCTCGCCGTTTCCAGGTATCCTTTTCCACCCTTCCGTAGTCGCTTGCATTTACTTCACTTCACACTATCACTATCACTTGAATGACCTTATTATGCATATATCTTGCACTATCACTATCACTCGAACGGCATACACCGTAAGCGACGGAACGACGTCGATTGAATTCGCGCGACAATTTTCGAAATTTCGAAGACGATCGCGCGGCGTAGGAAAGGAGGCGTCGGCCGTCGGACGATCGCCTGTCGTTTGATTTCGACACTTCCGATGTTTAACACTTGTTCGTTCGCAATGCTCACTTTCAACGGGTTGAAAAACGCGAAATCACGAAGGACAGTAATTCGATCTCACTCTTATTGCTCCGCGACGGGATCGAGATATATCTTGTATACAAATGCAGCACTATTTGAGAAAAGAGGCTAACCGAAACGCGAGCGAGGCTCGAACTATCACTTTTGAAATCTCAAAATTAATTTTTACATCGACAAAACAAAGATGACGGTGCAAGCAAGCTTTTAAGCAAGCGCGAGGTGCGACGTGAACCGCGACGCGCTTGGAGCCATCGAATGCTCCGCGCACTTTGCACGTTTCTGACAATTATTGTTCAAAAATATAACATCACTGTCATGGTATAAAGGATTAATAGGACCGAGGCGATCGCCCGTTACTCGATTCACTCCCGAGACACCCTCGATACTCATTCGTACGCGATATTCACTTCCCGCGGACGAAAAGGCGCGAACGCGGAGCGGATAACGCGACATCCTCGCGCTCGGCTCTCCGCGACGGAACTGAAGACGCTGGGCCCCAAAAACGAAAGCGAGCGACGAAAAACGCTGCAAAAAACGCACNNCTGGCCGAGCGCACTTCNAGGAACTGAGCTCGGAGCTCGGAGCGAGCGCGCCTCCGAAAAAAAAGTCATAACATTGGCGAGACGAGCGAGACTCCTTNGAAAGAAAACCAAAAAACTAATCGTTTCCGCGAATGCCTATAAATCAAACGCGACATTTCCAGGAATAAGTCCGCGTGTCCCCGATGCTCGACTCGGGCCGAGATTTCGACACACGAGCCAATCATCTTGCAGCCTTTACGAAAAGTAGCAGTTTTATTGGCTAGGCTCGAAATCTAATATCGGATGAGTCCGCGTGGACACACGCGGACACATCTGAAACAGGAGGCTCGAGCCTTGCTTCTAAAATCATAATTTTTATAACTGCGAAACAATGTAAGTTTGGAAAATTAAAAACTACCCCGCGATGTAAATTATATAAGCAACATTGTCGATATTATTACGGCGAGACGTAGACGTAAGGATCATTTATGTACATGAAGTTAGCACCATTTTATTAAAAAAAATATATATACAGGGTGTCCTAAAACTTCCGGATATCCTCTTAATGGCAGATTTCTTAGAAAATTTCAAGACGAAAATCCTAATACAAAAATGTCGAGGGTACAATAGTTTTTAAATGGGAAGCGATTATATTTTACGAATGATAGGGCTGAAATTTCGCGCGCTCANGCACGGCGAAATAACAAATGCTAAAAGTGCTCCTGTGAACATAAGGAGCATTTTTAGCACTTGTTATTTCGCCGTGCCTGAGCAATATAATCGCTTCCCATTTAAAAACTATTGTACCCTCGACATTTTTGTATTAGACTTTTCGTCTTGAAATTTTCTAAAGAATCTGTCATTAAGAGGATATCCGGTAGTTTTAGGACACCCTGTATATATTTTTTAATATATATATATATATATATATATATATNTGTGTGTGCTTCTATAATGCATTACTTTCTTAAGGTAACTCTTGTGGTACTTTTAGCCTTTTACTCTCTCTTTTTCCATAATTAAAATGTGATATACACGCAAAAAATAAATAATTCATTAAATTTAATATTATTATTCCGGGTCGGTGTCTAGTGACTTATCAATCTTATATAAAATGATAAATTTATGAAACCTCCTAATGTTCTGTATAATCCGCTATGTATAATTCATGTCATACCGCGTGACCTAGTCCGGAACTGCAATACAGTCGCGTCGTACGGTATGGTAGACATTCTTACAGGTATGACAAGTACGTTAGTCATGAAATAAGTGTGTGTCCTGTTGCGCTATACAGTGCACCGACGTATCTTCGTGTATAACGGATATAACTCGTACATCACGCCTTTGATCGTATGCATGGTTGTTATTACCGCTATGAGGTATCACGCAATCATGGAGATGAAATGAATGTGATTGAGCCGCCCATAATGTATATGCGCGACTATAATTATACGAGAGAGCTGCAAGCTCATCGCTATTCAAAATAGCGACAGATACTGGCGTGCAAGAAATTCGCGTTCAGGAGTCATATCTCGCGAGCATTAAAACCAACTAACTAACGTTACGCGACCGCGAGCAAAACTCGTTTCTTTTACGCGACTATTTATCATGCACCTAAGTTTTTAACTGTGTTACATAAAAAAGAATTTTTTTAAGCGTATAATGACAGAGAAAAGGAACGAACATGGTAAATTGGACCAAGGTAAATTTGTTACACGAGTATATTAAGCTCAAAGCAATTAGAAAGAAAAAGTTTACATAAAAAGCAATTAATTTGTACTCCGATAAAGAAATTATATGTCAGATAATAAATAAAGATAAAACGCATATATATCGTCGTGTTTTATCTTCACATTTTCCTCATTTCTAAAAAAATTTCTACCTTTGCACCATATATATCCAGAATGTCAATATCCGGGTATGATGTTTTTACCCCAATCGCATGCATGATCGACCATCAAGAGACTTACCGCACGTGTCATCGGGTTACACAAGGCCATACCAGTAATATTACTCCGTCATACTTATTTATGTCTAAAGATAAAACGAAAATATGCAGTTTCATGAAACCAAGATGTAATATGTGTTCAACATATTCGCAGAAACGTAACCGCGAGAAAATTGATCTGACATGACGGATGAACAGAAAAGTTATATCTGACATATAATAATGTATAAATTTTGATTCTAGGTTATTCTCATCAAGAATGATTTTGTTTCTAATTTAAGACTCCCTAGTATACTGGAATAGATGCTAATATTCAAAATAGCCATAGATACAGTACAAGTATACAGAAAAATCAGAAATTATATCTCCTTAGTTACGACAGTTACAGTTCAAGAGTCATATTTCTTCGATTGTGTTATAAAGAAAGCGAAACGGCATTGCTGAAATTCCATCCCTAAAAGTTTAAATTCCAAAAGGTTTTGTCCAGAAAACGATATGTGTTTTTATCGAACGTATTTATACTTATTATCTAAATAAGAAATATAACTTATTTCTTATTTAGGTAATAAGTATAAATTCTGCAATCCGGCTCCCGTAAAGTTTTATCCCGTCAAGAAATTTCAACGTTATTATATAAAAAAAATTTTAAATAAAGATATATTTTGTTTTTATATGATTTTTAAAAATAAAACTTATCCGGTCTCCGGTTATTACAAAAATTTCAATATAGCTCTTTTGACAAAAAAAGTTGGGAATTTCTAGTTTAAATACATTTTCTCGTTTACGCAATATAAATGTTATCTTGATGTTTACTCTAAATATCCAAGTATATTTAATAAATCAAACTTCCCCTAGTCAGCTGATCATTCACATGTTTTACGGCTCTTCGAAAGTTGGTAAACCACCCTCTATAATTTACTTAGATTTATTTTATTGTCTTCCTTAACCTTTTGCGGGGCATTTAAACGCGACCGTACGTTACGATCTGACTTTAGTGTCGCTCGAGCGTGCTCAGACATCTCGAGACTTTCTCGATTTGCCGCATGAGCTTCGCTCGCATTCGCTCGTACGGCAAATAAAAATGTAATTCCGTGAGCAGTTGTTCCGAATTTTTTCTACGCAACTGATTTACCGCCATCGCGTTGAGACCGAATGACACTGATTCCCATCGAATAGGTATACTATACTTAAAGATCTATTTTGATTGTATGGGATTTCAACATGACAAAGAAAGAAAGCCAATGTTATAACGAGAGACATGAGAAGCGGACGCAATGAGCGTGGAAAGAAGAGATATCAATAATCAACGAACTAACGTATAAAATCGATGCCGCGCAGTATGCATCCGGTGTATCGGGAAAATAGAGGCTACACAGATCTCGAAATGGAAACAAATGGAAGCGAATAGCCCGAGTGCCGAGAGCGAGTACAGATTGAGGATGTATATTCAGATGTGGCAATATATGAGACAGAAGGGAGGAGAGAGAGAGAGAGAGAGAGAGAGAGAGGCCGGATGTTGGCCGTTACGTCTTGCTCGTCTATTTTATCAAGCAAATTTGCATATACATGATAACGATGCCGTGACTTTTGCTCATATTTAACACGTCGGCGAACAGCAATGGGTATAACCGTTATGGCCAAATTTATTTTACGTATCCACCTGTACCAAACTATGTTCCCCGATTTTGGCACAATGCTTATAATCGTTATGCTTCCCATTTTTCGCTTCAATAATTTTTTATGTACATTAAAACTAAGAAATAAAATAAAATTCGATATTTTCTGCTCTGAGATTTTCGAAAATTTCTATTTTTATTTTCGGGAACTCTTTCATACAATGTTCTCAAAAATATTTTTATTCTTATCACACATTTGAATAAGTTAGTTATATAAAATTACGAGTTATGTATTAAATATTGTTAAAATTATAAGAAGTTAATTATATAAATCAATATGCTTTTCATTATTCATAGAAAAAAAAAAATGCAACGTTCAATCTCGGAAAGTAAATTTAACATTTTTTTACGATCCAACAGTGTTCAATTATTAAATTCTAATTAATCACGAACGTGGAAACGCACAAGCACTAAAGCATCGTGAATAAGGCGGAAAGATTGCAAAGTTAGAGTGACTCTCCATTTCTGCAGCCTCCAGAATCGCGCGTTCCGGTAAATAAGCCTCGGAAAAAAGAAAAAAGGGAAAAAAGAACAAAAAGATTGTGTGGATTCCATTTAGAAGTATATTCTAGACCTTCATTGCATTTACTTATCCGCAGCCATCGTGGTTTTTCAAAGATCGCTCCTTTTAATTACACTACTGAAACAACATGAATTGGACAAGTAGTACAACCAGATGCACCGTTCTGGCATTATTGAGAACAATGCAATTACTGTCGAAAAGCTGGTCTTGCAATGATTTTAATAACTATAAAAAACGTAAAAAATTAAACTTAATCACTTATTAGCCAAAATATTCACGATCTATTCAGATCATAAAAATATTCAAACTTTTATTGCCTCTCATTCTCAGTTATTATTAAGCATAATAACTGAAAAGAAGAAACTATTTTTAGAAAAAGTATTAATGCTCGTTCGCAATAGAGCAAATTTTTTATCATTAATCGTTGGCTCTCTCAGGTAATTTCATTAGAGCACACCGAACTTAAGGAGAGTTCATAAATTTTGCTTAAGTACCGACATCACCAAGTCCCCTCCAACAGCAGCGAGATACATCTTGATCAATTAGACGAATGATATCATCCCGTTACACGATATTTCCATTTCTCGCTTCAAATACGATAGATCATTTCAATACCTGCGCAATTTATTTCAATACACACTCTATATGAGTTAACGAGATTAACTACCATTAAACTTTTATAATGAATAATATAAATGGCATGGCAACTCATAAAAGGTATCACTTTACAACTGTTTGTCGCAGAATATGGTTCATCATTATACGATTTCTCCAAAGCGCACACAAGCCAGTGGAATGTACATTAGAAACTACTGCGGTGACATTTTTTTTTATCGCTGACACTGCGCTTTTACCACCGGTAGATCGTAAAAGTGTTCGCGACATCTTTTACGATACCACCGAAAAACTTTGTCGTCGAGTTCGTTTTTGCACGTAACAGCACACTCTTCCTCACTTGCGATTTACGAACGTACATCAGTCCCCTCAAGAAATTGTTCTCTCTACAAAGAATTCCATTACGTTTTTATTATATCTTATACATAAATTATAATTTCTTTTAAATTATATCGACAGAATATGTTTTAAAGTGAAATTTAATAATAAAACTATTTCTGTCAAACTATTTCATTTGTCATTACATAAATATTAAAAAGATCTGTAATGTACATATAAAATATCACATATGAAAGATATCATTATTGTAATATTCAATAACGAATATCTTGTTCATTAAGTTTTAAATAATTTTTAATGAGTTTTCTTAAATGATCAAAATGTATGTAATTAAAATAAACTGTTTTTGTCTTTTCTACCCCAATACGTTAACTGTAATTCAATTGTCTGATATTAATTAGATTATTAAATTATGATTGCAGTCAGAAACTCAAATGATCATACTGAATAAAATTATTTTTAGCTAAGAATATTAATTAAATAAATAAGTTTTATTTAAGCTTTCTACTCGCCTCCGTTTTTTAGGGTACAAAAGAAATAAATCTCTCACAAGTATATTATTCTATAATGAAGATCGATTTTTGTTAAAAAAAATTTAGAAAAGAAATTTTTCTTACAATTTATGAAATTTACGCACAGTTAGAAAATACAATGCAACAATAAGCCGTATAACGGAGTTTAACTAAAACTCTTGGTATGTTCCATATTACAGAGAACAAGGATATTCTTTATTCTCAATATCTTTGTCCTAGATATTAATGCACCGAATAAGAATATTTATAGGGTTTCTTCAGTTTCTACAAAGTTACTGCAATAAATTAGTTCTACCTTTCACGTAGTATTAGTGATCTGAAATTTAGTTATTTGCTTTTATACCGTGAAATGCAGAAATCCGTCGTTGCCGTCGAACTCCGCGAAAGACAATATAAGTTCTAAAGTTCTCCTCGCAGTCAAAATTATTCGCGAAGCGTATTGTATTCATATCTAGCGTTCTACATTCAATTGGGACAGTTGATACTACATCCGTTGACGAATACCGGCAAGATTTATTTGATCTGTCAATTGGCAGTGCGGATTTCCTGTGCGAAAATTGCGCTCGCGTCACGATTTATTTCTGCGGCATGGGTAGAAATAGACGAGAAATAGGCCGATTTCTTGTGTGTAAACAACAAGCTTGACATTTTCGGCTAGTTTCGATCCAGCCCAAAGTGTTGAGTGTTGATTTTTCTCGACGAATTATTCAATTACGCCAATTAGCTTCTGTCGAACGACGGCATTCGTTTTACCGCAATACAGCACGACCTAAATTCCGCTGTCTCTTTACGTTTACCTGCATGATCGGTCAAAAGCAGATTGGCTATACACGTGAACCCGTGCAGAACTAAAAGATCCCGCAAACACTTTTTACAGACAATTTCGACGATTAAACGGATGACATAATTACGTATCTAAATGTTTTAAATGGATTTAAATATTCCCGACTTTAAATTATTCCCTTCTACATCAATAATTAAAATTTTGAAAAGCGGTAAAGTAGTAATATCAGTAACATGTTCTTTTTTTAAATCACAAATTAAAAATGACCCAATGCTTCTCTATCTTAACACATTGATTTCATAGTAATAATTGTCCTTTTTTTATATATATGCGGTATTATTAATTAAAATCTCTGAACCGATAATTAGAACGTTAATTAAAGCTAAGAATTTCTGTCAGAATGTGCAACTTTGTTTGCGACTTTAGGTTTGCAGCTCACTTTGCTATAATTACAGAAAGCACTCTACTTTTCAGCTAAGTCCCGGTGAACTCTTCTCCAACTCGTTTCCATTCTCCCCAAGGCAGCTCGCCTCTCTTGCCTGCCGTAGTGAAATTATTCGATGCCCTCTCTATCTTCGGGAAGGTACCGCGCATGTTATTTGAAACGTAGCTTTCCTTCCCTTCTTCCTCGCCCAGTTCTTTTGGGAGATTTACGACATCAGTCTCTATCCGAATTTTCCAAATTTTATCGAGCAAATTTTAACGTTACGCAAGCTTGAAATTCTCGCGCGATATTATCACAAATTTCATTGCATATTGACAAACTGTCAGGAATAAAGTAGCAATATATCTATTTCTGATTTATATAAATATGTATATAAATCAGAAATAGAATACTTCATATTATGTTTTAATATTTGATATTTATATAATATTTGATTTTCAATATTTCAAAAAGTATATCAAATAATGATTAGCGAAATAATTTCTTACGTCACTTATCAAAGAGTTCTTGTGAAAGTAAATAATTCAGTGGTGCAGGCGAAATAAAAAGATGGGACGAATCCGTGACGATTTTTCCAGTTATTCTCTCACACAATGTAAAATACGTTATTTTAGATCTCGTTTTAGATGCAATCAATTTTACAGCGTTATTCTGTACAATTACAGAAAGCGGATTTAACGTTCAGTCATTTTCGATACGTGCTACGTCATAGTATAACGCGGTATTCGCGGTATTACAATGGCAAATCCGGTGTGCATTAACACGACATAAAACTACCGCTAAACGGTAATCGAATATCGCCTGAGTAATAGCTCGTCGCAACCTTGTATCGCGTTAATGGAACGTATTACTCGATAATCGTATGACAACTAACGATGCATTAAAGATCTAATGTAAAATTATCTAATTATTTTTATAGTTTTTATTTATAAGACAAAATTTTTATTTATAATCCGACATATTAATTCATTCGTCTTATATGGAATTGTTGTTTAAAAATGTAATATGTGAACTAGAATATTGGAATTTATTATTTCTTAATTTATTAAAATTTATAGAGATAATTTCTGTAAAAATAAATTTGATTAAGTATTAAGCAAAAATGCAGTCTTCCGTCTATCAATTTCCAGTATTAATTCTAGTGTTAATCGAAACTTGAAATTTCCTTAAATTCGTAAAACAATATGCGGATAATTATATTTACATAAAATTTGTACTAAATGACACGAATCGCGAAAGATCGTGGTTTAAGAGAAAGTATGCAAAACCTAATGGAGAGTTAGCTACGGTTGCTCCGTAGTCGTAAATCCGAGAACTGTCGCCACTTATTGCAGCCAATGTACTGTGCGGCAAGGGAGAAAGGAAGCGACAAAGAAACAGCCCGAACGGCGAAAAATTTGCATGATATCCCTGTATTTATGTGCGGTAACAGCCGTGCGGTAACGGGCGCACGTCGTTGGTACGGTCAATGGATCCACGAATGTTTTCGACGAAGATCGTCAATCGAATTGCTACTGGGACGGTACTATGCGCCAAACGGGTTGAGATCGGGAAAATACGAAAAATTCGAACCGGTGATGGAAATACGAGCGCGGAAAAGAGATACAGGAGAAAGCGCGAAAAGAAATGAGAGCAAAAGAGAGAAAGAGAGAGACACACACACACACACACACACACACACACACACACACACACACACACACACACACACATATATATACACATAATGAAAGCAAAATGCTCAAGAGAAAGCGAGAGGCACACATATGTAGAAACAGAGATGGAAGGGAGCGCGGAGAGCGCGAAGCTAGAAGGGTTGTAGCAAGAGCTGGTTGCAGGTCAATTTAATCCTGGACGGTAGTTCGAGTCCACTTAAGTATCTGGTAAATAGATTCCGATTGAGAGTACCTAGATCCCTGCAGACATTCGATTCTCTTTGCTTCGCTCCGAAGCGCCGACGAGCATACCCGCCTCCCAGATCCGCGAGTCACCACATCTATCCGCATTCTATCCGCCCTATCACCCATTCCCTCTTCCCTACATATCTGAATCTAGGTCTAAGACAAATTAAAGAGTTGCTCGATACCGGGTTATTCAACTTAATACCCTTTCATCCGAATGTCAATTTCGAGCCATCAGGCGAATCGCGATCCATTGGAAGTAATAGTTAAAAGATCGCGTGTCAAAAGATATTCGCGTGTTCGCAAAAAATAATAATTGCGCAAAAAATAATGATCATAGTTCCTGCCGTTAAGATAGGAAAAATTCTAAACCGCTATAAAAAAATTAATCCTTTCCTATTTCCTTTATTTAAGCTATCGCAGTCAGTGACGAAATTATCAATAAATTAATCAAGCTTAAGCTTCTTAAGACTAAGTGGCAGATATTTGCCGATACATATCGCTTAAACTAGCACACACAAATTCAGTTCTGTTCCTAACTTTAAAATTTATGCTAATTATTTTGTAATTATGCAACAAGATAGATTAAATCGATTCTGTTTCACTCACCCTCCTGCTATCGTACTCGCCGTCAGAATGGCGCCTTCAGCCTACAACATTAATCATTTTTTGCATTAGAAAAAAATTACCTAGTACTTATTTATAATACTTATTCGTAATATTAAATAATCAGCAACGAAATAAATTATTATTATAAACACTTTATAAGTAATAATTCATTAAGTAATTAATACTTATTCATTAAAGTTTTCGTTATATTTACTTTATTACTGAATATCATGTATTGTAAGAAATATAAGATCTTCGTTATAAATTTAATTATTTTTGAATAATAATTGTGTTGCCATATTAATATCCATTATTATAATCTTATTGAAAATAAAGCTCGAAAATAATAATTTGTATCTAATAATAAAAAGTAATTTAATATCAAATGTCAGTTAATATCCGCATCAAATATTGTAAAAAAAATTCCCAATACCATCGGATCTAATGAGTAGAACAATTAGTTACGAGAGATTTAATTATATGTGATGTTTAAATATAACAGGAAAATTTAAAATTTTATCTGTCATTAAATACTAATTTATACATAGGTAGATTCAATTCTCTCGTACCGTCTTTACGATTATGGATGTACACATAGTATCATACATGGAATCTTCGCGTTGCTCTCAATTCGCGACTCGGCTCTACGAGCTGCTCTATTTGATTGAATAAACGAGCAGAAATGTCACAGAAGTGCGTTCCTCATTTTACATTCTCTCTCACGGTACGCTTCTTTGAAACGTGCTCGTTACCTCACACGACAATTTGTCAATTATTTTCTATAATGAGGAATGAATGCACACGGCAAAGCGTTTCGTCTCGCCCGAAATATCTTTCAACGTTAAGCACAATTTTATGAAAACGCGATTCGCGTGCAGCTTACTTAAATACGCTATTGGCGCTTTTCTCATATGTAAGAGATGCCAACATTTCTTTTTTTTTTCCATAAAGCTTTATCTCTAGAAATTTTATCTTTAGACTCTCACAAAGTTTCGGCTGTGTTTCAAAATTCACTGCCATCGCTGAAAATCTTTAGTATACGTTACGTGCATTATAAATTTTCAGCGCTGGCAGTTTTTAGAACACAGCCACTATTTGCAATTATTGAATTTATGAAAACGATCGACTTTCTAAATATATTCATATATTCTTGTGAATTTCAAGCAATCCACATTAAGTCTCATTAATAATTCCATTGCATCAAAATGTACTAACGAGCGATCAAATCTAACTTAAGCCGATCAATGATGTAGCAAGTTAACATTTATGATCTTCAGAATTTATAATCTTGTGTAAATAGATCGAAATATATTATATATTCCATGTATCTATGTTAAATATCTTCACTAATCTATCCTCGTTTATCTATTATATTTTCGATGTAATAAATTTGAAATATTCATCTGTCAATTAATACGCGGGGATAGATTATTAATTCGGCGACTAACAATTAACGAGCAATTAATGAATTATTCTCTCCATAATCATTTACCCGATGTCTCCAAAGCCTCTTCACGAACACACTCCTTCATTTCTTCCCGGGTCGATGCACGGATACACTCGCGAAAGCGCGGTTAACCACAATCGCGACCGCAGAGTCAAATATCGGTGTCCAACGTTCGTGTGACACTTTGCACAGCTCTCGCAATATTAACGCACGTTCTTCTTTCTCTAATCTTACATTTTATTCTATCCCGTTTCGCGGGATCATCTCGTACTTGAAATTCGGCGTTTGCAGGTAATTGTCGCGATCGTGTTTCGAGGTGTAATGAGACAGCGGCACGAAACAACTACCTGCCCGCCCGAGCGCTTCCGTTTGAATAAGCGCGGTGACCGACCTTGTTTACGCAGCGACGCGCGTTGTANACACACACACACACACACACACACACATACACACATCACAAAAATAAACCGAAGCTCGCCTATGGCTGTTATTATGCCGAAATATTATGCGTTATGATAGGAATTTCCGCCAAATATCTCATTTTCCAATCTGCTCCTTCATGATGCACGCGCGATATTCGATCGCGAAAACACAGTCGATTATAATTGCGCGCGCGCTCGACTTAAATGTCATTTAACTCTGATTTTGTAGCTCCTTTCGCGGCACTTTCGCGACAATAATCGCGCGCGTGGAGAAATAAAATAAGAATGAGTTGTTATTAAAAATTCCACATATGTCACGTAATTTTATTTTGTGAAACGTTTGTAAAATCTGAAAAAAGAACAAGTATATGAATTTAAAAATAAAGAGTGGCTTATATTTCCACGAAACCTTATCGCGTTCTTAGATGACTGCATTCGCCCGTAGTCAAATTTCGCTTGGCTCAAGTTTCCTCGCTAACACAGCTTTTATTGCAATTTATTTCCAAAGGTGTGCTCTCTGCACAATTTCCAAGAGGTAACACCCGCCTGAATACTCGCGCAGAAATTATACTTGTTCTCCGATGCGCCGACTCGTTCGGCCGCGAACGACGACGCATCCGCGCGAGCCGTAACGAGCGTAATCTACCGGAAACGCGGTCGGCACGCGCGCTACGGAATAAAATACTTTAAGGCAAACTTTGAATGGCTCGTGAATCCACTTCTCCGAGCGTCAGCGCGCGACACGCTGAAAGCATAACGATCACAATGGATGGAAGTATATACGTCACGTACGTGCAATCGGCCTCCACGACTCGTTCGCGTCTGTGCACTTGCGGGGGGGGCTTATTCGCGAGAGCGCGGTAGCTTAAAGGTCCACGACCGCGACGAGGGCGAAAGGGATGGAGGCAGCGGGGGAAAGAATATCTCTCCGCGGGATAAAGTTTTAACTAGTAGCTCGGGGTGGTCGGAAACTCCGGTGAAGCATATTCGAGAAAATGGCTCGTTAAAGAGTGAGGTGGCGCCGAATCAGAAAGCGGCTCACGATAGGGACAGAGGTCGGGATATGGACTCGAGAGAGGTATGGCGGCAGTAGATTGCGAGGGTCCCGGAGTTATAAGAGGCCGGGGGAAGATAGCGAGTTAAGCATGCAAATGCTTACACAAAATGTAACGTCGATGTCGCCGCATAACCCCGGTCGCGCCCAGAGTTGCGCTCTCCTCCTGCGCGGTCCTCGTATCATCCCGTCTGCCTCGTTCTTCGCAGAGCCGCCTCCGGTGAACCAATGCCTGGTTGTACTCAACGATACGGAAGCGATGCAAATTGCAATGTTGCATACATAATATATCGATACGACTGTGAACGATCTTAGAGATGCAGCTGTCGAGAGACAGGCTCTCCAGGATCTCTCGCGTCGAAGGATCTTCGTCGTAAACTGAAGTCCGAGAAATTATCTGATGATGGAGAACGTTCGCTCCTCCTCACCAGGCCTTCCCTCTTGTCCTTTCCTCCGTCGTTGCTTCGTCAATCACTTCATGAAGATACGATTAATTACAATCGCGCGCATATTAATTATTAATAAACGATCGCACGGCACTTTTAAAATCATAATTGCACATATTCATATTTTAATAAATTACGACGGTAGAAAATAGTAAAAAGAATATGATATATACGCACGAAGAGAGTTTACCATCCACTCAGTATTCACAGCATCTCACAAAGTGCAACGAACAAATCTCAAATTTATATTCTGCGAATAATAAATGTTGAAATTCGGGGAAATGTTAAAACGGCTAATTAAAATGTGATAAACCGATGAGGAATTTAAAGCGAGATATGCGATGTATTTTAATTCAAACGTTATCGAGCAAATAATTTTCCATGAACATCACGAAACAATAATTCTCATTCTCTATTATTTCGATTGCAATTTCAAGCGAATTACACGCCAAGTATTTGTTTCAATAGTCGCCACCGCGATACGCAAATGATACGCTGATGCTAGTTATAAATACACGAGTTGAAGGGAGAATGCCAGGTAACGAGCTAATGCGAGGCATATCTATCTATTGTCTTCAGCTGAAGGATTGATGGATTACGGCAAAAAGATACATCGAACCCTTTGTACACAATTTCGTACGGCCGTCCGTATCGAGGCCGCTTTTAATGTCCGTCGAAAGATAATTTACAGACAGGCCGAGCTGCTACCACGCGCAATTAACAGCCCGCGCAATTGGAATGCTGGACTTTCGCCGGTCTTTCACATTCATCATAAAATGCCCGATTAATGTGTTGGTATATTAATTAACATTCACTAATTTAAGAAATTTGCGAATAATATTCATCGAAATAAGAGATCGTAAATCCGCTTTCGACCAACGTTGCGAAAAAGTGATACTTGTATTTTTTTCAAGCTAATATAACATCGCTTTGCATAGACTCGTATGTAAAAAAGCTTGAGGTAATTTAACTTCTTGTGTTGTTACCTATTCATTTCAACGCTGCGTCCGAAAGAGAAATGGCAAATATTTTTACAGAACTTTTTCGTTTGACGGTCCGTCGAAATCACAAATTCAAAGGGATATTCTGGATCATAAAATTCAGAATTTTCGCGTCATAAAATACACGTAAAAAATATGTTTAATCTTCTAGTCACTACGCGCCACTATGGGGGGGAGGGTTGAATGATGATTGATGAGATGAAAAGTCATTCTCTTGTTTTTTTTTTTTTTATAATGGCTCTCATCTTTCCATCATTGAAAGCCGTACGTCTATTTTTACTATATAGAAATGTATTCATATATTTCTATCTGCATTTGTTTCATCAAAAGATACTTTGATGACAGTATTACGCGATATCTATTTGTAGCTCGGCGTAGCAACTCGGTGCAGCTCTGTGTCCAGTTCAGTTGTAATCGTAGCCATAGCCATAAGGGTTAATTATTATATTGACATCAGATAGAATAAAGACAAAAAAACTATTATAAAAATTAAAATATTGCATTTTATCTGAAATTGCATTTTATCTGAATAAAAATACTGTAAGCTTTTATAAAAATAACAGTTTATTTTCACACAGCTCTCAATATTTCGCGTTTTTAAAGAAATTATGTCATTTATTTAAAGACGTGAATATAATATGTGTATATTATATTTTTCACCAAATTAAGCAATGAAGCGTAACATGCGACTTCAATCACTTGCGATTGGCATTTACTTATCGCCGGCAGATCCCAGAAGATGTTTCGTCGACGTCTTCGCCGATATCAGAGAGATACGACTGGCATGCCAATTGCTCTCCTCTCGCGCAAAAGCAGCCGTGTCGGAATATCCAGAGACGTATCACCGGGGAATTCATCGCCGTCCAATTTTGTCACGCGACTTCGCAGAATGTCACGCACGAAAAGTCGCGGATATGCGCGTCGAGGTTTATATGTCGACGCGTGTGTGTCGCGTACGATAGATTTCCGCTTCCATTCCACTTTCCATCCGAATACGCAATTGCGAGATTTTTCTAGCGTACATTAATCATTAAACAAAGATAATTTTAATTCTAATTATATTTTTTAACTTTGCATGCTTTTCATGTTTTTTTTTTAAACCATGTTCTTTCTAAAGTTCTAATATTAAACGTTGTACATATTATTTTTACGATAATTTGTAAAAATTATAACATAACATATATAACAAAGATTTTTAATGTTTGCAAGTTTGATCTTTTAATTTTGATATTCTTCTAATATAATTCTTTCGAGTTCATTCACTACATGAAAATTGGAAATTATATTAGTGAGCATACAAATATTTTATCGGTCAAATTTTCAATTTTAATGTATGTGAATCCTTGATATTTGCTTCGATATATTCGATACATTCTATGCGGGCGAACGGCGAGACGAGAAGAATAAAAGGGTGGCTTCCATACGGTCGGAAAGAATATCTTTTTCCCCTTTGTTGTTGCTTCGCGCGGCAGTTGGAAAGTTGTAAACGGAAGATCTTCCGAACCAAGTTTCTTTCAGTGAAGAGAATATGACGCGCCTCACGTGCAACGAATACGAAATAAGTATTTATTCAAAAAGGAGGAATAAATGGACGCGTCCATATCTACAAAAGCACAGAAATGATAAAACCGCTTATAAATAGTACGTTAAAAATAGTAACAATAATAAATTAATATCAATTATGCATAGTAAAATTAATATTAATAATTATAATTATAATAATTATTAACAATAACAATATAACTACATGATTTAATGATTTGATTTATGTTTAATTTATAGGTCTTTAATATAATGTCGTATATATTATACTAAACTATAAGAGGAAGCTAATTATTACTGTTTAGCGCTAATAATTATTGTTAATAATAATAATAATAATTTATAAAAATACTTTTTAAATTAAGGACGTATTTTAATTCATTATATTCTATGTTTATGATATAGTTATTTCAAGCATCCAAGATGGTCAAGAATGGAACGTTACAAAGTTGAATTAATATCCGGAATTTCGGCTATACAAACAGAGAGTAACCGCCCTCACCACCTTTACCATGGAATACGAGACAGTGGAATACTCTGGAGTCGTAAACAATTTGTCCGTGAAACCTCAGCTTGAAACCAAAGTTTAGAATTTGGCCAACCGATGCAGAAGATCGATAATTCCAAGAAAGTGGTGTAGAAAATCACAAAAGCATAGAACCATATAAAAATCAAATTGATACCTAAACCATCTAATATTTTGGCCTTATAAAAACATACAGAGATAAAACTATGTATAATGCTGCTTTTAATAAGTAACAAAAAAATACGATTTTATTTTTATATTGTTTATTTAAGCGTTATTTCTAAAAGATTAAATTCGTTGGAATGATTATTTTCTTTTTACTCGTTTGTTATCCTCTGTCATTTGACGTTACACGTTACTCTCGTGTCTCGTTTACTCAGCCAACGTCCGCCGATGGCCAAAGGGTACAAATTTTCCGAAGAACAATTTTCGACGACGTGAGAGAAATCGAGTCACGCTGTGACGGGACTTTGCACCACAAACTTAGCTCGGTTATGAGTTTGCGACTGTCCTCGGACTGTCACCAATGCGCTAACTCGACACGTACTCACGTCTACAAGGCGATAAAAATGAATTTTCTTGGCAACAGGCCAACAGAAAGAATGGATGGTCAAAGCAAGCCTGCTACGATCCGATATGGCCTGTTACAAACTGTCGTCGAAAGTATGTTACAACTATACGGAACAACGATTCATCGAGAAACTAAAGAGAAGTTACTCTGAGAAACGCTAAGAGATTTTTAGCCAATAGATTTTAATTCTTGTTGTGTATTTATGAGTGCTCAGTAATTAGACTGCAAATCAAGCGAGGAAGACGAAGAATTTGTCTTTGAAGAACTCGTCAATTACGAAAATCCAATTTTCGGATGTGTAGGCAGAGTGTAACAAATAATTCGATTTTTATAGCAAACTCGATGCACGTCTCTGCAAAATCAAGCGAGAGAGCTGAGGAGCAAACTCTAAACTTTGCTTTCGAAACCTGTCTTGCGGTTGAGTTGACATGGAAATGAAAGGAGCTTCACTCCTCAACAAACTGAGATGTAGTTATTTGATTTGCGGCTTTTCCGACAGTAAAATACGAATGATATTGTTATTTTAATTCTCATGGCATCTCGTACCTAGCCAAGAAATATATATTGGTCAGTTTGTGCAATGCTATTGCCTTTTGTTTTCTCAGGATAAATTCCTCGCTAACCTGCTATCTCCGAAAATTCACGAAAATCGCAATTATAATAATAATAATAATAATCCTGTAATGAAATATTGTACTGTTGCAGTATAGTGCAACGATAAAAGTGAAAGGAAGTGAAACGATAAAAGTGAAAGGAAGTGAAAGAAAATGCTTTTTCAATTATACTTTTCAATTAATTTAGAGAGATTAAACACGAAAAATGATTAAAATATGATTATATTCTATATATATTCCAAATTAATTTATTCAGATAATTAATTCTGTTTTTTTCTTCTTTTTTCTATATCCATAAAATTGCAAAAATAATTCATAAAAGCTTCATGTAGCTATGCCATTAAATTCTCTCTCTCGCGCATCTTATATTTAAACAGCATCTTATATTTTAACCTTACAATGACATATCTATCTTTTTGCATCAAAATAATCTCTTATCCGAAATAAAAGAAGTAAAAAGGACAGTGAAAGAAATCCAATGTATCTGCAATAAAATAAAAAGTATAAGTATAGAAAAGTAACGTGATATTACAGAAAAGAATTAAAGAGTTTTGTAGAAATCAGGAATGAAGCCAGCTCTTTGAATCCTTAGAACAATTTCTCGAGATAAGGAGTTACGTACCAATGCGAAAGTATTTCCTTAATTATCGCTCTTCTGGATACAGTACCAAAGAAAAGAAATAGGAGAGTATTGGAAAAGGGATCTCTGCAAAGAGACCCTTGACTGATGCGCGTTTCGAGATAGATAACAATCTGCTGCAAAACGATGTAAAAAAACATTTGTTTATAACTCATTTTGTAAATGCATGCTTTGACACATAATGGGGAAACTTTTTTAAAGCGCATTCTTAACGGCATACGTTTATTACTTTGTGTATATAATAACTTGGAATTATATATGTATATATGTATTGTATGTATATACACATTTATTGCGAAAATTGTTTTCTTTTTTCTTCCCAGTTTTTAAAGGAGAGAATTAGTAATATAATTCTTTACCTTTAAATTTGAAAGGAAGAAGAAGAGAAATTAATATTAAGAGATACTCTATTTCAATTAAATCTTTTAATTAATTTACGATATGATATTTTTCTCTATTTATCATTTTTTACGTATGAGACCACGTTAAAAAATATGTATAAAAAAATGTACTAAAATATTATCATATCTTATATTTTAAGTTTTTAGACTTTCCCAAATAATTGTTTTTAACTTTGCAGCATTAATAATTATTTAATAAATTTTTAGAATCAGAAACAAATGCGAAGCTATAAATTTTCGCGACAATGTTATTCCACGATTTCAACATGCAACATTTATCGATACTTGATCTATATAATCTTAGTCCTTTATCATTAAAGTTTATTACCGCGTAATACATAAAATCTCAGAAAAATAGTACGTTCAGAAATATGAAGTATAACTCACGTCACTCTCTCCCACCTCGGATTTATGTTATACTTGTTTGGTGGCATGTGACATTATATGTATTTACGTAGCACACCGTCACGGAACAGCCCAGTTACCTTCGTGCACGAAGGTTAAAGATCACGAAAACGAGAAGGAGCAAGAAAGTCTACGTGGTCTACGAGTTCATAGGTAGAGGACGTACGTCTTCCCTCCATTCTTCGTCCAATTCATCCTCTTTCTGCTCGATGTTCGGACTCGCAGAAAATCCTCCTAGTAAACACGAGCTGCCTCTCGCACCGAAGAGACTTTTAAATTCTTCACTATGGAGGGAAAAACGAGGTGAAGGGCAAGTTACGAGCAAAGAAGTTTGGATCGTGAACGGAATCCACGCATGACACAAGGCAATGCCACGCGAGATTACCTGACTCTTTTTCGCACTTTGCGCGTTTCGTTCTCCGACGTTATCGTTAATACTGACTAACATCAAAGAGCTTTCCTACTTGCTGGTTAGCGATATTACTTTTTTTTCTGTTGCTCCAACTATTGAGTAGATTATTGTCGCAAAACTTATATGGGACTGAATCTAAGAAGAGAGATTATATAAGAGGGTTAATTGCGGCGGAAAATTATAGGTTTTTGGGACTGGTTTTATTAACTTTCTTAACAAGTACTAAATGACGAAAATGTCAGGAACTGCTGTCGTCTTTCTTGAATTTTTGTTCCTCAATTTTTCCGACACGTAAACCGATCCCGAGTTCAAGCAATATAAAGAGGAAACTAGAGTCTTGAAATGAGAATTCCGTTTCAAGCTGCAACAATGAGTGTAGGAGTATTCTTACTAATTACGCAAGCTCTCAAGAATGTCTCGGCTCGTTTCACCATTTTGTTTAGCTCCTCTTTACTTTTCTTTCACCTGTACGTTTTCTCGCCCGTTAACCCCACTTACCTCCAGGATGAAACTGTTCGAAACCGAGCTAGCAGAAAGATATTCGAATTTACGAAATTACGAAATTAGTTGACGACGAACATTCTATTTTCGGCAAAGAGATCATCGAAACTTTTTTGAAATAAAAAAAGACACAGGAGATAAGTACAAGTTGCGCTGATAATTTCACAAATTTAACTAGCTTTGCTATTATTACATTTTCATTTCAACTAATATTGTTAGTTGTTAAGTTTATAACTCGGGCGTTTCAAATAATGCAACGATTTTAAAAGCATCGTTTAATTACGTAAAATTATCTCAAAATAAATGTATATTCAGCGAATGTGGGAAACGGTATTTTCATCTTAATTATCCCAACTACATAATAGCGATGATATAGACGTATAAATATTCTCTCTTGATATTTACAGACTATTGTATAGATTTAGTTGGTTTCGTTTACAATGACGTGGATGTATCACCACAAAAATATAAATTTAAAAAATCGAATACGCGTAATATGATATAGCAGTTTAAGTAAATGGCTATTCTGTCTGTAAGTAGCCCGAATACGATGCGAGTTACATTTGCATTGGACGTTACAGCAGAATTTTTAATCGGCTGGCATGTCCTCGCCATCCATTCCATCAGCCATAAGAGCATCTATATTCATCTTCGTCAATGTCGTTGCACACATGAGATGCACGCCGCGCATGCATAGCAAACGTATGAATTTATGAATATTCGTCAATTCCAGATACGGGAGGGTGACCGTCGTTCCAACAAAATTTATTCCACTCGTCAAACTATTGCGACATACTGGAGAATTTGTTATCACGCACCGCGACATGAATCTTTAACAAATTTTATAAAGTCCGGTCTTCGTGACAAATTCTACATAGAAAAAGAAACTCGACATGAAAAATGAAATTAGACAAGTATAATCTTATTAGAGTACAATTACTTCGCGCAATAATTTTAAAATCAAACATTTTAAAATTAAATAATGTCATTCAAAGAAATATGTAAATCATCTTAGTTCCTGAGATGATTGATTACAAAACTTAAAACCGAAGAAAGTTTTTAAGCGGAATAACAGACAAAATAGTTAACGTTAAGCGACTACTTTGTCGCGGTGCGTTAATTCCGTTAAAATGAGAAAACTTTAAGTGGTTTTGTTAGAGACTGATGTATCCCCATCCACCTCGAGAAAGACAATCGGAACGTCGTTTCCATTGTACGCATTTGCACACTGAGTTTCACCCTTTCCTCACCATATAAATAACACAATTGTTCCCGCACAATTGTACTTCATATATGTACAGCTATATATCCACAAAAATCCCCATTCGAAAAAAACTACATATAAATTAATTTTAACAAAAATAGAAAATGCATTATCCAAACAACGTTCTTGCATTATGCATAATTAAAAATAAATTTTAATTAACGTCCAAGTTTTCAGAGAGGATAACAGTATTCGGGAAAATTACGGGCAAATAATTTTACGAGATTCGCCAAACAAATGAGTGATTTTAATCACACTAGCGCGATAATGTAATCGCGCGCTGATCGCGCGAGCTCGTTGTGAATCCTAAATAAGCTCTGAATCGGTAATATCCATTTTCGACGCTTGCATTTGTGCGAGTGCACTCGCATTCGCATTAGTTCAGCGTCGTTACATGGATACTTCATCCTTCAAGTCCAAACAAGTTTGAATTCACATTACAATTTGCTTGCTAACATCAAGGAAAAATTTTTGAATTGCAGTAGACGAGTATGAAGAATTTATTTTAATTCCGAGAGCAGACTTGTGCTCAACATAAAAATTCAAGACTAAAAATATGCTCAGGCAAATATAAATTATCTTTTCTCGCTTTTGTGTATTAATCCGTTTCGCGTGTATTAATACGAGCATCTTATCTGAATCTTTCCAATCAAGCTCTAATTACGTAAAGGTTCTGATATTAATTTAAGCGTGAAGATACAGATGCGCATTTCTGCGGAGTGCCGGAAACAAGTGCGACTTCATACTCTCTCCCGGAGATAAAGGAGATTTATTTAGGGCAGAATCCGAGAACACGTCGGGGGAATGCGAAGGCGTGCTCGCTCGCCAGAAGATCGGCGATAGGTGCGCTTGATGGATGGAAATTGCTTTGCATATTTTTCCCTCATCCCCGTTCCTCGTGAACGAGTCGCGCGTTACTAGTTTTACAATGTCGAGAAAGACGGAAACAGAAGAGCTGAAATTTGTCGATTTTCTTCGCCTAGCGAATGAGCTTCTAACGCTACCGCGGCGTATGAAAACTGCCTCTTCGACATCTCCTTTCCTTCTAAACTTTCGTAAAGCTAACCCGATAAGTCGGTAAAATATGTATATGCGATATAAGCTTGCTATTTTGAGAGCAAGTTCAGAAATGACGGGAACATTTTATATTATTCAACGTCACAGAGTGTCACAAAACTCGCAAACTTTTCTTAGATCACACGTGATAAAAATGATCTAATATTGTTTGCTTTATAGAAATATAGATTGCTTTATATTATTAATTTATGTAAGTACTTATTGACAAGAATTTTACCAAATACTTATAAATAAATATTAATTAAATTACATGCACAAAAAATGCTGTAAGGAATTACCAATGCAAACTTTTATTAACATTTACTAATTTGCTTATTTTTATCGTGAGTCACGGATTGCCCCGGATTTTATGTGAATTCCAATCAGTAAAAATAAAAATATGACTTTACGGAACGATACTTTGTAAAATATGTGCCATTAGATAACATTATTGATTAGATAGCTAGCCTAGTAATGGTTGCGTGCTTTTTGGCAATGTCACCATTACAATATGAAAAAACTGCAATGTTCTGAACAACAAGATCGTAAACATGAATATCCAGAAGATTATGGCAGCTCCTATGCGCATAAATTGTCTTATTCTCGTGCTATTGGACATTGTTATTGGATGACTAAGTCACGTTCTATTATAATCTGTCCCGTTTATTTCTACTTGCATATTCAGAGTTTGTATAAATAATACAATTTTTACTATTAAATATAAATCGACATACAAATAGATATAAGTTTTGCATTTTTTAAATCTTACTTTATCTTATATTAGAGTGATAAGTTTAACGAAATGCGATATTGGTATTGATAGTTAATAAAAATAAATCAGATTATTTGCATTTTTCATCGCCAATCAAGCTAGAATTATTCCGATATCTTCATAAAAGCAAATAACTGCAAGTGGAACACTTACGATCTATATTTTCCTTGACCCTTCTGGTACAAACCAAAAGGCAGCCCCCGACGAGGCTGCAATCCGCGCATATTTGCATAATTTAATGGGAGAGGTACTATTCTTTTTAGTTTCCCAGAAATGAGTAAAAATTGATATTCCGGGAAAGTTTGCGCGCAAACATACTCAAATATCGGCAAACTCGATTCCGCGAGCGCGCAGAGCCGTACAACGAGATCATGGTATCGTGCGAAGCGGGTGATGAACGACGCGAGGACGAACGAAACGTTAATTCGAGTTACGAAAGCTCAAGGTAGCAACTTTTAAACTGTTTTCAAAGAGCGTTAGTTCTTGCTCCGCGCGCGGTAACTACGCCTTAATTGTCGCGCAGAAAGAAGCCCGAGGCACTCGTTAGAGTTGCAAATGGGTCCGACCGCAAATTATGAGCGCCGATTTCGAGAGCGTTGGTCCAATTGCCCCTAATAACGGAGAGCGCGACAACGGAATTCGGACAAGGATCCCTACATTGTGACATTGTGTTAAAGGAATAGGGAAAAGTGGGATAGAAAGAAAATGGTATAACTAAGAGAAAAATTGGGATATTAATCGTCTCGACAAATCGGCCGGAATGAAACTAACAGAGCGGATGATGAGCGCCAATCTTCTTATTAGAGATTCGTAATCCGGCTCAAGGTTTTTTAATTTCTCCTAATCCGCCTTCTTCGGGCTGCCAGCTTTTTTTCGACTCTGACCCATGTCGAAAGATTACCCTCGTTGAATGGCGAATAAAACTGTTCTTTCAAAAATGAAACCAGCGCTCTATTCTTTGTTCAGATTTTCCAATTCATACGATCGTTACGATGAGTGATACCACCAAGTAACCTATTCTACGCATTTTTTAATAAAAATTACAAAGATATTTCCATAAAATTAAAAAAAATTCTTTTGAAAATATTTTCCTACAGTATTAAATACGTGTAAATACGTATAATTAACTTATAATTATATATTAACTTATAATAATATAATTATATATTAACTTATAATAATATAATAATATAATTATATATTAACTTATAATAAGCAAACAATCAGGCCAACGTCAGATTAACTTACATGTATACATATATGTTAAGTGCGTTATATGTCACAAATATTTTATAGAGGAATTTTATATAGAACGTAAAGTAACTTTTTTATACTGTTTAAATATATCACTCCTTCCTTTGTGCTTCCATATATACTTTTTCCAATATCGAAAGAAATTAAGTGAAAAGTCACGCGACCTATTTCCGCGAATGAACAAAACCGTTTTATTAAAAATTCCTTAATATAATAAGCATATTTTAATTTAAATTCACTTTTTTCTATACCATAAGCTTTCTAAATTGAAGCACAAAACTTCATAAAATACCTTTTACGGTATCCAATATAAAAATCTCAGCGAAATCACTGACCTGCTTCCTCTCGCTAACATAAGCATTAAACGCGTCTGTAATACGCACATGTTAGTTCCCGAAGGATTGTCATTGAAACAGCTTTGTTCTTCTGTCGATAAGACGATCAGCCGTTTAACTTTTAGCCTTTTCTATTCTCGGGCAAAATGTGAAAAAATGTTCCTTAGTATCAGCGAAGACGAATTCTCTTGTATATACAATATTGTTAAAGAAAATAAAAGAAAAACAGAATTGTAAGCGCATTAATAGTAAAAAATTGTAATACATTGCATTCTATTGTTAAAATTTAAAACGAATAATTATGTTATATTCTTCATTATTGTATCTCTGTTTCTCTATCTAAATTAAATTTTCTTGTTTACTTGCAAATGTAATTAATATCCAAATTAAATTAATAAATAATAATATATCGATAATACAGCGGACAATCAGTGTATACGATTGTTAACAAAATACAGTGTCGAGGATAACTAAAATTAGTTACGTAATGGCTCAGAGACTTACTTCGACGTTCAGAAAGCTGCGGATTTCCGTGACGGAAAGAGGAACGGGCGTCACGTTGCGAAGTATCTCATGGAACGAGGCCAAAGCTTTCGAGAAAATTTCAAGACTAAAGCTATTCTCGTTTGTTCTAACTTCTCTGTGTACGCTATTAACGTAGCCATTCCAAAGACGCGAAAGAAGCTCATTACATTCTGAAAGGTATGTGAATTGTCATTGGGTCAAATAAATGATTGTTTTATTCTAAATAGATTACGCTTACTTAACAATTTTGAGTAGGGAGAAAGAGAGAGAGAGAGAGAGATTGTTTATCTCTGCTTCTTAAATTACTAATTTAAAACGATATCAGCAAGATATCTTTGCATTATCGAGAGCAATTTCATCCTGCAAATAATAAAAAGACTTAATATTTTATTATTCGAAAGATCATAATAGGAATTCTCAATTCCGATATTCATAAAATTTTTCTCGCATACTAATTAACTTCGGCATTGATTAATTCTTTTAATGCTAATCTCTTCTTATTACAATAAGAAGAATCTATAATTGATCTAATACAATTTTATTCTATCTATATTTTAACCTTGTTAATTTAGCGTTTCTTTTTCTTTGAAATAAATCTAAAATTACAACACTCGAAGTTTTATATGTATTCGCGTATTTGCTATAATGAAATGGCATTTGCAAGACGCCACTTGGATTCAGACATCAAAAACGATTTCGATAAAAGACCTCTCAATCTTCTCTAAATTCGTCCTCGTTCATTCAATAGTTAAATACGATTCGACGCCGAAGGGTTCCTTTCGACATTACTAACTAATTCTAGATCTCTAATCGCCGAAAGGCTACTAGGGAATTCTGCGAACGAAACTCAAAGAACAAAGTGGAAATTCTCGCGTGTCGGAGAAGCGGAGAGCGCTCTGAGCGAAGTAAGAATAATGAGAAGGAAACGTACACGATGGACACTCTGTAATTTCTCTGCAGTAATATAACGGCAGATTATCCGGACTTGAAAAGCTAAACAAATTAGCATTCTCAGAGATATCATTCTAATGAGATATTGTAAAATTATTGATGTGTATTTAAATTATAAAATATAATAAAAATAGAAAAAACAATGTTTGAACGTTTTAATTAATATCATTGTGTAGTGACATTAATAGTGTTATAAAAAGCGATTCAAAGTTAAACAATTTATTGTATAAGTAAAAATTATATACTATAAACAAAATGGTAAATAATTAACAAAAGTTTGCTTTTTACTTAAATTTGAATATGTTTTCTTTAATTAAGTTTGAATTTTAATAATTAAATTAACTTTTCTTAAATATAACTTAACTTATTTCATTTTAAATGGGTATTGAGTATATCATAAATTTATCACATTAAAGAAATACTTTAGTCTCATTACTCGTTTGCGTGATAGAGCTATTAAAATTCAAAAACGTCGCAAACGTTACGCTTGTCACAAGTCTCGAAGAAATCTTGATCTTAAGAAAACTTTGTCGCACAGCAATTCATTATTACGTCGCGATTAATATCTCGTGAACAATTTATTATTATGAGATATTATCTCGTTAAATTTATGTTGATTATCTTTGCTAAATTTTAATAATATTAATTTTATCTAAAGGTGCAATTGTATAAACGAATATTTAAAAAATTCAGCCGTTCTATTTCCTTCTTTCTTGCAAAAAAATAAAAATAATAACAACGGGGTTAAAGAAAAAAGAAATATATATTCGCAGCAAGTAGATTAGTGAAAAATTGTTGATACCATCTGTGAGTTGCCGTAAGAGAACATGTTTTTGCATTATTCCTCCCTCATGTCATCGGATCCAATTTGCTTTGCGACATAGTTGCAACCCGAGGTAAAACTGCTTCAAGGACCTGGTTTCCTTGCCTGTGGCGTTGTTCTTTTTTTCTTTTTTTCCCTTTTCCCCTACATTTTCTCCTTCATACAACCAGTTACACTCTCGGGAGTGAAGAGCGTTTTTCTTGCATTCAATTCGACTTTCCATTCTTTGTATTTATTCGCCGCTTCTGTTCGCATCGTTTATTAAATAATACTTACTTCGTCAAATGTCGTGAAATACATGTGGATTGAATATCTAGTCCGATCCCCATTATCAGGAACAAGTGCTTTTGCGGAATGAAAAGCTACGTACTGGATGAGCCGTTTCAATAAGCTTTTAATTCTTGACCTCGACAATAAGAGATATTTTCGAACAAATGGAATAATAATTTCGCTCGAATCAGATTTCACGTTCATATTTATAGAATTACATCTGCGCCATTACATTTTGAAACTGGCAATGTCTACGAAAGATGTTGAAAAGAAAAATCTCGAGAAAAAATCGTAAAATAAAATTATCAAAATTGCAAGTTCTCCATACATTACATAATAGTTCTCCATACATACTCTCTGAACGAAGAAATTTTCAGTAGCTGAAGAGAGAGAGAGAGAAAGAAAAAAAAAGAATCATTTCTTTAGCATTACTGTTATGTTTCAAAGCGGATAAATGTCCCAGCAATAACAAGCCGGCATTGCTTACCATCGCGATAAGTACGTCTTTTTTTTCTCTCTGGTATAAACAGTAATGAGAAAAATCGCATACATATTTTACCCGAAACGCGCAATACAAAATTTCGTTTCACTCGCAACTCATAAATTCCGGTTCCATTTTTCGGTGTTAGTATATTTTATGGCGCGCCGCACGGTTGCCGCGTTCTACTTTTTTCCGCAGCGGGGTGGCATTTTAAGTGACATTTATCGATCGTAAATCGTGATCGAACGGTAACGGTTTGGACACCGTTACCTTGAACGTTCGATACAATCGATTAACACTTTACGAGAGGGTCGTTGCAAATAACGAGATATCTAACGAGATTCACAACGATGATACCTTTTACGCATAGTCTCATGATATCTCCCTATTATTTGTTCTCGTGAAATATTCATCGCGTGCAATCTCGCCCGACGCCGTGACTCGATGAGAAAGGAAATTTAAAAGTCTTAGCTCGCTCAACAAGCCGTGAGCGTTTGGATTTTATGATAAAGCGCTTTCAAGTAAACTGCAACAAGGCATGTTTGATTAACTTATTAACGAGAAATTTGACAGCACATAAAAGCGATTGATCGGACTTCTGTACTCTTCTGTATCTGGTTGAGTTTGACATTGGAAAATATTGAAAATATATTCACAAAAAGAGTTAAGATGAATAAAAATCACGTGCGGGTCAAAAGTGTAAAATTATTTTTACACCAAGCAATGGAAATTCTCATTGTATTTATATACGCCCACAAAAGAGAAATATAATATGAAATTTATTTGGAAATCTAAAACTTGGATATGCAATAAAATATTTCAAAATTTTACATATAATTCACCGTTGATCCATCTATTATTTTTTCTGAGCAGCTTCATCCGCTTTTTACTAAATCCTATCATTTAATATAACTAAAATTCCGGATAAGCCGAAATTGTCCTCCGTTGTAATAATAAAATTGCACTAATAACAATGTTAAATCAAATTGTTGAAATATAACGATTAAGATATTATAGTTCTCGCTATAATAACCAGTATAATATTCAGTTAGAAATTTAATGTATATTTAGTATGAGAAAAACAGATTATATTTAAACCAATATTCCGATATTATATATAATTAATTAAAGGGGAAATCTCAAGTAGTTCACTTTAAATTTTTATTAAATTTATTATGTCTTTCCTTATTTAGATTATGTCTTGCCTTATTTTTCTAAATATATGCTTACAAAATTAAAATATACATGAAATATAAAATTCAATGTATAACTATAATTACAAACAACGTCCGTTTAAATAATATCTAAACTATGATTCAGAGAGTTATAATCAATAGAGTTATAATCAACAGTAATAATTAATGTCAATAATTAATGAAGCATTCATTATTGATGTATGATGATAATATGACATAGTATATGGGAATATTATTCTTTTTCAAAATTAAAAATTTTCTTTAGTAAATCGAATGTAGTAATAATATATATTCACTCATTTCTCCAGCCGATCGATATTACGAAGTAGGAAACGGTGCCAAACATGGACAAAGACCGGAGCGAATGCGAAATAGTCTGACGTTTCGCCCGGCAGCAACCCAACTTGTCAATCTTTTCCCTCCTCCCATTTTTCCTTCGTTTACCTTTGCTTCACGCCTGCTGAACGCGATAGGGATAGCTTAACTCTTATTTATCGTGGCGCATTTATCGCGTGCCCAAAGCGCCTCTCTCTCTCTCTCTCTCTCTCTCTCTGTCTCTCTCGCGTCTCTTATTAAAGTACAGCGGCGTCGAAAATCACATTGGAATCCATTGCGCAAAGCCGACCGGGCATACTCCGGGTATCCTTTCTCTAGGGCGAATCAGCTGACACGGGGAGTTCGAGAAAATAAAGAGACTGAAACGACGAGACCAGGGACGGATTCTTTCGAATCTGAAGCTTAACCGTTTACATGAAATTGAAACGCGAAATGGTCTGCAATTGCCCAATGTTTCAATCCGCCAGTGTGCCAATAACATCCGGACGGAATCTAACGGACGTCCCGCGTTATCGAATAACGATGCATTATCGACCAGACGCGATAAAAACTAATGCGGATGAAAAACGTGGTAAGTTTTTATCGGTTCGTTTTTAAGGCTCGAGGACGAAGTCTGCGGACGCTTCTCAGTTACAAACACCCTTCGGACGGCGTCTGCAAACGATTATTCCCACCGAAAGGATTAAGTTACGCTACGTCACACAGATGCGTCCCTGAGGGAAGAGTCTCCGAGGGGTTGGTCGTTCCAGACATTGGCAACGCGGGTGTCTACTCGCGTTGAGAGTCGCGTCTAGTGAGGTATGTACCTAGCGTACTGGAAAGGCGAGTTCATAGAGAGCAAGGCAGAGTTCCAAAGATATATTGCTAGCTCAACAACCTTCTAACAATAATCTATACCTAACTTCTACCGCATCCTCCTGCATTGCCTTCTCCGACGTTGCTTCACCCCATTTCCTCCTCCCCCTCCCTCCTCTCTCTCTCTCTCTCTCTCTCTCTTTCTCTCTCTCTGTCTCCTCTCTTTTTACTTGCTGTTAAACTACATGGCCTCAAGCATTTTCTGTTTCTCTCACCCTTGTACAGGGTGGCCTGTTTCTCCAGCTTCAACGTGATAGCTCATGAAGTAGTAGAGATACGAACATTTTGTTGAAAGTTGAATACCTCCGCAAAAGGATCGATTAAATCTTTAAGAATGAATTTAAAGAGCGCAGGAATTATTTTGATTGACCTAAGATACTTCCGTGATAGCATTGAGAAATATATATTTAATATAAATCATTATTACTGACAACTCGCTGAAAGTATAAGTATTTATAATCTAATTGATCTAAACATTTATTAATTTCCTCAGGAGAAGTAATTGATTTCAATAATCTAGCGTACGGTACGGCAAGATGTAGGATCGCATCTTTAAATATTGCTTAAACTTTTTCGTTTTAGCACACACTATTCCATATAACACGGGCCTTAAAATTATTTGACTTTCATTTGAACGGGAAGCAAACCGTTTCTTACGATGTAAGAATAAATATAGATAGATAATTACCACTGAAAATGGAACGAACACTTCGTATATAGGTATGTCGTTTCAAGAACCTTGAAGTTAAACCCTCCAACGAACCGCTCGTAATTTCACTTGCGCCACCCTGGCTCGTGGAAGTGTTTAATGTTACGTAGCTGACAGGACTTTCTTGCCGTTTGTGTCCACGGGCGTATCCCGCTGCCATCAATATGACATAGTATCTCCAACAATAGCTTTACGTTTGAAGATGCTGTTTGCTTTAGCGTGAACACTCATTAACTGGTCCTAACTGATCGTAACTCAAAGTTCTGGCAAATTGGTCAGCGTTAAGTATCGATTTACCATTACCAAATTATCGAACGATAATATACTTATGAGCAGAGAATATTACAGGAAAGCACAAAGGATCACGCAATATTATATTAAAGCCTAAGTTTACATTGAAAGTACAATATTAAGCTAAATAAAAATACATAATACAATCTAATATTAGAAATATAATAAAAATTTAATAATATTTAAATAAATATATAAAATATATAGCTTTCAATGATAATAAAAAAAACAGTTATATTGCAATTATAAAAATTTTTATGCAAGTTTTATATAAAATTTCAAGAGCTTATTTGCTGAAAATGAAGATGATCTTTTTCTTGATAAATATTTGATACAATCTTTTCAGAGAGATTATCTGCTCTCAGCTTTGATATTTCTTAATATTAACCATATAAAAACTTAATTTAAGATTTAACTTAATCTCTTAACTCTTAACTTTTTTATTTGAAATTTTATTAGAGTATTCTATTAATCATTTAAAATTAATTAATAAATTAAATTTGATATTTGCATGTTTTAAAGTGAATTTAATATTTCATTTCAATATTTTTATTTCATAATTATATATTTTAATTTAATTTCTCGCGGGAAATTTATCGTTAACATGAAAATTTCATTGCATATCAAACTTAAACACAAGAAAGTATTTTTCATTTGTACAACAGTACCAAAGTAAAAAAAATATCCGCCACCAAATTGAAACAAATTTAATTATCAAATATGAATGAAATGTATACAATTAAGAGATGAAATTTTATATTATCCGCAGAGAGTAATACATACATTTGCAAACACATTCACCGACAGGATTTTCAAATCCTACGCCAGCGCTCGTTTCCGCGACCTGCTGTCTACGGAAGGATACTTCCCGTTGTTAGTCCCGGATCTTTGTCGTCTGAGCAGGCGACGTTGTGTGAGCATGCTCATCCTTCCACAGACTCGTCACGGCGGTTGCCAGGAACACGAGTAGGAGGTTTCCCGAAAATTCAAGTGTCATCAAGTGAACTCAACATCTTCTCTTGCTTCGTTTTCGAAGAGTTGTTCGCGGCGAGGGTAGAAAGAGAGAAAGAGAATAGAATTAGAAACGGCAAGATGTTCTTGGAGCAAGCATGTCAAACAATACCAAAGAGCCTATGTCGCGTACTTATCATGGAGAAATCCGCATCGCGTTTATGTCATCTGACATGAGAAGTTTGAAGGGGTTGTGGGAATGTTTGCGCGAATGTTGCGACGCGTGTCACCTCAGCTCGCGCTCTGTAGTTTCACTGTATCCAATCCTTGGAAAAATCAGCCACATCAGGAGAAATCCGACAATGATTATGTTTGAAAACTCTACGCGATATGAAAATACAAAGAAAACTTATGAGTATCATTTCCTTAATCTTTTACCTACAAAAGTTGTACACATCTTAAAAAAGTATTATTTGCGAAAAGTGTATTCGTCTGATCGTCAATGAAAAAGCCGTACATATGCAATTGTAGTAACCTGTAACCAACGTAATTTTTAATTGAAATTTGTCACTATTAAAAGAATTAATCTTTATATTAAAAATGGTATCACTTAGCGCATTAACTGTGAAAGATTATAGATTAATGGAAAAAATTTGGTGAAAGTTTGAGACATCTGCATCGCCACATATTTGTCTTCGCCCCATATTGTGCTTCACATGTTCGACCCTTTTATTACTAAGGCATAATCCGTTTATATACCATTGTAAATTGCTCATGCACACTACGTGAAATTCACTATTTTTTTTCTTGATCTTTATTTATTTGGTTTAGCACGTAATGTGTGCTAAAAAAACAAAACAAAACAGAGAGCTAATGGTTTCCCCGAATGATTGTACTAGGGTGCTTTCGAGCTCCCGATAACGCGAATTAAAAGCGTTAAGCCGTGTCGTTAAAATAACAACCCTTCGCGTGACGCTGTGTGGGCAACAAAACGACGGGGCGGAAAAAAAAGGTCGTTTCGTCAAGTGGCGCGTTTCACGCGCAACGACATGTTCTGCGGGAGGGGAAAAAAGAAAAAAACTGCTAAACGCGTTGACGTAATTGAGCGTAACACAGCCGATTAAATTTTACGCGATGCGTGCGTAGCGCGCAGGAAACACTGCATTCTTCCGCGTTCACGCACTTGTATGGAGCTCGCTCTACGAATCGTCGCGTTACGCGTTCCGAATCGACCAATGCAACTGTAAAGCTCGCAGCAGAGCGGGCAAAAAGTGCCGTCGACATGAAATTAAATTAGCACCGCAACCAGAGATTCTGTTTCGATCTCAAATGCCGAGAGTCGTAACGAGATCAAAAATCGCGAATATTGATCTGACGTGAAAGACCACGTTGAAATGTCAATTTGCCACGTCTTAATTTTCTACCTGAATTATATGCAAAATTTGAAAACGATGCGCATAGCTTTCAACTAAAATATTTTATGTATTATGCGCGTTAATTTCGCGCGAGATGGACATGCTTATGCTTCTCATCGTTAAAATTCCATTACGTATATTTCAACGTGCTCCCTTATGTGCCAATACAATATTTCAAACCTTTTACTTTTCCAACAAATTTAGATTCATTTTTTTTTTGAAAACAAGAAAGTAGATAATCTCAAAAATCAGTAATTAAAAACGCACGAATGAATCTTAATAATGCGTGCTACATGGCGAGTTTAGTAGCTACATTAAGCATTATTAAAACCGTTATAATGATCTTGCTCTTTAATGGATTGTATCCGTGGTACAATATTAATACTGTGGATAGATAGCCTCGAGCGAATTGTTGCATTTGAAATGAGTCTGTGCTTGGAGAAAGTAGCTTCTAGATTAGCTTACTTTCTCACAAATCATGACTATTGCGACATCCACGCAGTACGAGACTTTATCTTTTTTAATCTGCCTTTTTAAACTGTATAATATTAACGCACGACAATGTTTCTATGGTACTTAGCAGTTAATTAATAAAATCCTCCGCTCGAATGTGCGCCAAAGAATAACGTGATATAGATTTCAATAAGCTGAAAGCATGCCAGAACAAAAATCTGTCAAAGACACTTCGCTGCGACAGAATGTTAATGCAATGAAAACTACGTTTACAAAAAAATTAAAAAGTTAATCTAAATCGGAAAATCCATTTTTAAATCCGCGAAAATGTTCAAAATACTGAAATATTAAGAATAATAAGTTGAAAAACGTTTTAACGACCCATTATTGCCGTCGCTCAAAATTTATTTCATTTTGATTAAATTACGTGACGTTTTAACTCCAATTAACAATTTAGCTTCCATAAAATGTTGCGTGCCTTGTCATTTAATATGAACATAACAATTAGCTTATTTAAATTTAATTTCGTTTAAAGATTCTTTATATCTTCCTACACATTTCGTTATACTCGAATATCGATTAATCCTATCCACTCAAGCTGACTCCGACTAATTGTGAGCCAGCTTTGTTAAAAGATGTATAGGTTTACGTTTCTCGAAACAGAGCAAAATACACATAAATACAGACAGAATGCGATGTATGCAAGACAGCAGAGCACATATCCTTCGAGAATTGCTTACACGAGCTATATCCTTCCCTTTATTCTCGTGCTCTCCTTGTTCATTTTCCAACGATAGTTTATCATCTCTATATAGTACATGTAGTATGTTATCTGCCAGTGGAATGAGGGTCATTACTGCCTATTGCGTCCTTTGTAGGTTTATTAAACTAACATAGATTCTATTATTTCTAATATTTATAAGAAACAAACATAAAGTTCGTTAGAAAATTTTACGTGATAGTTTTCTCTCTCTGGTAAAATGAGCTTAAAACTGTACTTGTGAAAATATTAAATAATTAAAAAATTCGGATTCGGATCAAATCAAATATGAAATGAATGAAACTCTATACGTATTTAATTAACTTTTTATAAAATATTTTCTTTTTCTATCCATAAAATATTTTCGTTTTCTATGTTTATATACTTCTTTGCAAACAAATATGATTTTGTTATAAAATAAATCATAGAGGTAAGATTCTGTAACTTTCGTTAAAAACGAGTCTTAAGTGGCAAAGACAACAATATAAACTCCGCTGTTGAACAACTAATGCAATTTCGTGTTTATTTCAGTCACATGTTACAATGTATAGTGATCATAACTTATTTGTCGTAGTCGCTTTACCATGTTTTGAACTTCGAGTATACACGAAAGGTGCAGGAATGGTGCAAAATACAAACTTCAAATTTAGTACAAATATAATATACATTCTTAAAACACGTCTATGTAATTAAATGTTTCTTAGTTTAATTTTTATAACATTCTAATAAAATATCCATAATTTCATTAGATATTGTTCTCGTTTAGTAAAACTATGAAAATATTAATCTAGATTAAAAAGAAAAGAAATTTATCGATATCAAAAATATTGTTACGAAAACTTCACATTTAAAAATCTCTTGAAACAAAACTCGAAACTTTATTAAGTAACCAAATTTCTAAAAAATTATATGATGTAAGCTAAATTATCGAGTATTTATTTTCCTCTGTTCAAAGATTAATACCTTATCATAAGTTTCAACTGCACTTCTATTTTCGGTTAATACAATACAACCTCGAATATAGCATGCCAAACGGAGGGTTCGGCCGAAATGGCATTAATAAACTGACCGGAATAAATCGAGAGTATATAACAGACAGAATAGATGTCATAAATGTCACATTCGAACAGTAAAACCTACCAGTTTATGGATTGATCACACTGAATCGTTATAGCCCGCAAAATTTGTAACAGTTGCGCAGACTAGACAATTAAGATAGATTTAGGTTATCGAGAAACTATATATATATCATACAGTTTCTATATTTATCTTGACCTTTATTTTTTTATCAAATCATTATATCTTTTATATTTATTTTTTAATTAGTATCTCATTCTATATTTAAATTTTGTGTTATTATTTATGTCTGCGATATTGATCGTAATTTAAACGATTAATTAAGAAAAATTAATTTTATGTTAAAAATTCATATTACAGAGTTATGTTGTAAATTAAAATCAACGAAAACTATCATAAATTTTACATAACTTTTAACTGCAAGTACTATCAACGAACAAAAAAAGGCTTGATTTATTTTTAAACTAATATTATTTTTATGTGTCAGCAAATTTATTCAATGTTCGCAACAAAAAATAACTTGATCGGATTTACTATATTTCACCTGATAAGTTTTTAAAAAATTTTTATAAAAACTTTTAGGGCAAACCGACGTGATTCTTTAAATCAATATATCAATTGCAATTTCTAAAGTTTTATTTCTCAAATTTGTTATTTCAATTGTTGTAAAATCATATCTTATTATTGAATGATGCGCTTTATATTCCGTTTATCTTTAACATAATATTCTTCCTTCTTCTTCTGTAAAGAATGTAGTGTAATTAATGTATCGAACAAGTTCGTTAATTTGCTTCTAATTCACGAAGCTAACTTGATATATGTATATTCTTCTATTATTCTTCTTCTTTACTTTTGCTTCATCACTTATTTCGTTCTTTTTTACATTGTTCCTCATCGCAAGTTACAACAACCGTCTGAATAGCATGCCAAAAATTTTCGCGCGCGTGTATGTGTATTAATTTTTTACGTCTGTACATTTTTATTTACGGTACTTATTTCGTTCAGACATATATTTTGCATCGTCCTGATATGAAATGTTCTATAATATTTTAAATTAATAGAAAAACAGAAATGTAAAATCGAAACGTTGAATTTTACTATACAATATACGATTAAATAATCTCGATGCTTTTTTTTTACAAAGAATGGATGTTCATATTGCTAACAAAATTCACGTACTTCAGTTTAAAATAAACGAAATATAAATCACTGCCGATACAGATTCAATAATAACGTCAATTATTATTAATAAAAATCTATTTGTATATGAGCGTAAAAAAATTTTGTATGCAGCGCAACAAAATAAAAGTACACGGATGTAGCATTGATTGTGTAGTCGAAATATTGTTTGTAAATTCTTAACACGTTCATATATAACAATCTCCATCTAAATCAAGCTACATATGTTCGATTTAATACATTACTATTTCTATTTGTTACAAATCGTAAAAATACTTTAATCATTTCTCCGTTATTGATAATTCTGAAATTAGCAGCAAGTTAAAGTAAATTAGTGCTATAACTCAATGTGTTCCGATAACAATATCCTTAAAAGCGTTTATTATTTATTATATTAATTATTTATTTTAGGGAAATAAATTGTAATAAAATAAAATTAAAAAATTGAATAATTATTAAATGACAAACTTCAAAATACAAAATATTCTTAAGGAAAATTACAAGATCTTGTCAACTTGTTAAAATGAACAAAAATTTACGAACGATTTAAGCCGAATTTACAGATTAATTAAAGTGCAATCTACTTACTAAATTACATTATCAGGTATATCCTGATATTACGCTTCTCTTGATACAACGTGTAACGATGTCTCAACATCCTAACTATAGTCGCCTTCAGCGATATCTGCGCTGGTTATCCGCTGCATGAATATATAACTTTTAGTATCACCATACTTAGGGCTGATGTTATTACGCCTATCAAGTAATCCCGCAGCGAACGGTCGCGCAACCGTTGTTACAGGAGCAAAGGAGTAAAACTCTCTTCATAAAAGTCTCATAGCGATAGGGAGCCGAAGTAATGCGCCTTGCACGCGAAAGTAGTAGCCGGCCGGCCGGAGGAGCAGTCGCCGGTGGAATGCAATTTGTATTAATTTCAACGGAATTAGGAGTTACGCCTTGGGCCGCAATTAAAATTTGCATAAACAAATTTTGCTCGTCGGTTTAAGCTCGGAAAAGATGGGGAAGTCGTTTCCCTACTTTTCTGCTCCCTCTTTTTCCCCTTCTTTTCAGTCAGACGAATTTCTGTCTCACATCTACCGGTGTATATTACGGATATGCAGTGCATCTCGCTATAGCCATGTTCAATTCTCAATTGTTTCTCGAGAATATTTTACACGATCTTTTTTCATCGTTAATAAAATTCTAAGTCATCTGTACTTCTTGCAGTGCATGTTCCTAAGATTGTTGTTCAAATAACAAGTTTTATTGTGTAAGCACAGAATGTCGAAAAAAAATTGTACACAATTACATTAAATTTCATACTTTATTCAAATTCAAAGCGATGAATATTTAAAGAATGAGGAAGCAGAGCTTTGAATTTTCATCAGATAATGTGTATTTATTTGCGCAATTTATGGTTGAAAATCCAGTCTGATTTATATCTACTTCTTCATTTACTTTCATATTCTCATTCACATATTTTCTCGTATTTTTCATTCCTCTTCCTCATAAACTTTTTTCGTTGTTACCTCCATTTTTCTACTCTTCATGCTATTTCTTATTTATCGTGTTTTCTACTTCATCTACCAAACTGATAATTTTTTTCATTTGCTTTCTTTCTCTTTTTCTCTCCATATTTTTTCATTCTCCAATTTAGTGCTCATTTTAAAGTGCACATCTTCAAAAATTCTTCACTCTGTCTCTCTCCATTTCTTCCACCCTCTCTTTCTCTCTCTTTATCTATTTATCTCTATAACTCTTCTCTGACAATCATTTTATGTCCGTTAATACGATGACAAAAAGAGTGTCGAGCGTAAAGAGCTCGCCCACGCCGTCAAAGAATCTTTGTACCAGTTGAGAGGAGGAATTACGCCTGTACATTAGCTTTGACGAGTTGAAGTCTATGGAGAGAACGGAGTCCGGTGTGGCCATCGGGTGCTCAAGGCAAGAAGAGACGAAAGAACAGAATAGTACGAGAAAGCGAGGGACGCTGGAAAGGGATGCCAAGAATAAAAGGTGTGCTTTATAACAAGCAGCACTCAGGGAACTCGACGCCCTTACGGCTGCGGGACCAACGACGCCCAGTGCGTTTAATTAAGTGCAGAAATATTCCACATTAAAGAATTAAAGAGGCGTCTCCGCCGAGATTCCCTTCTACCGTTGCATCGTCGAGTTTCCCTCGGTTACCGGCATTGAGACAAAAGACATGCGTACCTTTCTCCTTCGGCCGGGAATCCCATTTCCTCGTGGAAACTGCGCTAAATCTACCACGGCAGAATTTTTGCGATAATTTATATAATTTCACTTTATCGCGTTAACAATTTCATATGGCGAAAGATCGGATTTCAGCAAACAAGGTAAATGCAAAAAATAAGAAATCCATATTATTGATTATATTACTAGTTACGCAAGAATTGAAATTAATATAATGAATTTTTCGAGAAATTTAATAACTGACTCTGTTTAATCAGCATTATCCATTATATATTTATTTTAAAGGAATTTACCAATGTAATATTGAACGTAAATTCCTGAATAAATTGATTTTAAATGATGATAGTAAAGGAAATTATTGAAGCATCATCATTCCCTATTTAGATATATTTCTGCCAGTTCTTGCATTTGTGCAACGATACTGAACTTCGCTCTTTACTCAATGATAAAACTATGTCGACGGAAACAGCCGACTTTGCATCTTCTTAATCACGCCACCTTCGCACGGAAGTCGTGCTTCTTCTTAAAAGGCGTAATTTGCCGATTTTCGCTGTCTATCGAGACATAGAGGTTTACAGCATTTATGCCGTTCCTATCACGGCGCGATTAAGGCCATAATCCGATAAAATTCGCCCGTTGGGTCGATGGAGGCTAGGCGAGGGTGCCCCAGTTTCCGAACCAGCGAGTATCTGATAATGAGTTTAGTCTCGTCGTGGAAACGCCGTAGGTAAAAGGGTTCGAACGACTCGAAGACCTCCGGCACTTCCGTCAGTGAAACACCAACATATCGCAAGAGTACCTTACGGCGACACTGTTACAACATACGTAGTAACCAGTGTCTTCTTTTAGGAAAGTACTTCTTTTTGCAGACATAGAACGATATACGCGTTGAACAGTTGCATAAAAGATTGATCAATACCAATAACATTCAATAACATTAACATTCAATAACAATAAAAACATGATTTTTATGTTAATTATGCTCTAATTTATAAAGTAAAAAATTTTATACGCGTGTTGTATACTTTAAACTCACGTGGCCTTTCTATAATTCAACAAATGTGTCTGCGTTCGCGCCAAGCCAATCTCGCGAAATTTCACATAACACATGATGTAGAAAATATACTTGCAACGTTTGTTTGTACATGTGCTTTGTGCATTTACTTTATTCCAAAGAATCCCTGCGGCATAGCAGTCACTTTTGAAGCGGAAACTTTACGACGCGAAAGTGCGTCAGATAGCTTTTCTCTCGGCTCGCAGACACGGAGAGAGGAGGGGATTATATCCTGTGTTCATCTCTACCTCTTACTCTTGAACACGCTAGAATGTCATTACATATGTAATCTTATGCAACGCTACTGTTCTTCGCTTACAGAGTCTGCCAACCTGTCCGCGGAAAAACAAGCGGAAAATTTTATTTTGAAAGTGAAAATCTGGCTAATTCTTGAAATATTATGGGAGAAATATTCCAGAAATTCATATTGTGCAATAAATTTGAATATTAATAGCATGAAAATCTTCGTATTTAACTAAATAATTTTTGGAAATTAGCACCAGTACAAAAATTTTCACTGTTCATAATTATTAAAAAATCTTACGAAAAGGAAAAATTAATTTGATTTTAAAAACTATCAGAACTAGCAGAAATTTTCAAGCATTATTTCGGCAAATAATATAATTCTGTAAAGATATTCTTTTCTAGAAAATATTCTATCCCGTGAAATTTTTGTTCAAAAAAGAAATGAAACTGTTTAATCTCAATTTTTTTTACTAGTTAAAAATCTGAAATATGTAATATTTTTAATTAAACAAAGAAAAAGTTTTTAAAAAATGTTTCACCAGAAACATATTTCACGGAAATATATTTACAGGTCGAAATCATCAGAAAAAGAAAATGCTAACAGTGAACACCGTGAATTTGAAATTTCTGTGAGAATGAATCTCTCGAGACACTACGCAGACGGACATTATGCGGGTACTGCAGTAGAATAGCTACTGCAGGGGCAATTGTAGATAGAGAGGACACGCTGACGAAATAAAAAAACAATCGATTTATTCGAATGTAATGCGCCTCTAGAGACTAGACAATAGGTAAATCTTATTCCAAGTTTCATTATTCGCCCATTACCTGGTAGATATAAGTAAACGACATTTAAAGATGCTGTTTACATCCTAATGGCAGTCTAATTTGAATAAATCCAAACATGGTTTTTATATGGCTGTTTATGCATTAAACTAGCAGAGCATTAAACAATATTGAAAACAATTATTGTATCAAAAATTAATTTTTAACTGAATTAGAATGATAAAACCCGTGGAATATAAAATATATGATGTCAAATATTTTTTAAAAATATATAAATATAACATATTAATTAAAAAAGGAGAAAAAAAAGGAAATTTATTAAAAAAGTTTAATAAACATTTTATATTTTAATAACGGTGTTATTATTATAACAATGTTGTTATGCATTCATATATTTCCACTATTTTAAATATCCATATTGAATGCGTAGAGTATACTCGCGTCCATGAGATATGAGGTAAACGAACTTCTTTATTATAGTTCAACGGGATTGAAATAGAATTTCATATAAGTATAATTAATGACCGTTCTCTCTCAAGCGCACTTGTGTAGCTACCATGAAAAACATGACGTCAGCATGAAACACATTCGTCCACGAACCGACGAGTCACGCTTTATACAGGGAAATTTCATTGTTGTAAACATATATAGACCACCTGTACAATTGCGAGGCAGTAATATTACAATTTTTTTAAATATAAAGCCTATCTCTGCATTTTATACTTCTAATAATTGCTCCATCGCGTTATCAACTAAACCATTTATTTTAAAAATAACGAAATGATAGAAAACACAAGAAGAGATTTATTCAAACAAATTGTAGTGATGATAAAACTTAATAGTACTTGGTGAAGAGTAGCTTTGTGTATTATACTTTGTATTTTCTTTAAAAAGAGAATGTTTTTTTAGTAGTTAATTTACAATTGTTCATCAAATATACATATTTTTTTCATTATTATTTTTAATCAATGCACAAAAGCACTGTAATAAAAAAGAGACTGGATTTATTTTTAAGAGAAATACATAGAACTCATATTACTTCATGACTTTTATATTTATATAGGTTTCTTTATAATATTACAACATAATATAACAATAATTTAATTACATTTTATTCAAAAAAACTTTATTTTAAAAGTCTATTATACTAAAAAAAATTAATTTAATAAAATTTAGAAATTTCATTGACTTATTTATAAACTGTATTAATTATCCCTTTCTGTTTCTTTCTTTACAAATAATTCTTTTCTTCTCTTCGAAACCGTAATTCTCTAACTCATAAAAGAAAATTATTATTCAAAGGCAAGACTGAAATTACTGTTACGCAAAGGAACGTATAACGAGAATAAAAGGAACTTGATAGTTACAAAGGAAGAAACGTGGAATCATTCCTCGATCTAGACATGTTTAAATTTCCATGCCTCTGTCAAACTCAAATCATTAAGAAAATTCATATCAAAGTTCCACTACCATTATTAGCAACATCTTCACAGTTTACGTAACTTTCTCTTCGGAATGTTAACCGTACTTGCAACCTCCCGTGATCTCACGTATGAGCAGAAATCAGACAATCTTCCTTAGAGTACTACGAAAATGTGATCGTTGTCTTATTGATGGAATTGCTGTATAATCCGGCATAATGTGATGAATATTTCTCGAGGACACGTCGAAATAAAATTTTAGTTATTTATCATTTCTTCACACAATAGTGCTTCTTATTACTTCAACTTTAATTGAATTTACAAAACCGCTCTAATGTCTTTATCTTCTCTAAGAACTAACTCATCTCAATTGGCTTTTATTATTTCACTTTTATTACCAGTTCGGTTGTCGCCAACGTCATCGCGGCGAGATGTGAAACGCGGCCTCGGTTCTCCACTCAACTTCCGTCTTTTAAAACGGATGCGCAGCAGCCCGCGGGGGTTAAGTACGAAGGTCGGTTCAAAAGAGCAGGAATCGTCGGCCGGGCGTTCTCTCGGTTACGGTAGCCAAGTTTCTCACTAAATTCACGAAGTTTAGCGGTACAATTTACCCGTGGCGTGCCAGGTAAGTCGCCGTTCCAGACGCGTTGCGGAGAGCTAGAGGCGGTTACCAAGTGCGTGATAAACACCGTACATTCTGATGAAAGAACTACGAGAATAGCGAGAATAGCTTTACTTTCGTTCTTCAACTTATGCGTCAGTGCGCTGTAATGCGATTTTGTAAATCGGGAGAAACATAAAAATCTCCTTTTCGTTCGTGGATCCATCATAAATTGTCACGAAATCTTCGTGGCATCTTTTTCAGAAAACAGCGTAATATCGTAATTTTTCTGTAAACTTCTCGTTTTATGGAATATACATAATAAAAGCGAAGCAGAAAGGATTTAACGCCACGGAAAATAAGAAAGATATTTATCGAAACATTTTTTAACAAGACAGGAACTTCCGCAGAAAAGTATCGTACTTCGTGAATCGAACAAAATAAAACTTAATATTTGAACGAGTTCATTAATTTGATAAAAAAGTTCGATGGTGTCACGATAAATTTATACTTCTTCTTCAAAACAGAGTATTTTTTGCTAATGGGAAATTTGTTTCCATTAAAAGATATCGATAATTTTAGAGCACATATTTTATTTCTTGTATTATTTTCCACGCCGAGACAGAAAAGCATATAACTGCAACTTTCTACTTTCTAGTTTTCTTCGATAGTTTTCTTTTTTTTTAACTCTTATAAAAGCTCTATATTATTAGAACGCTTTAAAACACGTGCATTTATTTTGTTTGTCTCTGCCCGCAACGAGATATTTATATGACGTATGTAGCTCGATTATTGTGATTTGTGATCTCAATTTTTTTCGGAGCGCTGGCCCACTTGTTCGTCTATTTGTGGACGATTGCGCCTATCCGTCTTCCAGGCTTTCGCTCGCGAAACGCGAAACTGCGAAGCACATGTGTGCGCGCATAGACCGCCGATTTCGATCGCGATCTTTGGGAGATCAAAGGCGATTCTCTACGTCGCACAATTTAATCAACAAACACGGATTTATCGAACGGAACGTCGAATTTAACCCTGTGTTGACCAATTTCAACGGTTTACCCTCACTACCTCGTTACTGAGAGCCTCAGGGTACGTAGACCGGAGGCTTACGGAGCGAAGTTGCACCTACCCCTAACTGTGCCACGAAGAGTTTACCATGCCTCAGTACTGGGCACGGCTCGAAGGGAGAAGATATAGGGTAGATGGCCTGAGAAAGACTCTAGGTCACCGGAAAAGCGATAGTACCGATAGTTCTAAGAAAATTCGCATTGCCGATATTATCTGCTTCGGAAAAATATTTCCTTACTCTTCTTGTTTCGAGAGACGCTAAGAAATAAGAATTTGTACCTCAACGGTATCGCATACTGAAAGTCCTCTGAAATAGACTATCCTTAGAAGAAATCTTGAGAATGTTTATATTTATATTATTCATATTTTATAGCTTTTTAACATTTATATTTTATTTATAGAAATATTTTTTTATTTCTGTATTTTACGTAATCAAAAGGCAAATATAATAAAATTAATATCTGCCAAATGCAATTTTGCGTAAATTTAATTTCGACTAAACGATCCCGTTTTAAGTCGGTTTACCCGTATGATCTTTTATGTAACACTTTTTCATTAAAAGTGTCACTCTCGCGACTTATTATTCTAACGTAAAGTGTCAACCCCACTCTGATCTTGGTCAACCCTAGTCCGCTGTCTTTCTCTCGTCGGAATTTCCCGTCTCATACTATCAACGAACAGCTCGCACCCTTTTTGCGTGCTCACCAGCCGCGGCTAACCGGTTTGGCCGACATCCAAAGTTCAACGGGAGCTGCATTCCAATAGAACTTTTCCCCTCTTGTAACGCGATCTGTGTAATGTAATATATGCATATTCGCGAAAGAGCGAATAGATCGGGCATGCTGTGTGACGCAGGGTGCGTAAAGGTGTACGCGCGGATATAAATTTGACTTCCGTGGATTTCGCTCGCCAACTCGAGAGATTTATATTGCCCACGGATCGTTCCCGCGGCGACACGACCAATTTCTAGAATCGATTTACGATCCGCGCGACGAAACATTGAATATCGTTTCCTCGATTCGCGACCTCGTTTCTCAGTTGTAACGTAAGATGATGTAGGGTAGGAATGTAGTCGTGTAACCTTTGAAATCTCGCACAGGAGTCGATCTAATAAAATGTATCTAGTGTAACGCGATAAATATAATAATTTGAAAAATATAAAAAATGTAAAATTGTATTGGTTGATAACTCTTCAATGATATTTGCACGCAGTGAAGTGTTTTGGCATAATATTTCAACTTTCAGCTCTCCAATTAAAAAATGCGATAAGAATATAAAACATATACGAGCGAATTACAAAAACAAATGCAATTTTAATATTATCTGGGTGATATTAATTGCGATGATTTCAAATAAAAATAATTTGATGATGCTAACTCGATTTTTCTTATTCTTGCCATTTATATTCAGCTCGAAGTTTATTCATTTGATTAGTGTTGCGAGGTGAATGTAGGGAGAACCTGCACCCTACTTTAAGTGAGGATCGAACGTGCAATGTATACGAAAAATGTGAGGTCGACCAGCTGGCAGTCGTAACTTTTTTTTACGTAGGTAATCAATTTAAGTTTGGATGGACAAAAAGTGTTACTGTGAGAATAAAAGAGGTGCGAATGCACATGTTCAATTCTATAACAATTTTCTTACGCTTATATTAATTTAATATTACATTAATTTAATATATAATTGTAAATACTAATTTATTGGTGAATAAATCGATTATCTAATCAAGGTAGAAAATCTAAATTTATCTAAATTTGACCTTCTTTATACGAATCATTATTTCATGAATTCATAACTTCTTTTAATAAGTATTTAATAAATAAACGACAGATAAATCTTTAGCTATGCGTCATGTGATTAAACGATTGTCGCCGGAAATTTTGAAAATATTTTAAAGGCACTGTCAATCAATCTGAATGAAGTAGATTTTTGTCACACATGGATTAAGTCCATACAACAAAAGTTTAAATAAAACGTTGCTGCTAATATAGCATTGCGAGAATTTTGCGAATAATTTGGTCATTGTCAAACATTGATGCTAATGATCTGGCAGAAAAATCGAATCGAGATACGACGTATCTACAGTCTCATAAAGTTGGTCGGGATCTTTATACAGTTTGATAGGCTCTTACATTAGTTTCTCTCGGAGCGACTTTCTTCTTCTTCTTTTACAAAGACTTACAATCACTATCATCTATTAATTTTAACGGTGCAATTATTATGTTCCAGTCGCAGTAAATATGTAATTGGGCAACAAAAGACCTTGCCAAAGTACGGAATGTTCGAGCAAAATCTCGCGCCAATCTGCCAGGAGAAACTTGATTGTTGACCCGGGCTGCAGGTCAATAATTAAATCCACTTCCTGGCGCACGCGGCGGCGGGACTTCGATCCTCATGAATTTTCAAGAAACGCGAAGAAGCGAGCGAGTTACGCGCCGAGGTGGAAAGCAGAAAGGAAAAAGGAGAGGGTATGTTTGAGAAGCAAACGTGGGAAACAGGTCGCTCGCAAGACTCGACTCGGCAACTGCCGGCATAATGGAGGTCGCATTCAACGAAACTGCATTATTTCGAAGCGCGATATTGTTATGTGCAAAGCAAAACCGTCAGTGTAGCTCGCTACTAGCTCTGTTATCGAAAGTGCATTCGTTTTAACGTAACGGAACGCCGACGATGGTTTCTAGCTTGATCGACGTAAGCGGCATTAGTATTTCACTGAAGTTTCGTGCAGTTAATGGAAGGAATTCAAAATCAGCACAATTTGATCGTGATGCATACGATGCGTGAAAAAGCTACATAAATGCCGTTAATGCCGTGTATTTCATTATTCATTATTCATATTGCACATTAAGCTTCAACGCTCAGATTGCTTAAAGTCACTTTTAATTTTATTATTATTATATTAATATCATTAATATATTCTATTTCGCAATACTAATTTAGCCGTAATGATTATTAAAATGAATTTATTCCGACAATTTTGCTTTGTGAATTATATATCATATTATAATTACAGATTAACCTTCGTTATATTTACAATTTCTCACCGAATAATCCGCAATTTTAGTAGTAGTAGTACGCAACCAGATTACAGATTTTACGCTCGCACAGGCAATACGGTTCACGTCTTTGATTTTTCCAGCCGTCTACCGCTCGCACTGCGCCACTACGAGGAAAAAGAGAGGAAACGCGCAATATAAGAGAGCGGAAAAACCGAGAGAGGATCGTAAGAAAGGCATGCGGCGACGCCACAGCCTGCCACAGTCTCCTGGCCGAAGAAAGCGAAGAAGAGGAGTGCGAGCGAGAGAGAGAAAGAGAGACGAAGGAGAAAGCGACCGCCGGATACGGAAATGGCGCAGTGTCCCGCGGGATACGCGGAGTCCGCGATTGTTTTGGCCGGGCTCCCATTTCCACGGCTTTATGGGCAGCGGGCGGAATTTGTGGCCGTCCCGTACGTATAGCCGCGCTACAAACGCCGGCACTTTTGCCTCACAGGTCGCGGCCGCGTCGCCATTAGTTACAGACCCGCCGTCGGGGGTTTCACCCTCTCTTGCCCTTCCTTTCTGCCCCTCTCTCTTTCTCACACATATCCCGTTGCGCGGGATTGTTCTTATTTTCCAAAGTTCCGCCGCGCGAGAGAGAGCTGCGCGGCTGCCGCGACCGACCGCCACCCCGCAGTTGCCACCGGCTCTTCGCCAGCTTTTTCCACCGTCCGCGCCTGGTACAATGGTTACACCGTCCTTTGTATCGGCGCCGGGATCGACGCGATGGATACCGCTCGAGTTGCTCCAGTTCAAAGTTGAAGCCTAGTTTTTCTTTCGTTAACCGGCGAGGTCGTACCCTTTGTCACGAGGGTAAAGGGTACGTCGGGCAAAAAAAAATGCAGACGAGCCCAGCACAGCGATCATTCAAATAAAACGAAGAGAGAATTAATGGATGGAAAAACTAACATCGGGAACCATTAATGAAATTCGCACCTCAGTGTAGACGTGGAATCCTGGTATAAGTCAGTTCAATAGGAGTAGTTTCTAAAGTTTTCCCTCTCCCACTCCTAACAAGATAATTATATAATGTCTATATAGAACGGTAACAAATAGGGACTGAATTCTCGCGGAGATAGCACAGCGAAACACAATGCAACGGAAGAATGACTTGCAAAAGTATATTGTTCTCTTGAATGCCGGTAACTATTAACATGTAAAACAACTGTTATTATCTTTTAGTCAATTTTCAAACCATTTGTAGAACACAAATTTACATGTTATTCATTAAGTTATCGAAATTTCGAAACGTATCGAATTTGCGTTGACAATGAAATTTCCGAAACTTACATTTAAAAGCGACAGATTTAACAAGTTATCTTGATTAAATTAGAGAACTAGAGAAACGCCAAATTGCTAATAAACGCGCGTTGCCATTTGTTAATAAAACTCGATGAAGAGCTCCTGGCTTTGTTTCGTTGAGAAATGATGCGCGGAGCTTAATTTGATTAAACACAATTTCTCCATCTCTCTCTCTCTCTCTCTCTCTCTCTCTCTCTCTCTTACTTACTTACACCAGATTGTTGATACGACAGTAAACATGTAATATGAGATGCTCGTATGCACGATCTCGCGCCGGTTCGCAATCCGCGAGACCGAGGAGCGTGCTTTCGAGGCACACTCAGATTAAACTGCAGCGGTAGATCTCTCTTCGACCGCCGACCGACAATATCTCTCCGGCAATAATATATTATGCACGCGGTCCGCGAAATTCCACGGATTCTTGGGCCGACCTTTCCTCCCGACTACGAGAACTTCTCGAATATTACGGCTATATTAAGACGCTCGATACTTTGAGTCCGTCGAAGATGTAAGGCGGTACTATCGGAATATCTCGATAGCTCTGCGAATTAAACTTCGAGCGGGATGTGAAAGGAGGGTAGCGGCCAAGTTGTGGGATTTGCGGGCAACGGAACTCCCGGTTACGAGATCGCGCAATTTATGTAAGTGTAAATGTATCGTTGCGTACTAAAATTCCAAATCGAAACGATTCACATCAGCGTGTGAGAATAAGTAATTGCGGCGATAGAGAAGGAATTTTCCCTGCCCTTTTCTCGTCTTACGGTAGCTTGCTATTAAGCAAGAGTACTGCAGTTTAAGCGATCTCAGGAAATTGCGTTGTATATTTAGAAGGCGATACTGAATCCACACAAACAAAGCGAAAATGCGATAATATCCAGTTCGTCGGAATTAATTCAGAATATAGCAAGAAAAGAAAATTTAGCGTACATTTAATTTATAAATAATTTTTTGTGCGCAACGTACAGCGCAGTGCTGCGCATATGCAAAGCTGCATAAAAATGTACCAAGAATATAGAAAATTCATGTAATATCGATTGCATTATTTCTTTGTGATGTATAATCTCAGAACAGAAAATAAATGTTAACTTACAATTTGAAGTATAAATTGAAGTTGAATTGCTCCAATCTTGCTCCAAAAGATAAAATATAAACTTTGCGATTGGATGTAACGCCATCACAGCTCCGTTCAATAATTTACAGTGATTCCTTGTGCAATATCTCGAAGCTTGCCGCACTGTCTTTGTTCCCTTTCATCGGGAATTCCTCGTTACGGATCGGAGTGACAGCAAGAGGTCATTTCGCGTCGAATTCAGCTTACCCTTGTCAAGCCTCGTCGTCTGTATTCAACTGCCTCCCGAATTGGCTTGGCTTCATGGTCTGTCGAACCGATGTGTACTCGAGGTATTTTTCTTGACTTGAAGAAGCAGGAACAAGCACGATTTCCATAATCGATATACCGGAGAGAAAGCGCTCTCCGATCTTGGAGACTTCTCTTTCACCGAGGGACCATGCCTTGTTTCTCCTCCTCGATTCGATCCCATTCTCCTCTCCTCTCCTTCTTTCCTCAAACTTCCATGCGCTTTTTCCCGATTTTCTCCGGTTATTTCCCGGGAGAAGAGTCATCATCCCTGGATAGAAATTTCCAGGATTCTCGATCGTGTGTCTTGTGCCGATTATTTGAGTTCCGGCCAAATTACGATTTCCTATATCGACTATGTCGGCCACAGCTCTTTCATGAAAGCAAGATGACATAAAGTAACGACAGCTTGTTAGCTCAAGGCAGAAACGAGGCTGGCAACTATATAAAAGTTATTGGTATTTACATTTATCGAAGCTTTCTCGAATTTCTTTCTTGGCTTATATATTTCTGACAAGTATAGTTTTAGATTACAGATTGATAGGATCTGAATGAAGTTATCGATCGGATATATATTCTATTTAAGATTTCAAGAGTAAGAAACTGAAATAAGAAAATCTAAGGACGCAAGTACGTGAAATTTTATATTAGGATTATTATAATTTTTAGCATTGTCCTACATCATTGTATTTTGTATTTTTTTACAAAATAATGTTTGTTGATTCAATTCAGTACTTGTTAAATTACGGTACTAAAGCAAAATTTAAATTAGAAATTCAATAGTTCTTGGCATGCGATCAATTCATGGTTTTCCCGCTTCAATTAGAAAAATTCGAATGTAAATATATGCGGTTTGCAAAAGTTCCGACTATTTCACGAAGAGTTTTAGGATTCCTGTTGCATTCTCGAAAGAATGCGAGCAATTAACACTTAACGTAATAAAAACAAAAATTAGACACTTAGAATATGCTTTTAACTTTCATGTAGAAATTTGTAATTTGTAAAAATTAATATTGAATTGAAAACAAAAATGTAAGTATATAAATCGTAAAATCAAACAAAATAATATATTGACTATTAATAATACAATTTCACATAATATATTCTCGCGANAATTATAAGTTCGATGCTCTTATTAGATATATTATATTGAATTTTAATTACTTGTGTACTTTTGATTGATCAAATATATATATATATATATATATATATATATATATATATAGATATCCATTCAATTCGCATCGTATTGCGCGTATTAGGTTGAAATTATCGACATCTTTGAATATTCTGTCACTATTAACGTAAAACGTGACGAACAGTGTTGGCCAGATTGATTCCAGGACGATGCATTTAATTAGTAAGCAAAACCTGCATTAACTTTGCATTTACTACAATATTTACTATAAATTCGGTAAATCAGGTATTAGATAAATAGATTCGTACTAATTGACAATCCGTCCGAACTCGTATTTTGCAAGATTTGTTCTATCGAAAATTTATCGTGCAAACAACCGACAAAGTGAATCATTCTTTTGAGTATCTACATACAATTTCAGCTTGCAAATTTAACTTGTAATGTAAAATAACGATCGCCATAAAAAACAACTGCACGTATGTATACATACATACACTTCCTTGCTAGAAATATAAAAATTATATGAATTTGTCGCTGAAAGCGCAGGATGCGTAGCGTCGCCGGGTGAAGTTGACCGCACGAAGCGCCATCTTAATTACATTCTCACTTCACTTCTAGAACGCGGCGGACACAGGACAGTCGGCCTTGAAATAAATGATGCCGTGGCTCATTTAATTGGTAAACACACATATGTTATCTTTGTATTTATTATCTACCGCAAAATTTTTCGCGTAGTATAGATTTGGCGTTCGTACATTGACGATTTTATTGACTGTATTTTATGATACTTATTCGGCTGAAAATATGTCGCGCGGACAATCGAGAAAACGACGATCATATTTTCGGATGTGGTAAGTACCGCGAATATCCATCTAGAATATTAATATTGGCCTATTCATTGGAATGCAAAACGATATCCGTTATAAAAGACGATCATAAGTTATTTGCTGCTCGAAATGCGGAAAATGCGTGAACGCGATGGTAAGAGCAGGGCGCGCTGCTACGTCACTTTTGCCGCGTGAAGTTGACCATGCGAGAAAACGACGCGCCTTCTTCGCCATCTTAATGTCATTCTCGTTTCACTTGCAGAACGTGACGGACGCAGGACGGGTCGGCTCCGGAATAAGTGGCGTGTTTGATTGGTAATCATAACAGAGGTTAACCTTGCATTTATTATCTACCGCAAAATTTTTCGCGTAGAATACATTTACATTTAGCGTCCATACTTTGACGATCTGTGTGTTTCGCAATGCTTGTTCGGCCGGAGATATATCGCGCAAAGAATTGAGAAAACGATGATCATATTTTCGGACGTGGCGAGTACCGCGAATATCTATCTAGAATATTAATATTAGCCTATTCATTAAAATAAAAACCGATATCCGTCAGAAAAGACAATCATATATTATTTGATGCTCGAAATGCGAAAAATGCATGAACGCGATGGTAAGAGCAGGGCGCGCAGCTACGTCACTTTTGACGCATAAAGTGATCGCGCGGGAAACGATGCGCCAAACCTTCGCCATCTTAATTCCGTTCTCGTTTCATTTGCAGAAGGCGGCGGACACGGCGACGGACGGGTCGACTTCAGAACGAGTCGTCAATATTTATCAGGTAATAGATTTCGCATTGGTATTATACTGATAATCCGTTCGGACTATTTCGCGTATTTCGTAGGACTTGTTCGAAGATTAATTCAATCTATCGCGTGAATCAATCTAGTGACGTTACGTCACGCTTTAAACGCATAAAGTTGATCGGACGAGAAACGTCTTTGTCATCTTAGAAATATTTCAGTGCATTTTCATCATTGTGAAATATCGCGGATATCGAATTTGCCATAATTTCGTCTGTTCCTATCTTCCTGTCGCGACATCGTTATATACAAGTCGCATATAATATATATCGAAAGTACACATAAAGTCGCGCAATCCTTGTATTTTAATGATTTTTAATGTATGTATTTTAATTGTAATAATGATATTTTAGTTGTAAGCACACTTAATTAATTATAATAAATAATTTGTTTGTTTTAGTGAATACAGATGTGATTTGTTTCGAAGAAATGCCAATGGAGAAAGGAGACAAGAAAACGAGACCAGGTGTGAAGTGAGAGAAAGGTGAGTATTGTAATTTATTTTATTATTCATTAATGAGATGGAAATAATTGTTCGTTTGCACGGAACATTATTTAAAGTCACAACAATATATATGCAATAACGTATGCTGCGCGTAAAACATTCTCTAGTAAATGAAATATTTTAAATTATATTTTAAAATTTTCTAAATAACAATTGGTACTCGAGAATTATTAGTAGTCACGTACATAAGTTAAAATAAATGTGCGTGAATTTTATTATTATTAAATGTATTTGTTCTTAACAAGTTTCTCTATAAGAATCATTCCACCTATACATAAAGAAATTTTATTTGATAATGGACGAATATCGATTTCTTGCAATAAATAATAGATGATAAATATCAATGTTACGCAAAGAGCGTTGAAAACCTGAATAGCTACTGAATAAGGCCGGTAATTTTGAATGCATTTCTCGGCGTATAATGATATAGAAGCAATCGGATAATGGCTCTTATAATATACAATTCTAATATTTACATTATGCAAAAATTTGAAGAATAGAGATTGTCATTGACTTTCTACCCGAAATCACTGCTATCGGGAGTAGTTTGGAAGATCCGGGATTCAATCCCTTCTAGAACGGAGTCTTTAATATTCAACGGATCTTAAGCTTAACTTTCCTTCATGAGTTGATCTCATGAGGTCCAATAGAAGTAGGGCACATTTCGCCTTCCATTTTGAGGGCAGTTTTTCTTGTCTCGGCTATTAACTAATCGGCGTATTATCCGGCGGAGAAACCTTGATCTAGCCAAATATTCTCCCTAGAACACATCAATAACGAACTCATTTTTTACGGCAATCTATCAAGGCTCGTTTAGCCAATTTTTTTATAGAAAATTTGATAGAAAAATGCGCATTATTGCACTAAAATAATAACTATAGCTCGAATACATGTTACACTGGATAATTATGTATAATTATATTCGATCAATACGAAACAACTTGAAAAGTTAACTGCTTAAATTTAATATAAATATTAGAAACTTTTTTATAATTATAAAATTTTGAAAAATATTAAAATATTAATAACTATAAATTGATTGATTCTTAGATTTTTCTATGATTAATATCTATCATATAATATATAAAATCTAAAATTCCTCTATTTAGAATTTAAAAAAATGCCTCTTAAAAATAACAATAAAAAATATTATAGTATCCACTTAAGTTGTTCAAATCGTGTCGCATTGTAATCTCGCATTGTACAATCTCCAATCTTCTTTTAAAAATACTCACATACATTTTCATAAGAATGATCGTCCAATAGTGCAATTTTCCACGTAGCTGCAGAGGCAGTAGTAGCGATGCATTGGGAAAAAGGGAGAGAGGTATGAGAGAAACGGGTCGGGGATGAGTGAAAAGGAGAGGAGCGCGGAGAAAAATATAAGAGAACGTCAGTAACGACTAACGCAAGCTTCGCGAAGAAGGGAAGGACGGCATCTTTTAGTAATTACCCGCCTCCGGAGGGCGCATTACTCTTTGTCGGCCGACATACCTCGGATCTTATCGTCGTTGAGAGAGAAAGGATAGTGAAGGAGGAATAGTGAAGTAAAAGATAGAACTGCAGTACTGGGAACCACTTTTGTGGAATAAGACAAGGAATAGAGAGTCGGTTGCAATCCTTACTCAACTGGGCGAAATTGCGTTGGGCGACATTTTCATCTTCGCTTTTGTCCGTTCCACGGATGCGCATTTCGTTCTATAAAAGCATAATAATCATTTTGATTTCGCCAAAATGTACCGCTATAAATAACAGATGAGAGTGTCTTTTCTATAAAAATATTAAACCATATATTAAATAAATTACTTCGTTACTCGTTAATAAAGAAAATTGATGAAACTTTTCTAAATTTGATAATTGCGGTCTCGCAAAATTGTTATCAGCAACACTTTATTTCGTTTCACGAAATATAATAAAATTTATAATAATATATTATATCATAATGATTATAAAATAATGTAATAGCTGGTTTTAAATAAAATAACCTTGGCATTACACGAAAATAGAGCAACAAGTAGCGTGCTCGGAAAAGCGGAATTGATCCTTAAGCTCTAAGTACACTCTGAATGTCCGTACAGAATCTGCACAGGACTATAAGACGATAGCCATTATCCGATTGCTCCTATACCACTATACGCCGAGAAATGCATTCAAAATTACCGGCCTTATTCAGTAGCCATTCAGGTTTTCAACGCTCTTCGCGTAACATCCGATAATGAGATCGCGGCAGAATGATTGATCGTATTATATATGCGGCGTCATTGATTTTCCATAGTGAATGCGATTCACCATGGAAGTCTTGTTAATCTTGTAAGGCTGAATCGCAGGTATTCTGCGTAGATGACAATGTTAAATAAAAGTGGGAGATTAATAACTTTCTCGTCGATAGAATTAATTTATTCAAAAGTCGATGCACATATTTGTTATCATTGTTTCATTCAAATAAAGGTAACGATGCAAATTGTTGAAACAAATATAAATATAAATATATATATAAATTTCAATAAATTTTAATTTTGCATGGAAATTTGATTGCTTGTATCAGAAGACTAAATTGAGTTTATAAAAAAATATTGTCCGTGTTGGTTCTAAAATTCCAATTAGCCCAATTGTCTGACATTTCAATCCAAAATTTGCTAACCTAACTTGTGCATGTAAAAAATAACTATTGGGAAAAATTTTATTTTTCCCTCACATACAAGATAACCAAAAAATGACGATACCAAAAATAGAATTAAAACATATTTTTTCGAGGGATTTTTTTAAAAGGGATATATTTAACACTAATCTGTCATAACGTAGATATAGTATGTAGATATAATATTACTTTTATTATATGGGAGAGGAAAAGGGAGCAAAAGGGAGAGGAAAAAGTATGCAATTTCTGCGGGAAAAAATGTTTTCTCAAAGAGAAAAGAGATATTTTTAAGAGGTATATCGCACCTTTAAGATAACAGCATGCGCTTGTAAAATAAGAGTAAAATCGTGAGAGACTTGTGACTGTCGACGCAACAAGTAGTACAAGTCAGTATCGGGACGAGAACCGCAAATCTTCGCACGGTGTACACTTCCAACGCACACACCTCGCATCACCGTGACATCTCGGGATAAAAGTTCACGGGGGTTGAGCATTTTTATCGCTAGCGTTTTCTATCGCCAGTGGCGTTTCTCCACAGCTGCACAAAAGCGCGTGTTCTCATATTACAATCGTATTGTTCGCAAAATAGAAAACTATTTGCAGGTTTAGTTTTCCTCAACGTACATGAGCTACCGTTAAACGGTTTCATAAAATAAAAATTTTTTTAATTCAAAATAAAAAATCGAAACATCAGTTAAATAAATATTAAAATTGTTTATTATTAATTTATTAAAGTTTGCTTTAAAAATTTCTGTTACATCTATTTTAAAAACTATCGACGTGTCGACATTTACGCAGCTATCATTTGCCGTTTTATTATTATTATGTAATTAAAGAAAGTGAGACTTCTCTTGGAACCGGAAGCATATTTCATGTAAATAAAACAAAATTACATTCATCATAGACGTGTTAGGTATAATTAATAATATAATAAAATTAAATGTTAATTCCATGTGTTTCAATATCGAACTATGAAATTTAATCAACTATGTGATATAATAGCCTACATACCGTTTTCAGCACAGTTTCAGCACATAATAAATAGTTTTAGTTGTGAGATATTTTGAGTAACTTGCAAATAGTTCTCGATTATTGAAATTTAAAAAGCAGATTAATTCTTAATATTAATGACTGCATTCTCTTAGATGGATTGACAGCGAAATAAATTTTAATACGAATTATTTGCATGTTACATACCGACAAAATGTCAAATGTTAATAAAATTAAAATATTATTTTGCAAAACTTAATACAATGCATCTGAGGTATAGCAATACATTAAATTCAGCAACATAAATGCCAATGTGCGAGTTATTGTTTTTCAAATAAAGATAGTTTTATAAACGTATCGATATCATCGTGAAATTTTTTATTATAAAATCGAAAAAATAACGAAAAATCATAGACGCGAGAACAAAAATTACAATATTCTATCTATTTTTTTTTATTTACGATTGCATTCACATCATTTAAATATTTTACATGAAAATGAATCAAAATCAATATCAATTTTACTTAATATTCACATACACACTTAAGCTGCAAACATTGCATTAATTTGCAAGACGTCGCAGACAAAAATAATCTTATCATACAATAAAACGAATAAAGATTGCACAAGATTAGAGTTTGAATTTTACAAAAAGCTGTAGTAAATTAGCGAAAAGAAATATCGACAAAGTTAAACAAAATGAAATAACGGAACATTTAATTTCATATTAGATCCGCTCGTTCTGTTGCTCGACGGAGTACACAGATATTATCACTGTCATCATTGACCATCGCCATTTATTTAGAAAGTAAATTGACTCTGCAAGAGACTGCAGCCGAACGTTATTATTAAATGAAAAGGACATTGCTTATGTACACATGATCTAGTGTGATGAAAACATTTTGTCGAACACTGAACAAAAACAAAAAAAAGTTTCATCGAAAGTTCCAAGCGTCGCTTTTGCGATCTAAATTACGTTATGAAGAGACACATCACGCACAGCGAAAGAGTATGCCAACAAAGAAAGGGTTGCGCATCGTGATGCACTCGCTTGTACATTCTGTGCGCTCCTACCTTGCGTCGGAGAACTTCGTTTAGCTCACAGGCAGCTTTATATCCGGCCTTGATACGACAGTCGAGACTGCCGTTTAACAGGCGAGACTGCTTGTTTAAACGGCACGTGGCGCCCGTCGCCTGTATTTCCGTTCGTATTTTCATCCCGCAAATGGATCCCGCGGCATTGTTTCTACGAATGATGCGAAACGCGACGCGCCGCGACTGAATGGATCGCAACGAATCTGAAATCCAAAAGCTGCCGTTTGTCCGCACAATTGTGAATGCATCACCGGAATACGCGACAACGGACAAGGATTTTGTGCGATTACGTGTAGTAATGCGATATCAGGAAATACGGGAATTGAAATCTACTTAAATCCAAAATCGAATATTTTAGAGTTTATTTGTAACATTTTACACAAAATCATTAAATACTTGTGATTATCATTAAAATGACCTTTTTATTATTCAATATACAGCTATAAACTTTATTCCAATCATTCTTTTTCCTTTTCTTTTTTCTTTTTTCTTTTTTTTTGAAATAAGTCTTTTCATGACTATACATTTATTCGAAAAAGACTAGACAATAGTTTTCACGAGTATTGCTTATATTTGCATGAGTTTCTCTGAAATGTATACTTGCAAATCGTCGCATACCATTACACAGAAACGATATTTAAAAAAAATCCGATTATTCAATACATGTATACACATACAAATATTAGTGCAAGGACCGTTTTGTTATAAATATTTTGCCTTTTATCGTATAATGTTCGCCGACACGACTAGAATGTTAATACGTCGCAGGTGAAAAGAGCATATTTACAATTCTCGTTTTGCGTGTGAAAATAATTTATAGTCTGTGCATCGCAAATAAATTTGGGAAAACGATTCGTGTTCATGTAAACGTAAACAGTTCCATTTATCGTTGTCTCATCACTTGCTTTATACATATGCATATATGCATAAATTAATAAAACCGTTTATATATTTCGTGGCATGTAAAAAACTCTTACCATAACGTTGCATATATACACACACACACACATATATATATAT
>JAJVSH010000004.1:990990-1039550 GCA_021460005.1 Tetramorium alpestre
TACGACCGCCCAGCGTCATTGTTCCCAAAATCGCGAAGAGTTGTTTTCTATAAATGACAAAAAACAGGGGAACAATCGCAGCTCAAAACCGCCTCTTTTAGGCATTGCCGCGTGTAGTAAACAACTCCTCGCGCGATCTTGGTAACAATAACGCTGGGCGGTCGTATCTCGCCGCGCGCTTGTATTCGGCGGAGGGCCGAGCTAATACAGCTATTTTTAATCTCGATAACTATTGCGAAAATTGTAAAATGGTAGAGGACTTTTCTACTCAGTTTCGTCCGCTCTACCGGCTCATGAAATATTGTACAACAATTCTGGGACACCCTGTATATATATATATGAACATTTGCAATCATAACGTTCTGCCACAAAATAATTAAGTGTGATTTTGTTTGAACTAATATTTTATTGTGCCTCTAAATATATTCAATCCAAATATACATTTGATCTATATTAAATGAAATCACACATAATCGTCATCAAATGTAATCACAGTTGTTATACAAAATAGAATACATTTGTTTCTACGAATCACCTAATTTTAATTAAAAGATCACGTTTAATTATTCCCGTAGAAAATAAGTTTGCAGATACGAAAGCGTGACTTTTTCTTTTTCTATGTCCTCCGTCAAGTAAACTTTTAATTACTACTTATCCTACAAATTATAAAATCAGCTGCCACGAGCCGAACGCCTGCAATTTTCTTACTACGCGTTTTCTCCTCGTTTTTCTTTCGCTCTCTCTATTCATTGACCAAGCCCCTTACGACGAGCCATTTTTTTCTCGCTCTCTCAAGCGATCTAATTGTAAAGCTACGTACTTTTATCGTGCAAGTCTCGAAGAGGCATTCATGTTTCTCGTGCTTGACCAACGGCAATGCACTTTATTGTTTCCGCTAATGCACTTTTATATCGCAGCAATAATAAACCGGCAGCGCGCCACTCCGGTAATCCTTACTGTAATGATATTACCCGGCGAAACGTGCACAGATGGTGAAGTTAACGTTAATTGGATGTGCGTTGTTGTTGCTTTCCGCGAAATCCTGCTGACCCAACTCTCCATCTCGGTGATACATTTCCGGGTTCTAACGTAGCGAAAATATCACCAGCTGATAATTACATAAAACAAAAAGAAATACAGAAAAGGGACAGCAGTAATTAATAAAGTTTTGCTATCGTGGCTCTTATAATTAGATATTTAATTAATTATCGGAAACACTCCTCGCAATGTCGATAAAAAAAAATAGAGCGAAAGAAAAGATTACGTGTTTCAAGAAACATTTATATTCATCAAAGCAACATCGCGTAGTTACGTAATTTTAAAAATACTCGCGCAATGGAATTCACAAACATCTTGACTCGTTTTACAGCTAGCACAAACAATTTTTAATTTACCTCGAATTTCTATTCTGCGAGTATCCCGCGAAGATCGGTGCAAGATATGTAAAAGGAAAAAGCCAGGTGAAAAAAGAACGGAGACGTAAAAGAACAGAGACAAGCGGTATTATCTGGTTTTCGTTCGTTCTCGCCAATCACGAGACAGCTGTCTCTCCCGTATTCTTAATTTTCTGCTATCTAAATCCACCGTCCAGATTAACATCCAACACATAGGATTGCGTGTGCTACGGAAAAGACCATACATAGCTCGATCTCTCCTTCAGTTTTATCCATCTACAGATCGGTGCTCTCTATCTGCTGGCTCTCTTTACATCCCTTCCCGCGTTCGTTTTCTTTTCCTTTCTGTCGCTTTATTTCGCAACTAAGAACGCCGTATTTCTTATCTTAATTCTTCCCAGATGTCGTAGCAAAACGTGATGTTCAAACTTGTGCCTTTCGTTTCGGCCGCAATTTCCGACGATGGTCAGTACCTTTCAGAGAACTCGGCTTCACCCCTTCGATGATACTAATCTTATTGAAAGCGTCGCGTATCCTTACGTTCGCGACGCCCCCGCTTAATAAAATTTCACCTTCTTGTTTGGCCGATTTTTATCAGTTTACCTGCCAAAATAAGAAGACAAGAAAGACAGAACGAGAGAATAGGAAAAATAGGCTTGAGAGAATTGGAACGCAATTATGGAAGACAAAAATAAAGCTAACTCTTTGAGACACTTTAGGACTTTGTAAGTAAATTTGAAATTTTTTATCGCAAGACAACTATGAAAATATTGATTTACACACGAATTTCTACATTGCATATTCATAAGCTGTACAAATAATATATATACATTTTTTATTGTAAATTAGATATATAAAAGTTGTATGAAATTTTCGTATTAGCTAAAAATTGAATATTATTTATAAAATTAATAAAGATTAAATTGTTAATGAAAGGATAATAAAAATTATTATTATTTAACAATATAGATAAAATATGTAAAAAAATGTTTAGAAACAAATTTATCCTTTCCTTTCCCTGGATAATAGATAGTGTCATTACATTTTTATTTAATCTTCAAACGTGTTTATAAAAGTGTCATTTGTAATCAGACCAGTGCCGAGTCTAGGGCATTATTGACCGCAACTCAGATACCATACCAGCACGAAAACTTTAAGAGGTCAACGATGGCCAGGAAAGCGCATTTACGAGTTGCTTCACGGTCGACAGTACTTTACGACGCGAGATTCAATCGCGAAGGAAATAACTAGACTGTTTCGGAAGAGAGACGTATACGATTTATTCAGGCAAAATAATAAACGTACTCTACTAGTATAAAAATAGAAAATATAAAAAAAAAACAAATGGACATATTCTTTTTTAATTAGCATTATTCCATATAATAATCTTTGGAAAATTGTGAAATATCGTACAAAACAGGAATTTATATAAATTTTAATTCAAGTTTTTTTATACGATGATATCTCTGCTTTTTTCGCAAAATAGCATAAAAAAGTATAATTTATATAAAAATTTAATTAATTAATTAAATATTTCAATTCAATATTTCAAATTAATCAAAAGCACACTGCTTAAAATTAAGTAATTCTGATTTATGGCTATATAATTGTGTGACATTTGTTAATATTTATGATTTTTTATTTTATAATTGTCTCACATTGTCGTATAGCTTTTACAGCTGATCATTAGTTATTATGAAAGGCTGACAAGAATGTACTTCATCTATTTAGTCATCTCATTCTGTATAATTCCAGATATAAATATAATATTCAAATATTTTCAAGCTATGATTTCAAACATTATCAACTCAAAAATAGTACAATTATAGCAAATAAACCCATTCACTAATTAAGCCTGTCATTGCGGATTTAGCTTTGATACATTTACGTTTATTATATATCAGATCGTTGATACAGTACCTACAGTCAATGCGTTGAAATGTTGTCTGTGATAAATATTAGTACATTAAATTAATTAAATGTCACGACTAAACGCACATATATTATGAATTATTTCATTAATGATGTAAAACAGGTGTATGAGGAATAAATCTTCTTTATTCTCTCTGAGTATTCATAATAAAAAATGGAGATATTTCTTTATCGTTACAATTCTCATATTGCTATGCAGTCCTAGATACATCGATGACACATTGCTGTTAATTTCCGGAGTGTCACAGAAATCGTACAATTCTTTTGAATTATAGATATCAACAAAAGACAGATTAAGAAATCTGATTGTTAAAAATCAATAAATCTATGGATAAATGATTAAAAAATAAACAACACTGGCGAATGAAGCTTTCTCTCTCTCTCTCTCTCTCTCTCTCTCTCTCTCTCTCTCTCTCTCTCTCTCTCTCTCTCTCTCTCTCTCACACACACTCCTCCAGAATGCAAATATTTTCTAACAAAATGGGTACCACTCGGTTATAGAGATTAAATCTGCATACCGAATCCGCGTTTCGAAGATCTATCAGATAAATGGTGTTTACTATTTCTAGGCAAATAGAGTGAACTTCAATATCCAAAACGGAATGCCAAACACAGTCTCTTCTATCGTATCCTCACTGTTTAGATATTAAAGTGCCAATTAGCGATTTTGGCGTGTAATTGGATGGGCGTAATAGTTAAACGTGCGATTTACCGCCAGTCATGCTTAACTGCACCGATAATTGTACGAAGATATGTTACATCGACGATTACAGATTTGACGCGCTTATAACGCTAGCAATGTCAGCGAAATGTAATTATGAGTCGTGCACGTTGCGTTCGACCCGGTAGCATATTAGCTTGAGCGGTTTTTGCCGGGATTGCCGCCGATTGCAAATTCCATCAATCCGATATTCGTTATCAGATCTCAAATACACGCGCACGAACACGCGATCTTCGTTTTAACATAATGTGCATACACGTCCGCTCGGATACAATCTCTCATAACTGCCTCGTATTACATCTCGCCGCGTCCAACAGCCGGCCGACTCGGGAAATTAGACTTAAGCAGCAGCAAGACGAATCGGCGTGCTTTACCGAGTAATCTGACATGCTTGAGTTCCGTAATATTTCCGCAGCAGGAAAACTTCAAATTATTTTGAACATATGGAATAATAATGAGGGGAATAAAAGAAAAATAGTAAAAATAGTAAAAAAGTGTTATATCAATTGTAATAATATGTATGTATTATTAAATTAATTGTCACTCAATCATTTCAGCTAGTTTCATTTTTATTGTCTCAAGAAGCGTTATTGCGATGGCATATTTCAGTTAAACATTTCAATTGAATATTTATTTTATTCAAATAGATATCCAAGTGTAAATGCTAAAATATTTAAAAATGAAGTGAATCATGACACATAACTCTTTTTTTTCTTTTGGCAAATATTAAATTAAAATTTAAAATATTATGTGATAACAAGAGCGCAAGCCTGCTTGTGTTACATTGATCGCTGATTTTGCTAAATGAAAAACAGGTTGGATGCCGGTAATTACGAAATGAAATTTTCAATTTTAATAAACAAACCATGATCGATAACACTTTTCGAAACATGCCGAAAAGATCATTGCACATTGTGCTGCTATGCGTTTCCAATGTGATACGGGCGCGTGATAATTTTACGTAAAAATTTCATAGAAACGGTCACTACTATATTCCGCATCGATATTGGGCAATCGAACTCACTTGTAAACGTTGACGGAAACAGAATATAGAAGCTAGAAACGTTATTGACGCCATAATCAAGCATGCTGGACAATATAGGCTATCGTATTGCGTAAAATGAAATACGTCGATAATGGAAATAACAACCTCGGTGATGTAGAAAAATGAAAAAGTGCAAACAAACCCTCAACAATGAGTTAATCACATAAACGCAATATCAAGCAATGCAGCAAAATCAGTTTTCAGGGATTTTCGACAGGCTGTTTAATAATTGACGTTTCGCGTTAGCTCTTTATTCATTTTATCATGAGAGCTTTCTTTTGTTTTTTTTTTTTGTGATCGAGGTAAAGAGAAGGATCCTCGCGCAAATCTGATACAATTTTTAAAAAATGTAATTATGTATTTGACAAGTAATAAATGTATCTGCAATTTATATTATATTTAACTAAATTATAAATATATATATAATAGATTAATCATGCCTCCATAACCACCAAGTCATTATATAATGTTCAAACGATTAATTACACTACTCCCGAGTAATTACTTGGAGCAATAATTAAGTTATCTTTCACTTATTAACGATTAAATATACCGATTTAATATCCATAAATATGAAAGCGAATCGATTTTTCGTATGTATGGCCGTTGCATTAATATTAATCACTCATTTTACATCAATACCGATTTTCGTACCGTTGCATAAAATATCGTGCCCTGTGGCCGCAATTTTATAACGATTAAAAAAGCAATTTCGAAATGTTTATAATATTCCATACATAGAAATGCTTTCACAGTTTCTATGTTACTTTCTAAAAAAAAGTAATCAAATAAAAATATTGTGAAAACAAAAACATTTAAAGTGAGCAGCATGGTAATATTGTAAAACATTATATCGAATCTATTAATTCAAATTAATTTACTACTAACAGACAAACAAAAAAAAACAGAATCGCAAAATCATGCTTACAATTAGAATAAAATCAAATCATCAGATTTCAAAATTCCAATCACAATGTGCTTTCACTGGATATCGGAATTTCAAAAAAAGAAAGAACTTGAGAGACTCGAATGACAGTCAGGTGACGTACGAGAAAGAAGAAGAGAAACGCACAAGTTCGACGACCGAGATTTGAGAAGCGTGAAAGATCGAGAAGTCCTTTTTTTGACGTAAGGTAGCTGAGGTACTTTACGATCCTCAGAATTCACACACGAGATCCTTCATTCCCGGCGGAATCAGCGAGGGGTGAAGGAAGGAGAAGAAGGGCAAAAGAGGGGAGGACGGTCATAGCGATACGGCAAGTGTCGTGCGGTCGAACACTGATCGGAAAGAAAGGAGACATGCGAGAAAGAGAAAGAGAGAGAGAGAGATAGAGAAACCGAAGAAGGAAAAAGCAAGGGCTCGTAGGTCGTTTGAGAAGTATGGTAGGAGATTCATCGCTGGCAACTTGCCATGTTTTTTTTCCTCCTGCAGTGAGAACTCGCTTACTATCCGATATCTTTCCGAAGTTCTTCGCGTTTCCCGGTATCGATTACCAACCATAAGGTATTGTTAAATTTTCATTTCTTTCCCTTTCTCCTTCTAGCACGGCGAATCCGCCGACAGGAAAACGTGATCGACATTTTGGCATTTGCGTGATATTTATCGAACTTGGTGAATCTGGAATTTTTATACGGTAGACATTTTCTTTTGTTTAAAGGCAAATTCCAAAACAGAATCATCAAAATTTACATAATAAAAGATTTAAAAAATAGTTAATTATAGTCGAAGAAAGGCTATATACATATGTATAATGCCTTAAATAAAAAATTCAAGATTCAATAATGAATGAAAAACAATTTAGAAATTTTATAAATAAAATATGAAATTATATCGGAATCTAAAACGGCCTTTAAGATATTTGATAGTCCTTGCATATGCGTATATCAACAATGCAGATCATATCGGGTCGAGAGTTTTGCCCGAGAGACGCTTAGGGCGTCGTAGGGTGTGAATTTCACCTGCACACCATGCACTTTGTCTCCTGTCGAAGCTACGAAACTTTCGGCCTACTTCGACATGAAAACTATTTCATACCAACGAAACGATAGAAAGTTCCTGAAATATTTAAGAAACTTGAAAATAAATCGTGGCAAGTATTATTGCGTGGTGAAACTTTCGACTGAGTTCGAAACTTCGCTAACATTTCGCCGAAGTTCGTAGCGGGTCGTCGTTTAACGCAAAAAAGGGACCAACTCTTAATGGCGTGAAAAAAATGCACGAGGGAAATAAAATGTCACGAAACCTTAAAATTAGATGCCTTTAGTGCGTCTCACAAAATATCTATTTTTTTTTTATTTACTTTCAGATAAAATTAGTCCTTTAAATGTGAAAATTAGTCTTTTTGATATCATTTCTTCAGCATTTTAGTAGGTCAAATTTATAACCAAGAGAAAAAAATATACGAATTATTATAAATAAATCGATCAGAACGTACAATTATTTATGTTCTATTGCAATTTTTCTCTCTTTGGCAATAATAATAATAAAATGAGTCATTCTTGTAATGTGCTATAACCTAAGTTATGTGTCTTTGCAACGTGCAATAACTAAATCAGCATTACCTCACAGTTTACTAAAGGCCTGCGTCCTATAGAGACGATTTTCGATCGGAAATTTTTTCGTACTAAAGACTGTTGTTGATGACACGGAAAAGCCGATATCGAAGTGGGCAAAGAGCCGTAAGCCACCCTTTTTCCACATAGGAAATATATTTATAGCGTATAGCGCCAGAGTTAAGCCCCATACACATCATTGGGTCACTGTATTAGCACTACATCTGTGTTACGACGGTCAATATGGCGCTATCATAGACATCATTTCTGCAAACGAGAACACTTCCTCGAATAAAGCTGGTTATTTATTTCTATCGCTTACAACGCGCATTAATATTTTGCTTTCATTTTTTTTAAATTTAATGTAATTCATATCTTGAATATTCGTTCGTGTGACAGAACGAGTTTATGAAAAAAAATACAAGTGTCACAAACACGTATGCTTATATTTAGCGCTTTTTAACAGTTGAAAAGTTTCGATTTATTAACGCCCCAATAAAACTGTATGTGACTGACTAACCAATTACGTTGATATATGACAGATGCTTTAAAATCCTCTCATGACACGTTTTATTGTATAAAATGTACTAGTCTGATTATTGCTGACATCGCGGCATTTTTAACCGCGGTCATACTCACGCGAATAAAAAGTTATCAACAAATTAAAATAATCTATCTAATCATGCATTAAAAATAGGAAGATGTCGAATGGATTGATCGGTAGAAATAGACGGAGGCAATTTCTCGAAGTTACTTAGTAACTTCCCAAGATTCTCTACCTCGGAGAGTCAATTTTAACTTTGTATCAAGTAAGTTTGCAGCTCCACGGAATCCTTCCTTCCACATATGTAGGAGGATTTATTGACAATGAATTTTTCATGCGGCCAAAATTTTGCTGCATTTAATAATGTAAAAAATGAAAACATTAGCGATTATTTCTCCTTTTTATCAAAAGTTAATAAAAATTTATTTGTATCACAGATAAAAATAAAATTATTGCAAGCACAAATATATAGATAGGCAATATAATATTTATGAGAAAAGTCGTATCAAAATAAAATCTAAAAAAAAATCTCGATTTTTCGAGCTCGAAGTTTTTCTAACATACTTCAAACTTTTATATACGTACTATTAAAATTTTAATGATTTCTAATTCTGCTAATATTAAACATTTGCATTTCACTAGCTCTTATATAAATAATTACGATTCTCTGACCATAAAATATTTAAACAAGCCGTACATTTCAAGCATATTTTTTTAAATCAGTGACCGCAAGAAATCATATTTCATTCGTAAATAATTTTATCAAACATTCATAATGGAATTAATACATCGTCGGCATTTTAAAAAAGTCAAATGATTTACGAGAAGTTTACTCGTCAAAATATCTAGAAATATCTTGAATTTTTTAAATTGAATTACATGTAATCACATTCAATTTATTTTTGCTAAATCAAAAAAAGATGTATGTTAGAGAATAACTCAGAAACTTTTTTTCTAAATTTGTAAAACGATTTTATTTGCATCTCATAGCGTTCTCGTATTCACGAATGCCGCAATTTTTCTATAAAACTTCAATACAGCATCGTTTGATTTCATTATTCCCTTTTTTATCGCGACGACTGTTTAACATGAAGGCGTAACTTGACGTATCGACGTGGCTAATGGTATTACTGAGAATTGCGTTTCGATGAACGCATCTTTTTCGTTCTCGTCTGCATAGAACGCCGATCAACTTCGACACCGCACCTTGTATTTTTGTTTACCGGCTATCCCGTGGCCGACGGCGCGTCACTGCAACGCGCCTGACAGACAGAGACAGGATTGATTGATTGAATTCTATTCTGCTTCGTTAGACGAACGCTCTCCGTGATTCGAAAATAAAATTAGAAAAATTACGAAAAAAATACGAAATCGTACGTATTGTCACAGACAAATGTTAGATGCAACCGTCAATGGTCAATGATAAAATTTAAATGAAGGATGAGTATAAAAAAACCCAAGACAATATTAAATAATAAATTATATAACTTTTCTATATTTCACTGTTAAATTTATCTGCTACATTTTCAAGTTATTAATTATTCTTAACAGAAAAAGATAAAATATCGTAGAATTCATATGATAAAATATCAGTTTAGTTATATTTACAATTTTCGTCCCTACTTTAAGGCTTCGTCTGTTGCAAAGATAGAAGTGAAGAAAGATACGAATGTGCGTGGCCATGTGTGATTTCGCGTCGGAAATGGCAGAGGCCATGGAATTTCGGTCGCCTCATTCGGTAGCGGCGAAACGAAAACCGCGAATACGTGAGGCGCGGACCTCCGCGGCGTTAAATGAAATTTCCTGCACGGAAGGGAACGAAGAGGGCTTTTAGGGAGCGAAGAGAGATGAAGGGGAACGATGCGCGGCGCGATTACTTTGTTGCGCGAAACCGTATTGCCAAACGAAATTGCCTCGCCAACCATTAATTTAATATAAAGATAGAGCGAGTCCTGGAGCAAGAGAGTGAGAAGATACGCGCGAATGGTATCGCGCGGAACGTGTCTGGGCGGAAGGTGATTGATTGGAGAAAATTACTGACAGATTGATGGAAATTAATGGAAAGCGCGGCCGAAATTAATGGGCCGACGCGTACGAGTGCGTGCATAGTTGATACGCCAGTTGACCGATCGTGCATGCGTAAACGCAACCTCGTCATCCGGCTTTCGAGGTTTTGGTCGAGGTCTTCCTCGCCGGGGCGAAAGCTTAATTGAATGGTTAACCCTAAACCCTCCGAAAACGGTTCTCCTTGATCTAAAACGGGATAGATAATTTATGGAGTGTTAATATAGGTCAGACACTATAAAAAAATAATTTTGTTCAAAAGCTATCAATTTTGCGAAGTTATATGTAGAATGGAAGGGAAGACGTATTTCCATTAATATCATTTGCTTAGATTACTTATTGCAATTTATTTGTTTTTTATTTATGTTTATATCCATATTTTCATGATTATATACATGCAACACATTTTTTCCATTATGTTTATTAACGAGACATAATGAAGGAAAGATACAATGATAAAACTGTGAAGTTGAAATGTGATACTTTATATGAAATAATATCAGATAATAGAATATTCATTTAAATTATCATTATCATATATCAAATTATCATATTTTAAATTAATAGTTTGTAATATAAATCTTGAAATACAAATCTGTATACATTATCAAATTTTCTTTAAAAAACACACAAATCAGATCATGGATATTTTCGGATTAATAATGTATTACGCAAATAAGCTATTTAATATGGTATATTAAATAAATTCGGATGAAAACATTTTTATCAAATATATTTCCATATTTAAATCTAGATATAAAAGAAATGTATGTATATGTATATAGAATCATTATAATATTAGAAAATAATTTTCATTAATACGTGTTCAGGTTAAATGATTTTTATTTATTAAATCATCATAATAAAATATGTAGCATAAAATAATTTAAACTCAATTAATTTTAATTTAAATAAATGAGTAAGTGCATATTGTATAACATGTAAAATTATGAAAAAATTGTTAAAATTTTATAAAAAAAGATAAGCGTTAACAGTAATGCAATAATTAAAAGTTAGAAATAGTCTTAAAAAATAAGGTTCCTGCTAATGCAAATGAAATCTAGTATAAAATAATATCTAGTACAAAAGAATTTAACATGAAAGCTGTGTTAAAAAAAAAATATATATATATATATATGCATTGTAATAAATCGTGCAGGTAACAAATCGTAAAAAGTATACATACGCTCTGATCAATGTGTCACTTACGAATAGAATAATTGTCTTATTGTTCGTATTCATTGTTCGCGTTGTACACACGATTCGAGGTAACATACAACCGCATTCAGAACTGACACGCGGGACCGCGCCGGTAGGGAATTGATGCTGGGATTGAGGCGACCGGAAAATTTCACACACCGCAAAGCTGCTAGCATTAACTATGAAACTTACACCGGTCGCGGTGATGCGACAAAACAAAAAAAAAATAGAAGAACAAAATTCACCGATACACCGCGAAATTAAACGCTCGCGGTCATCGATTTTGCCAGGCGTCGAATTTTCGGGGAATGCTCGGCTCGCATCACGCCGCGCGCGCGATGTGTTTCCTCCTTCTCTCTTTCCATCAACCCCGGTCGGCCGTAGCCCATACAATTTTGCGTGCGTGTAAATTCACCGGTTAAATAACACGCCATCGGCTTGTTAGCGTGACACAATCCGTTGTTGAATAAAAAAAAAGAGATAAAAAAAAATCAGAATCGAAAGAAGAGAAGCCAAACGCATTGCGAATTTTTCGCGTAAACAGCGCGAACGGCACAGATTCAACGTGTTATCACGCATGTGCACGGCAAACACGCAATACCTGCTTTTACTCACGTAGGGATCGCGGCTGCTTGCGCTGGTAATAAATGGAGAATTTGAAAAATACATTGGATGCGAATTTGACTTGTTTGCTACTGAAAACGACGGTTTTTCACGATAGTAGCATTAGTATGAATAAATCGAATCGCGCCGATTTCGCTAATATCCGCAGGCCAGAGGAAAAAATGAATTGCGGGCGTCAATCTTTTTTCGCGATATAAAACAGTAAACAGAGATGTTTTTAAACTTGTTTTACCTTTATTTTCTGCTTTTTTCTCTTTTTTATGATAAGATTTATTTACTGGTACTCTTTCTTTTAGCAAATAAAAATTTCCTCTCTTTCTTGAGATAGAAAAATAAAAGATAAAAGGTAAAAACAGAAGTGACATAATGCACTTTCCCTCATTTTTATTATTTTCCTCAGATCAAAACAAGTTAATTACTTACATAATAGAATCGATATAATTTTGCACTTAATTTCTTATATATTATATTCATAGTAATATTAAGTATTGAACACAGAACAATTTAAATATGCTAATAAAAATTACATTTACTGATAGTTGATTTTCTTTAAACTATAATGACTAATACAGCCACAATAGCAGAATAATTAAAATATAATTCTTTAATTTTTCTTTGCATAAACTTTGATGCAATAAAATTAACCAAAAAGCATATTAAAATAAATGTATGTATTTTTGAGAGATAAATAAGTGTACAATTACTTATAATCATCGTATAAAAATAAAAAAAGAATATAAATTTCTTTTCGCTTTTTTTGAAAGCACCGTTATTCATGATAAGCGGCTATAGCTGATCCTGAAACTCAGTCGCGTCACGCGAGTTGTTGGCGCGGCTTTTCGCGCATCGAAGGCAAAGGCGATCTTTAAGAAAAACGAAAGAAGCTATCTCGCTTTTCAACCCCGACATGCTGCCGACAAAGAGCCAAGTTACCCTCGTCGACCTTTCTGGATTACGGTGAAGGAATACCTCAAAGGTTCCTCGTTACAATCGCGCGGTGACGGAATAAGCTATTAGTAAGCAGACCGAAGAAAGCAGGAAGCTGTCTTTCTGAAAGACGAATGTGAGCGGACGAGCGTAACACTGGCTTTTACACAATTTAAAGCAGTTACGGGTATTGCAATTGCAATACATAGCTCGCTTCGCGTATTTGCTTTAACATCTAAATAAAATCACATCTTTTGCATTCGTTACATTTTACGCGATAACTTTTATAGAAAGATAATCGTCAATGTACATTAATTTAGAAAAGATTAATAATTATTTTTATCGATACATATCATTTAGACGTCATAATTATGCGAGCAATTGATTCTCTTGACGTATTCATTCTTCGTATATTTTTAAACATTTAAGCAAGAAAAGAAATTGTGAAAGTAAATAATGGCAAAAAAGTAAAAAATTTGGCTGTTATTCATTTTTTACTTTGACTTACGTATATGTTATTTTTACAGTGGTTCAATAATTTAATATTTAGTTATCGAGCCTCTCGTAATTTTTTAAAGACTGTAGCAAAAAAATTATTCTTTTTGCTAAAAACAAAAAAATTAGCAAATAATTCTCATCTGAGCCAAATTATCAGAACGTAATCAGTTAGACATGAGAATTATTGTATTTGCTAATTTTTTGTTATTTTTTGCTTTTAAAAATAATCTTTTTGTTACAGAGATTATATTTAGATCATTTTTATTTCGCTTCGTTGTTACATTTGTATAATGATCATAATTAATTACAGTCTGTTATAGTTTAATGCAATACAATTTTACGGAAGCATTTAACTTCATTAATTTTGCACAGTTTGCAATTTGTAAATTTAATGCTTCCAAAACAATGCGGTTATCGCATTATTTTTTAATAATGAAGAACTTCGCTTGTTACTCTATTATTTAACTCTGTAGCAGTGATTTTAGTAATATACATATCTCAGATAATATTTTCTGATTTATGTCAGCACAATACAGTGGATACATTATTAATATAGCTTATTTAGACGTATTATTTTCGGTTTAACTTACGATATTTATAGCATTCACGGTATCTCCTTTAAACGGCAACTTGATTATGATAATTCAATTAAGTCTTTTATGATAAAAGTATTTCACTTATCGATCGCTGTTTACCTTGCATAAATGCTTCAATATCACCGAGATAAAAATACACTTTTTATGGTAAAGATAAGAGATCGAGTAAAATCGAGTATAATCGAACGAATAAAAAGAACATAAAATGTTATAATCGGATATCTTATATACTTCAACTTATAAAAATAATCACAGTTTAATAAAATATCTATTTAATCCAGCTCTTTGTTTAAAAGCATATAACAAATACATATCACTTGGATATACCTTCTTCTTTTTCAATTTAATTATTTATTCAATTAATTCAATTATTCGATCATTTTTTACGTAAAAATTATTCAATTATTTATTCAATTTAATTATTGGATCGTAAAAAATGATTATAATATGAATACGCAAGTACAAATGTAATATCAAAAATCGTAAAAAATATTTATCTTTAAAGACACAAATTTTTATGAATAAAATAAATCCGTGAATTATACACGCATCGATATATGTATACATATACACATATCTGATTTTTAGTAACATAATCAGTAATATAATCGTAACATTAAACGTTACGATTAATTCGTTTAAAATGATTCAATTTGGCTTCTCGCGATATTTGGATTTATTAATCCTTTATATACTATTTGTATAATACAATAATACCAAACGTTGTTGTGAGCGGTTCGAATGATGTTCATTAATTAAGCGGCAGCATGATAAAATGGATTAAATACCAGAACGGTAGCATTAATAGTCGTCTCACAGCATTTAATTTTCAATGCGCTGTTTAAATCATATCATCAGCTCACAAAACGGTCAAGCTGATTCGCAAAATACCTTACACTCGACCAATCAGGCTATTCTTTTGCAAAGAGCTCGCAGAAAGATTCATTACAAACAAATTATTATAAAATAACAGACAATTAATAAACATCTAGAATACAAGAATATACTTTAAAATAAATCTTATTTAGCACTCTATGCAGAAAGGGTTTTTGAAAAATAATATATACACATATGTATGTGCGTGTTCGCATATATTATATTAATATTTACAAAATTTAAAAGAATTGAAGTATTATTAATAAAATTTTTTTTACGTCTGAATGTACGATTAATTTGGCACGATTGCCGAAGGCACAAGATGTGTCTGTATTCTGTATTCTAAAACCCCATTTCGGTTCGGGGCGCCACATGAAAAGTTCGAAGGCTCAATTTCGTTAGCGAGTTTCGCGGCGGCACAGTGATTCGTCGACGCCCGGCCGCGTGAAATACGAGCCTCGGGAAGAACGTAGAACGAAATTAATCTCCGGTCGGCAACGGAAGCGCAGCCTGGTTATAGAATTGGCTGAGAGCCGGCTGCGAGAGCGCCGGCGAGTGCAGGAGCGCACGCTGAAAGGGCTGGAGTACGGCGCGAGAACGTCGAATGTCGCCCGGAATGAAAATTGGTATAGACGTCGCTCACCTGCACAGGCCCATATTGTATGACACCGCGAGAGATTCGGATGATTTATTAGGTAATATCACGGCCCCGGGCGAAAACCCCCGGATCCCGCTTTTTCTTCCTCCCCGACCTTGCGTTCCCCGCGCGATCCTGTAACACTGCCGTGTGTTTGCGCGCACGCGTGTGTGTATGTGTATGTCTTTCGTCCGCTTGTGTGTTATCCTTCCTCTTTCTATCCTATCGTTCCGTACACGTTGCGCACGAGACGTCGATTGAAAGTGTGACGTTAAAGAATCCATTGACGAGATTGAGAGATCGCCCGTATAACTCTGTCACGTTTATTTTCAGGGGGCACGGATCGATTCAGATATTTGGTATAGAACGCGCTCGAGGACGATATTTTGTTTCCTCTGTATAAGCATTGTGATCGTGACAACGTTATTCTTTGTCCGCTTCTTAAAATCTATTAGCTCTTCGATACTTTTGTCAAGGATGTATCGATTTCAGAGCACTTAAAAAATTATAGGGGAATGATGATTCTCTCAATAGGTCCAAATATATTGTGCACAGCAGTCGTATACACATGACAGTTATTAAAAATTATTGGTTACTATTTTATATATATATATATAATTAGCACCATTATGTCGCTTTCCATCATTTGGTCCCAATTCCCTAAAGTTCACTCGACGACAGATATGCACATCCGCATTTATAATGATATGAATAATGTAGAAATTTGCGGCCAAACAATTAAAATTAAACCGGGGTAATTATCTTCTCTGCGAAATTAAATATATGTCGTAATTATATTTCGCCGCGTGATATTCTTTCTCGCAGCTGTGCGCTCACCGGTCTCGCGGGACGATTATCAGCTGCCAACGAGCACAGGGCAAACGTTATTCCCCAACGATCGCGCGATAATGTGAAACGTGTGCAATCAGCCTGCGATGGTATGTACCGTTGTAAGCATCGGTCCAGCGGCGGCGATGAAATGTTGCGCGCGGCTGCGCCGACGAAAATTAGGAGCATTTCCCAATTTTCGTCTGGATATGACGTGAAACCGCCGCAGCAGCCGGAATCAGGAATGCTCCTGTACGTGATAGCGTTACCGATTTCGCCGCGGGGAAACCGCAGCTACAAGCGGAATGATAACGACGCCGCACTTATCTCTCCTGCCTGCACTTTATGTTTCGAAATACCCAGAGATATCCGAAATAACACCCGACGCTTAGACTTTTTATAAAGCTACTCGATTTAACTCTTTTACAGCGATTTTTAATGGCTCTGGCTTCAAAAGTTCTGCGGCCATCATTTAACTCTCTGTGTTTGTATGTCGAAATTCATTTTATGTTATACATCCATTTCAATCGATTTTTCTGTATGTTGGAAAATTTATGAATTTTCGCAAAATTGTACCAATATCGCTTGATTAAGCGAACTCTCGTTTCAATTTTACGTTTCAATGTGAAAAAAAAACCCTGGTACTGCACGATTATCGAATAACAGATATATTGCATTATGGAGTTTCTTTGGGTAAAACTAAACTTTAGAGATCATATGTAACATTTTACTCATATTTTACTTGTACATTCTCTAGGATATCTTGTGAAAAATATTACCAATGCGCGCACTCATATCATTACGAAAGATACTTTTGATCTCGTAAATCAACGATGAAAATTTTATTCGTCGGCTGGTACTATGCAGATGCGGCGGGATTGCACGCCGCACATCAAAAAGATTTGCTTTGCTCGTCTAGCAGCGCGACAGACGTGAAACATCGCGGTGAGGATAGTAGAATCACGGGATCAAAGATTTCTCCTTCAATTTTGCTGAGTGGTACGAGTAATTTCACCGCGAGTAACGAGCGCTGCCACTACCGGAACCGCCTCGCTGTACTACGGCATCGAGGCGAAGTGCCTTTTTTCGGGGATGGTCGCGCCCTTCCGACAGGGAAGTTAAACCGATTCCGCATGTTTCGGCCGCGCGCTGCATTCTAGCTATGTTGCCTGATACGATTTCAGACGTCAACCGGCTCAAAGGACGAACCGGGAATAACGCTCAAAGCCGGGACCAATTGGGACCAATGCAATCTCGTCCCGTGACGAGCGATGCAGCGCGAATGATCGACAGGTTTCATCGGGATTACATCAAACTTTTCAAAAACAGAAAAGATAAAAATAAGAGAACCAGTACGCGAAAGAAATTGTTGAACGAAAGGATGATAAATAAATTGAGTGATAATATTGCGTTTCCTAAAAGCCCACAATTCTATCCCTAATCTCATAAAATACATTCGCCAAATCGTTAATGTATAACACAAGAATTGACATAAAATCACACGAACAAAATGTCACGAAACTCGAAATAATACATGACAGTTATTATATAAATGATAACTGCTAGCGTCGGCGAGTCTCGAGAAAAAGGCTCTGATTCTAACTCGATAGAATGGACTGCAATGTTGACGCGTCGGCGACGTTATTGTACCAAAAATTGTCACAAATAACATTAACGGTTTCGCGAAAAAGGAGATATTGAAGAAAAGCTTGGAAAAACTGTCGTAATCAGTAACCATCCGATCGACTTAACAAAATTAGCGGCCTTCTTAATTTCCACCATATCAATATTAATTTGTTTATCTTACCGAGAATCAAGATTCATTTAACTCTCTACAATATTACAAACTAATTCGTAAGTTTGAAATGACTCGTAAGAGACAAGAGAGATCTTTAGTATTATTTAGCTCGTTTGTGTAAATACAACTGACTGTCAATGCCGCGCGAAAATATTTATTCTTAGGCAAGAGTGAAGATCGAAAATACGTGACAATCTTCCTTTCTATTTATCGAAATTCGTTAGCATTGAAACTATCTATTTTCGTTTCTCTTGAATGCAAAAGTGCTAAATGAATGAAACTGCATCTTTTTCGTTAGTATAATTTTCTCTTAAATTTTTTTATCACAATTCTAAACTCGATATACTCGATATACGTGTCCCTGCGATACATATATAATAGGATCTATAAATTGTATTTCAGAATATATACGGCGGCCGCGGGGGATCGTCCCTTTTACGTCAGCGGTTGCAAATCGTCGGTTTATATTTGTTATTCCGAGCAGGGTGCCAGAAGCAATCTCCCTCGGCTCAGGGAGAAAAGGGAGGCTCGTAGAGAACGGCGAGACTCGGCCGTTTGCGAAGGCGGATGGGAAAGAATTATCTCGTTGATGCTGAAAACAAGTCCGTCGATTGTTTTCTTTTTCCGCGACCGTTCACTGAATATTTTTAATTTGCAAAGCTGACACAGCGCGTCGCGTCGTGTACAAAGAACGAACAGTATCGCGCACGGACAATTGCACGATTACCAGGCCATCCGATACATTTTGCGTTGACGGACGCTACTTGTATTATATGATCGCTTTGAATTAAAAACGATTTCACAAAGCTGCCAGCCGCTGATAAAGCTTTTCATAAATTAACTATATATTCATACCAATGGTTCTCACAAAGCTATGCAATGCAGAATTGAATAAAAATCCTTACCGGACAGCTTTATTATTAATATTTCGATTGAATTTATATCGAAAAGTGATATCTTCCGGCGTTAAAAAATGCTATTCCTTTGAAAATGCAGCAGTTATCCCTAATAACAGAATTAATTGTTTCAATGATACTAAAAAATATTTATATGCGATTGCATTGAGTGTCGTATATCATAATAATTCCATTGTTATCTGTTAATAGGATACGATTGTATGTGTCAGCATACAATCATATCCTATTAACTTTCTATTTTTTCTTATGCTTCTCGTGACCTCGCACAGGACTTAATACTTTTGTAACTCCTATAATTTTTCCGCGCATAAAAATAGCGACTCTACCTGTATAATGTGAGAAAATTATCTATCATATCAAGATTGTTATATCGTGCAAATTTCTTATTTTTACTTATAGTTAAAATAACAAAAACGAAAAAATCTTCAATCTTAAGAAGCACAGTAAATAGTGTGAAGCTCGATTATCTTGTGAAAAAATAAAATATTATTAGCTAAAATTTATTGTATAAATTGTATAAATTTTGTATAAATATAAAAACGGGAATTTTTGCAATAACATTTGATACAAAATCATATAAAAGAATACCCGAATAAGATTTTATGAAATTTAAGCATCATAAGACTTTACTGGTTTTTAAGTCAATCAACTTAAAAATTAATAACTTTATTTTAATAGCACGATCAATGATTCCATCTTCTATGTATTATGCACATCTTGCTCTAATAAATGATTGAGATTATTCGATTATTGATTGACCCATTTCGCAAGAAGGAAAGAGCGAGAGAAAAAAAAAGCAAAGAGAAAAAAGATAGCGTGTCGTGTTTCAATGTTCGACGGAGCGTCCAACGTATTCGCGAGAGATTTTATCGGATTCTAACAAGACTAGTCTCAGCTTTCTCTCCTTCTGCTCGAAGCTGAGTTTTCGCAAAGGACCAGTTCATCGTGCTCCTAATTTCGTTTGCCCGGCCAGGATTTCGGTGACTTTAACCCGAGAAATCCTTGAGATGCGGCGCACTGCTCGTGCACGCTCGCGCGCTTCTCGTGATTTTTCTCGTTTCCACGCAGAGAGCACTTCTCGGACCATCCTCTCTTCTGCCGTCGGAACTTTCTGAGGTTCTTTCGCTTCGCTTTCCTTTTTCTCTCTTGCAAAAAGAAAACGGTAAGATGGCAGGCAAGATAAACTTTGTGGCGCGGAACCCGCGGATTTTCCGTCACAGTCGGGGCCTCTTACATAACACTAGATTGACGGTTTTTTTTTCTGACAGATCGCAATCCTTTAATCTATAATGAGCTAGGCAAATAAAATTCAAGCATCGTTGCGATGCCATTAAAAAAGTAATACTTGAAAATGAATTAAAAGACAGATTGTTTAGTTCAAACAAAACTACCTTAATAATTCCGTTTAAGGAAAGATTAATTAAAATTAAATAAGAAAATAAAACTTTTTTTCGAGGTCGATTTACTCTTAAATTTGAATTTATAAATTTTCTACATTTGCAATTTTGTTGTTATTTAAAAATTGTTAGGACATTCAATATTTTTATTAAAGGAAGCTAATTATGAATTGTAAACGAAAAAAATCAAAGACAAAAAAAGGCTTAAAGCATTTTGTGCATGCCATAAGAATATTTGATAATTACATATAAAATTATCCTATCTCGCATTATAATAATTTCGTTTGGATCCAAATTCATCTAAAAAGGGCGAATCATTTTTCGTTGATGCATCCAGTAGCGAAATCCGACACGAAGGAACTCCCGTAAAATTAATAACAGTTAAAAATCGCATCGGACGTGCTTATTCCGGCGTAGTAGCTGTCCTTATTAACGGCGGATATTTAAATCACCCGGCACGTTCCTGTGAAAGTAAGTGCGCCGCGTATAAACCGACTATGGCGTAATATAGCCCGCCGCAGGGTGAATTATATTTCATTTATGCGCGTTAGGATTAGCAGCCATTAGTCAATGTTATATCTTAATTAGCATGCGCCTCCACTACCCGTTTACGCCGAGCTTATTTGACATTTCTTGCATCGCGAAGATACGCCGGGAAGAGAAATCGCGATAAACAGTCGCGACTATCGCAATAACGCATCTCTACGTTCTGCAGTAATATTTGTGTAATTCAGTAAAACGATCGTCTCGTATTTTATTCGGATAATCTCCATGATCCAAATCGATTCTATTTCATCGGAACCAACTCTTTCCGTCAAGAAAAATCATTCGCGCCAAACTGATGTGCTTCTTGCATTTTATTCTAATTCTTTCATCACTAAGATCTTGATTCTATTTCTTGCTTCATATTTCTTCCTCATTGTTGTTATTTTCATGATTTTTTTTTCATAATCCCTCCATACATTTTCCGATTATTTTGCAACGTGGACATTTATATGGTAATACCTTTTGATATTATCAGAGTCTTACGATGCTAAAATCATTACATTCTTCCTATTACAGTAATTAATCATCTAATATTCGCTCGAAAATGACGTTGTGACTTGTATTTGTATTTTTAAAGCTCCTCAAAGTTTTTCAACTTGTCCTATTAAAGAATTGTTATTCTTCTCTTTTCTCTCTTGTTTAAGAATATAAAAATTGCGATAATAACCTAACCAACTTGAGAAATCTTTGAACAGAGACATTTCTTTCGAAGTTTAAGTAGGATGTCGAAAGATCGTAAAATTACGAGCGTAATTATTTAAAGATTATGACGGGCGCGGGTACACGCCATTAATTCCACCAATTTTCCTTCGTTTTACTACAAGTTTCGAGTTACCTTCCTTTTTACGCGTCGCTTCTACTTCGTCGCCACGATGGTTTTTATGTCATCTGAAGACCGTTAATTGGCAAGATTAACAGCCGACGATGCGCTGTGTAAAACAACGTCCAAGAAAATTACTCTGGCACACTTTCGCCCCCGCCCCAGGTCGATACCCAGAAAATGATCGCCCACAGAAAACAACTGCAGTTTTTCACAGCATCTTTTTCGTACCCGACCGGATGACGTCGTTAATTGTTTCGTTGCCGCTGCGAAATATTGCCTTCGTGGCTGATTTTAACGAAGAGCTAATCACACGTAACAAAAACCAGGAACGGAACAATGAAGTATAAGAGCGTTAAAAAAGGATTAATTTGACGCAATTGGACGAAGTGATTTATGCATCGGATTTCGCGAAATATTTAACAGGCAAATATCTTTGAAATTTCGCTATTTTATTTTGCACAGAATATAAAAGAAAATTAGATTTATTCGTTGATTTGCATTTAAAAAAACTTAACAATCCGTATAAATAAGCTAAATAAAGATAATGGCATAAAAGAGAAAAGAGAAAACTATATGTTTCGTCTTCTTCTTTAATATCAAGACCGTATTTTCCTTCTGAATCTTAAAAAATTTTTAGCTTTAGATTTTTGCGAAGTAAAATTATCTTGACTCATATATAAGACAGCGGATTACGAATGTACTATTTATCGGAAAATCCTTCATATTTCCAATAATCTTTATAACTGCAAAATTATTTTTGCCATTAAAAAATAGCTATTAAATCTAATAAACTAAAAAAATGCTATGAAAAAAAAATATATATATATATAGATTTATCCCGTACAATATTTTAATGAAGTATTATTAATTCGATAATCCAGGTCACAATAATTCTCGAGTTTCTAAAATAGAAAAATTAAAAATAGTATCTGAAGCCTCGACATAACAAATCCATAAAACAATTAGCTATTTTAAATCAAATAAAGTAAATTTTAATTGCTGTATACATTATATAATAAAATCCTTTTTTTAAACAAGTTTCTCAATTAAATAGAATTAATCTTAGAAACTCATCTCACAATCAGGAGCAACACTCATAGCACAAAACAAAGCATAAAATGTACGTTAATTTATCACATTCATCGATACCCGCTTGAAAAATAACGAATAAAACATTTGTCTATTCTCTATTTGAAATATTTCGCGACGTCGCTAGACGCTCGAGGTACGACGCGCGGCGTACAGCATTCTTTGCTCTTCGCGCGGCATATTGAGCAATATTTTTCACATCCAGATCGCCATGCTACCATTCTTGCGTGCTACTCTGCATTATCTTTGTTGCATTACTTTTTGAGATACGATAGCGACATGTATTAAAAGCTAAATATTATACAATCGTTCTTTATAATTAAAGACGGATACAGACTTATTGCGTTTCAATATATCATCGCGTTGCTCACCGGTGTAGACATAGAATATTGCTATTACGCAAAATTTTAATACAATGTAAAGGCGCAGCATATCGTATCGTTGAATTGAATACAATACGCAAAAAATTTGTATCTATAGTAACAATTAGAGATTATCAATCCGTTATAAACTTTCGTAATTAATAAATTATTGTGAACGTATCAAGGCAATAGTGTTACTTGACGGTACTGCCGTCCAAAGTATCGTGTAACCGTTGTATTCGAATAATTAATAATTAATGCGGTCGTAATTAACTGTGTTTTCGCGTTGTGCATTTCAGTGTGACGACGGAATTTGATAATGAGAGTAAGCAGAGCCCTAGATGGCATCAGGTGACGGCGGAGCAACTCTAGGGTGAATAATTGTTTCTATTTCCATTTATTTTAACGATTTAAATTAAAAGAAGAGATTTTTACAAAATTCTATACACGTTTAGACTTGAGAAAAAGATTTTTCGAAAATAATTGCGCATTTTTTATTGAATAAAGAAAGAGACGAATAAAAATTCGATGTAAATAATTATTTTTATTAATGAAAGAGAGATTTAAATTATTACTTATAAATTTAATATATGTATAAAAATTTGGACTACTGTTATAATGTGAATTTTATATTTGATTGTTACAGATCAACGTAGATACAACTCCGCCGTTGCGCATCGATCGGTGAGTGTCAATTTATTTATTTTAATTATGGCAATGGATTTGTGAGTATTGTAAATGGATACAACATTTCCATTATTTTGAAATGGATGGATTAGAAAATAATTAGCATAAAATTTAACTTGAAACATATATCATTATGCGTAATAAAAAAACAATATTTATAAAATTATTAATGTATTATATTATAGTTTGATCATTTAATAGCATGTTTAATATTTTATATAACAAAATATAAAACTATTCTTTCACAAACTATCTATTCATATTTATTGCTGACGACTTAAATAACAATTTATCGTTTGAAGTAAGGTGAAATAATGTGAAATCTAACAAATATTTCATTGCGAAATCGAAGAATTCTTTACATTGATTATTTTAAAGTTAATCAATTGTACTAAAAATATTATATTAAAAAATATATATTTATAATTCTTTTTCCATTATAAAGTACTAAAAATAATTCTTATAATTGGCACTGGCAATATAGTTACGAGATGTTGACATGAAAATTTATTAAAATGTATATTGGGTGAATAATATATTTATAGTAATAAGAATATTGTTTGCGGATAATATAACATTTGGATTTCACGTCATTTCTCCGAGCGTCATCAACTGTGATATACTTACTAAACTTTGGACGTTACGACGAGTAACTGACTGAAGTTCCTTCCTTCTAGTTTACGAGCTTGCCTGTTGATTTATAATTAACGTCTTTGTCACGTCATCGTTATCATCTAGTATACATATATATTCATTTTTTCTAATTGTAAGAAAACTTAAATCTCAATGCTATTAGTAATAAATCAATTTCTCTTAGAGCTTTCTCTTGATGAGAAATTTTCTTGGTGTTCAATAATGATCGTCTTTTAGGTATAATTGGCAAAGTTAAAATAAATCACGATCTAAGCTCAGAAATTTTGAAAGCAAGAATAATCGATCGCAACGTTTGATAAATAAAATCTGGCGGTACCCATTCAAAAATATTTGAAATACTTTAAAATTAATAAGTTTTTAATTTTTTTACGCTTCTACAAAATGATATTTCTATAAAATAATATTTCGGGAATTGGAATATATTAATCTCTTAAATTAACATATTATACGTATATTAAATAAATTAAATTCATTTATATTTAATATTTAACAGATTAATTGACGAATTAATCTGTTAAATATTAAATGTAAATAGCTCTGATATGAATAGCGAAACTGAAATGAATCATGACCTAAACACGATAATTTTGAAACAAATAAAATATATAATACTTAGCTTAACAGTTTTCGATTATCTTTATTATTGTTTATGATACAAAATTCACTAAATGAGAAAGTAAACGAGTTATGAGGTATGCCTCCTTCTCGCGTCGTTTATCACTTTTAGTCTTTTATCACTTTAGTGCATATTATCGCGTGGTGCAGTTACGCGCAGCAAGTTCGCTCAAATGCGATGGAGATGCTGCGCCATGATTTATTCCTGTGCTATGTAGCGGTGTCGAAGTTTTCTAATTAAGTATACGTAATGAGTAACCGTGTCGTCTTGCCGGTGTGTCAATGGTGAAATTCACTGTGAACGTGCATCGTCTGCCCGAGTACCTATCTGCATATAAACTGCACACGCGATACGAACATGCTTGATTACTGAGCTCTGCTTACACGTAACGATGATTCTACTTTGATCCAAAGATAAATTTAATATTGCTTAAAGTTAGCTATCAGCACGACGACTTGATCCTCTTGCGAACGAGATATAATGATTTATATTTATTAAAACAGATATCTGAATCGGGAAATTAAAATAAAAGGTACACAAGTGCTTATCAATTGTATGAGTTCTAACATCTCTGAAATAAACTGCCTTGTTCTAAAACTCAAACCGTACTTCCGCGCTACACGCGAGCATTTCCAAATGTTGTAATTTAACCAAACTTGCCCAAGAGAAGCGACGTGGTAGGATAAGAATTTCAATGTGGGATAAACGGAAATAAAAGATATTTTCCCGCGATCCTGTGTCTTCCTATTCTGCTTCTGAAATTTTCTTCTTAAAAAGTTAGTAAAAAAGACAGACTTAAAGTTTGCTCAAAAGTTCGTACTAAGTAAAAACTATTATCGTATCGCTTCACTATATATTTCTTTGCGAACTATATGTTGTAAATCTAATTCAAACTTTAATGGTCGCAGAGGAAGAATAAATTTCGGTATTCAAGTACTAGTTTTTCTTGCGAAAATTTCGCATTTTCGTGTTATAGTAAAGCTAGGCAAATTGGAAGAAATAATAATCATGTAACAACAACTCGAACGAATTCTGCAAATGTATTATATTTTTGACATTTCAAACGTTTCATCTGCGTTCTGATCACGTAAAAAGCGAGCGGACACTTTAAAATCTCATCTAATGGTGTCTGAAATGCTTTGTAAAATGTGATTACCGGAGACTACTAAGAGAAGCACGACAAAATATAAATGCATAAGCCGTGAAATATTCATCGTAAAATGTACTGGCGTGTGAATAACGGGGAGTAGGTCCGAATTGAATTTTGCAATTCGCGAATGCGAGGAGGACACATTTAACAAAAAAATCCGGCATGTACGGCCGGCATGCATAATGCCGCTTGCATGTCAAGACTAGCTGTAAAATTTAAATTGCCTGAGCGAGGCTGTTGTCACAGTTTTGGCGGAAGCTTCACATAGCCAGTCTTAAAGCCGGGAGTCTATTACCCCGTTAGAGTTGATCTATTTTCGAGAATGATTTGTATTAACTTAATATAGCGTCGACGGAATGATTGTGACGTAATTAAAAAGAAAATCTACGAAAACAAGAGTAAAAGATTCTCGAGATCAAAAAGCTCGAGTATATTCCCAAAGAGATATAGGTACATGAAATTATAGGATAAATCCAAACTTATTTATTTAATGTTCTGCAACGTTACCTAAGCATATATGAATAAATTCCTAATATTACTGTGTTACATACATCGTATTTTAAAAATTAGCATCACGCGATAAAAAATGTTTTTTAAGAGAAAAAAAATTTTGGACTTGCGCAAGATAAATTATTTTACATTTGTAAGTGGCTGAAATACTGCAACGATATGTAAAGCATCACATGTCACTTCTTATCAAATTAAATTATGACGACATGAAAGCATAAGAATTAATTAAAAATTATTGTACTATAAAACATGATCGCTATAAAAATGGCACAATCCTTATAGCTGAATTTCCTTTTTAGGTGTGACATAAGTTTATTTTAACATTTATGTTGTTGTATTTCTTTTCTTTAAAAAGAACTCGGTTTCAGTATAATCTTTTTCCGGCCAATATTATTTTCGACAATGAAGCGTGTTTCTTATGAATATTATACATCAATGTCTTAGAAAATGTTTAAAGCATCGAGAATTTCGTTGCTTTTCTATACGGACATTGGAAGGCAACTCTATTGGTATTAGCTTTTTGCGTTATAACACTTTAAATCTGAAGGCAGACGCTATCTCTCGAGCCACTCTCACGGTCGTTGAATTTTATGTTATCGTAGTATCCATATATGTCTGGCTAAGGATTTTAAAGCTTTTATTTCGAGAGTTAACCTTGTTTTGTGTTACATAACTATTTGAGCATTTCCAGAGCTCGTGCGCGCTTTGGAAAAGCAAAATCCTTGGAACTATTACCGCGACATAACATTTATTTATTGTTTCCTTTTTTTTTTATTTTTTTGCCTAAATACATCGTGGAAATTTCATTGTAACAAACGCGATAATTTTACAAAAGCTTCCGTTATTAAATTGCTATCCCCTTTTTTATTTCTTTTTATCTGCATGTACATGATACATGAATAATTACTGTTGCTATATTTTCTAATCGTCCGTTTTTCAATTATTAAATATATATTACCTGCACTGAAACGTATGCGAGTGCGTTTAAATTGTATTTCCTTTTGCATGAATTTTTATCAAACTATCACTATTCTAATAAGTTGCAAAAACGTAAAAAGTTTAAAGATAACTTCAAGTTTTAGAAGTTTCTTCGGATTTTGACAAGTAAAAGTGGATCTTTTTTTTAGAAATACCCCGATAATATATATCTCTTTGAGATCATTTGAATTGGTATTACATAAAAATTTAAAGAATTTATAATAATAAATACGTGAATTATTTCTTGAATATTCAATTCAAATAAAGCCCTATATAATCAGAAGGCGTGATTATCCCTCGGATAAAAATACAAAATAACTGGAAAAGGACGAAATATATGATTCTATTTGTGCGCTAAGAGCTACTCCAATATGTAATGCAATCACGGCAATGCAGTAATCGTCGAAAATAAATTCCTGTATCGATAGCTTATCAGTAATTAATATGAACGTGATTATATGTATAATTAAATATTTCAACGGCGTGTTTAATCAATAGTCTGACGCAATTAGCGATAACGCAGAAGTGTACGCGATATCAATGCAAAGCATGCTTATTTGATGAAAACAATTCTGGCAAAAATTTATTGTTCGGTTACCTCGTTTTTTATAATTATTGCAATACTGACTCGTGCAACTTGCTCGACATTATGCAAACTCGCAAGACACACGATTATAATTTTAAATGTTTTCTTTCGCTTTGCTAATGATCAAAAATTAAACCAGTGTGTTACATATATTTATAAACATTGTAAATAACGGCAAAGTATTATAGCTATTAAAATGAAAATGTTGAACACTTTGAATATTTAATCGTGAAGCAATGCGGGAAACATTGAATATTCAGAAATTGAATATTCTGATATGCTAAATTTTGCGGTTTTTTAACGTAACATAGATACTTATAGTGTTCAGCTTGTCAGGATATGAAATATTGGTGATGATACGTATATACGGAAAAAGTTTTACACTATTATTTTGCCATCATGCGCTAATGTAATGGTGACATCATTAATTTCTCCGACCGGATAAGTTGTGTGACAAGTTGTAAAAGCAAAAACCTAATGGATAAGTTTCACCAGTTTTTCAATGGAACTATTATTTTTTAATCGAGATTGTTTTTAACGAGAAACGGGATAAGCCAGATCGATAGCGCTTTAATATCTCTGTATACACTTTTGCATAGCTGTGTACATTCTTTTTGATGCATGAATAATCCTTTTAGTAATTTTCTGCCAAAGTATCTGTTTTGCATATTATTAATATATAAATATAATGACGCAATATTCTCGTAAAATAGTTATAATAAAACATATCGCGCGCGAAAATCTGTCGGAATAGCAGATATAAACTGGTCAAAGCTTTTGTATAGTCGCTTAAAATCATCTATTAAAGTTTTTTGTAAGAGAACCGCAACACTATTCCAATTTAAATATTACATTTATATTTTATTCAAAATATTCAATTATTCATAATAATATTTATAAAGATTATATTAAATTACAAGTATATCTCGTTTAACATTCTTTGAAAATTTTCACTCAAATTGTCATTATTTTCATGCTTGAACCATCATTTTTAGTTAATAATTTCTTGAAGTTCGAACTATAGAGATATTTGACAATATGATACGAGAGAATTAATTGTAATCTAATACGACCAGTATACTTGAATCGCTTACGAATTCTTGAAAGTAGTGTATTATATTTGCGGAATACAAACTCTGCGCTCGATAGTCATGCCAGGATGCGATTATTGAGAGACCGGTCAGAAAAACACAAACGCCTCCCCCTGACTGGTGATACCTATGCTCAATGAATACGCGATTGGCATCTCGTCTTATGAATTTAATTTCCGACGAAATATCGTGTAAACGTGCTCGGGGGCGCCAATGCGGCGCCGTCATATCGAATAATATGCGGTATCCACGAAATTTTTGGCCTCCATCCGATCCTTCTCTCGATTTCGCAAACTTCACTCCTGTTCGATTTCTGCTTTTCTTTGTGACTCGCTCTTGATATTTCTAAAGATTCTCTTATTTCTGTGATTCCAGCCTTTCCATCTTGGCTCGAATATAATGGCTTTATACACTCTGATTTCTTAATGATGCCAATATTACTGAATACCACATGATTGATATACGGCAAAATCAATCATATGCTTATATGTATATGGCTCTTTCGTATGATCTAGATAGTTCGCTGATTTGAAAAGAGAGCAATCTGCTATTTCTAGTTATGAATGATAGCAATAATGTATCTTTATAAGAACTATATATTAACTTAAAAAGTAATATAAATTAAAATATCTATCTATCAGTCTAGATCGACAAAGTTTTATTGCTATCAGTGAACGTCCCTTTCATTTCCCGATCGAATTCATTCTCGCGGTCGTTACGTTATATCTACTTGCACTTGGCTGCTTATCATTTAAACGACATGACGTGCCTGTCTCGTCTTTGGTTTATTGCTGCCTGCTGAAATGCTTCAAAAGCGATTTCCGGGCTTAGTTCGTTGCGAGAGAGAGAAAGAGTCTGTTAAGTGGCATCGATTATTCCTTTCGTGAGATATGCAAATCACTCTGGTCCCCCTGTCTCTGTCTCGCGCAACTCTTTGCGCCACCCTTCCAGCGATTACTCCAGTCTCGGTCGCGCTCTATCTTTCCCTGCAATCGTTTTTCTCTTTCTCTTTCTCTTTCTCACGCGCGTTAGCCCTCTCGTACAAACTGGAACGTCTGTCGCGTGATTTACGTCTCGAGAAAATAAGAGATCTTACCTTATCCTGTGGACGAAGAGGCAAAGGAGATCGGGAAGAGAAAACGTGGGACTATACGGACAAAGAGGACGACCGTTTTAAATCTCTCGACTTTCGAATGTTAGGCTCGCAGACTTGCTACTTATCAAACTAGAACGATCCCATTCTGTTACCCAATTGCCATTCTAATTTTCTTTTCCCCTTTTCTCGTAATTGTAATTTTTTTTTTTTTTTTAAAGAAAATCTACCGAAAATTTTTATTGCATATAAAAAATATTCCCAGCAAATTCTTTCGCAAATCTATGCCTATTAAAAAAGATCATGTATATACAATATAATTCTGTATAATTCACAGGATTTATAAAAGATGTAATATGAAAAATTTGAAATATTTCAAGTGCCGTAAGAACGTTAGAAAATTATGTTGCCGAATTACAAAACATACTAACATATTTCAGAAAATCGGACATTTCGTCACACAATTGCTATAGCGATTTCATGATTTGCCTCTAGAGATCACTATCGACATTCCTGTAGCATATTTACTGCTAACCATTACTATTTCGTACGAAATCTCGATGGTATAATAAATAAAGCTACGTTGAATTGAGAGAACAAAATTCCGCGTATATTTCAACACATAAATACATATATACATATGCTCCCATTGCGGTTACAAGATCTCAGAATGCATTTATAGCATTACCAACTATAATAAAGTCTAATAATTATAACGAAACGAGTTAATATATAAAATAATATATTCTGCAGTATTATTTTATAAAAAATTTTTTGACAGTTATCTGAGATTTTCATTATTACCAAAAAATTTTATAAAATTCGATAAACTTTGTTAGCAAACTTTTTAAATTTTGGAAAGACATCACTCTTGATTGGACACTATAAAAAAACGTGTACGCCACGTTGGCGTGAAAGCTTATAAATCGACGGCAATGTTAGTACGTCATCCTTTTTGGGGATAACGAAATTCACTTGGGACCTGTCAAAGCAGCCTAAGGCATTAAAGCATGGTAATAAAAATGGTACAATTTACGTAAACAGTAAAATGTCAAACGAATGAGATATCCCACAAGTCTTTCAAACTTCTATTTTAATACAATGTTCATTATAAACTGGAGTTACTTTTTCGTCCTATTAGTTAATAAATTTACGCAACTTGTATGAATAGTTTAAACGTTATTAAATATCATTAGAATTTTAGTATTCAAATTTCAAATAAATTTTAAAACGAATATTTCATGATAATTTATATTCACGATAAGTTCCCAATTTTATAGATTACATAAATTACATAAATATGGATCATTTTTCAATAATTTGACTTAAAAGAATCAACCGTTTAAAAAGCTATATCAAAAATTTAATAAATACGTACAAATAAATTTGCGCATAAATTCAAAGAGTGAAACACAAAGTGACAATAAATAATCGGTAGCCTTACGCGAAAATCTACCCTTGATTTATTCAATTGACATGCATCGTGATCTAGTAACAATCGGTCCGTGATTTTCAAAAATGTTCCGGATTAGGTGCCCGCGATTTTGACGATTGGAAACACGTGGCGGCCTAAATCCGTCTGGGCATTCAAATCGGTCGCGAACGCGTTAAAAGCGCGCGCGAATTCACGAATTCGCGCGATCGTGCGCGTGCAAATTTCATCATGCCGCTCATCCGTGTTCAAAAGGAGATTCAACTCACGCTCGACCCAATCTCCGGACCTATCGCGCGCTATCGGGAACCAGCCTCTTGCCCTCCCCGTCGTGAGCATCGATAAAAATATCCGATATACCGAATCCGCCTTATATCCCGAACCGACGTTGCTCGCTCGTAAATCCGTAGAAAGACGGAAAAAGCGCAGCGGCTATAATCGTTATCCGTTAAATCCGCGCGATGCTTCGCGTCTTTCCGCAGCCGAATGGATTGCTGGTGTCATGCCGGCAACCGCAGGTCCGATCTGTATCCACCGCTCTTGAAACATTCAAGGCCCACGAGACTGTCAAGCTTTACAGAATTCATTGCAACGCGCAACAATAGATCCTCCTTTTTCTGCAGCTCTCCTGTTAACACTTAAAAATTTACGTCACTAGTTTCACAGTTCGAGTAACGATCAACCTAGATTTTCAATATTATAAAACTAAACTTCACAGCGTTGTTTAATAGAATACTGCACTTCAATTCTTAACACAGTTTACACACAAATAGTAGCAAATCGTAAAGTAAATGCTTCTCGCTTATTTTTGTTTTAGATATATATAAGCAATCGAGAACTCGTTTTCAAATCGAGTGTATAAATAATAAAATAGTGACTTATAAATAGAAAGTGTTAAAATTCTGATAATTAAATCCATTATCATTATGAGTTTAAATATTTCTTTTTTTGACAATTTCAATTACATGTATACTTATAAATGTATATATACGAAAGTGAATCATATTAATAATTATTTGTCTCGGCTTGTTCCGCAATTCGCTTTGATTTACCACTAATTTCAAATGAGTAGATGTCTAGCATATCACTAGAACACTTGGTCTCCCTCTGTTAGTTTCGTGTAAACCTGACGCAGCTACGTTGCGGTTACAAGGATCTAAATGCTGTTTACAAGGGTGCATCTTGGACTCTGTTCGGATCTGCGAACTGTATCTTTGTTTACCTTCTTATCTGTGAGTGCTCCTCGTCTTCTGAGCATTAACAGTCAAAGTTGTTTACTCGTTTTCGTTTCCTTGGTACGATACTCCATGTACCACAACCCGTATCCAAAACTGGTAAAAGATAAATTTACTCACTAACTGAGAGTAAATGTATTCTTAGTACCCTTATTAATATATGTTGAGAAAGCTTAATAAATTAATTCACTGTTTACTCGAAATAAATTTATCGTGACTAATACAGTTTTATTAATTTTCCAATATACAAGATATTCGTTTATCTCCCTCTCTCTCCAATGCTTCTTTCCGAAAAGAGATCATTCTTCACAATGTTCTAAACCCATCGCTCTTGATTATCATTAATTTTCATCGACGACTTTCGAAGTGTGGGATGTATATTTATATTGTTTTAAAGTCACATAGTATCGGTGTTCCGTTTCCTGTAAAAGTTAGCACTTTGTCTGATTGCGATCGTGCCAAGAAACAGTAACGCGAGGGAATCCTTTCAACTTTCAGAGATCCTTTATTTTTTAGAAAACAGCCCTTTGTGCACGCGACAAAGATATCAATTTGTGGATGTTCAGTGTTACATTCGCGTCGTTAGATCTCCAAAGTCAAAGAAATAGAGGGACACAACGGGCGGATATGTATTGCGATATATCAAACCAATTTTGAAATTGAAGCGGCCGGTATCGTGTTTCACGCGTGTTTCATTCGGCTTTTCCGAGCAGCTGCAACCGATACTAGATCCGATATTAAGCGTTTGCGATCTGGTGCCGCCGTGTAGATTATTTTTTCAGAATAAATTCGCAAAGTTAAGCCATTTGCATTGTCCGAACATGTAGCCGCTCCATCTGTGCCGCGAACTTTTATTATCGGTTTTAATATTCCCTGGTATTCTTTTGATACATATATTTAGAGATTCGACATTCTCACATGAAATATTAAAAATTACCGTAATATTATTAATTAAAGGCATTGGTTTTCTTAATAAGTTTTTATAACTACTTTGTTCAAAATATAAAATGTATAATAAAGACTTTTTAATCAATATATGTATACGAAAATAAAAGACATATATTTTTACTCTCATATTTATTATTTCCGCGCAACAGTTTTCGTTTGTTCGGTACACAGATGTTAAACATTAACGGACTTTGAGCCTTTTTTACACACAATTTGCGATGAATCGATAAACTAACAAATGGAGCGGCAACAAAGCTAGTCCCTGATTAGAAAAGACGTGCTACGGAATGAAGATTGAAGGGAATTCGAGTCAATGGCCACAGATACTATTGTTCCTGGTATGTATCCGCGTAAGAGCATCCGCCGGGCGAGTCCAATGTTTATTGTCAGGCCACATTGGCAGAAACTACCGATCGTTTGGCTCGCGAACCATTTCCGAACCAGGTTTCGTTGCGAAGAACGAAAAAACAACATAAATACAATATCACCAAGAAACAATCGCACCACAGAATAGAATTCAAACGACATTGATGCACATGTATATAAATTATTTATTCTTACTTATCCTGTTTATCATTTTAATGAAGTCCTTAGTAATTAATTTTACCGCTGCGCGTTTTGTTTACGGCATTATTAATTAATCTAATTATTATCTTTGTGCATCTCTACAGTCTTTCGCTGAAACAATGTTTATATAATAATTTATATAATAATCTCATAAAAAATTATGTATATCTGAAGTTATTCAGAACAAAGATCATTTTTTAAATCTTGATCATTTCTTAAATCAATTTACATAACACGATAATCATTTATTTATTTTATTATTTTATTAAGATTGTGTAATAATCGTTCAACTTTATTAATTTTATTAATTAATCTACATACTCTTGTAATTACATATTGAACGATTCTATTAAATACATTCGATGATTTCTGAATCATACTATACAATTTATGTATAGTAATAAAAATAATGACTAAAAAAATTAATAATAAGAAATTTAAAATTTTTGTGAAAATACAGAAAGATATAAAATTAAAATTGTGATTTCTTAACGTAATTCAGAGTTTATAAACTCTGTCGTACGCACTGTTATTTCGCCTGTCATGTATACGAGAACTATTCGCTCACTATGTATATACGCGCGCGTGTAAACATCACGCTGTACAGGAGAAAGATGCTTTCCCTATTGACCTAGTGTGTCACGAAGGGCCACTCACACTTCATGTAATTTATCACCGGCTGTTTACGTCTACCTTTAATTGTTCCTCTTCACATCGAGAAAAAGGCTCCGAAGGTACCCATAAAATGCGCTAAATCACATTATTTTGTGGTTTATTTCGCTAAAACTGCCGGACCAGATTTTTATTTTATGACAAATGAACTGTTCTTAAATCTGTGACGTTCATTTGTCATAAAATAAAAAATAAATGATTTAACGTAAATATGCTCATATTGCAGTCATGTGCAGGATATCTTGACGGGATTTACGATGAAGTGTGATACCCTATTGCATTATCTTCCTTTTCCATTAAAAAAAATTCTATTCATATTATTGAAAGATAACAAATAAAATTTATCATGAAACACAAATAAAAATTGCTATTGATATTTTAAAAGTTCGTGTAATACTTACACATATACTATAATGATTATACATATATTTATACATATATTTATACTTCATAAACAAATATTGTCAAAACCTTAAAAAAGTTCTTAAGACTAATAAGCTAAATAATATATCTGAAATCGTGATTAGGCACTAGTTGGTTTTATGCTGTCGAGCGAAATGGTCGAATTAACTAGAGGAACAAACTGAATCTGAAATACACGAGAATTATTTGGAACTTACATTTGCATTATAATGCATTTCTCTGATATGATACAAATGTATACAGCTGATATGATGCACGCTACTTTCGAAATGAAATTGTCCGAGCAGAACAAATATGAATCTGCTAATTTTGACATGTGTTACCATTCCGGGCTTTCATACTGAGTATATAATATTTTCTCAGAATAGTAATGATACAGAATATGAAGCCACTGATAATATTCTTTTGTTATAAAAATATGCATATTATGCACATCCAGTTTAAAGAAGAAACAAAAATATCAAAAAGAATAATTATACATTACGCATATTATAAGAAAGATATATATTCTGTTAACATTTTTTTATAATTTTATTATATATTGTATTATAAATTTAATAAAGAGATTTCGCAATGTAAAACAATTTTTATTTCTAGTATAACTTAAAAATGCATACATTCAATAATTATTGTAATAAGTATTAAAATTAAATCTAATCAAAATTTAATTATACATGTATAATAGTATGTCCCTTTATAACAAAACTATTTGAAACGAGATAAAAAAGGAGTGATATTTTAATTTAATATTTGTATGAATTGCTCTGCTAAATTATTAATATTATAAAAATCTTTATTACACGTAACATTAATTTTTAAATTAAATAATTCCGCTTCAAGGTTTGTGTGTCATATTTTTTATATTATATTTATAGACTAAAGAAAAATTTAAATCTAAAATCGGGCACATTAAAGAAATGCTATTGGTATAAATTTAGATGTGATTTCCGAATCTGGCCTTCTTTTTCTTCGCACGTTTAAGATCGAGAAAGAGAACAGAAAAGGAAAGGAGTAAAAGTTAGGTGGTCCGTCGGTCTTGTCACGGAGAGTAGGGATCAAGGTGCCGGCGTCACTCTTCCGTTCCATGAAACCTCGCGGAAATTGTTCTTATCCCTTGATCCCTTGAGAGTTTATCCCATCGTCGCTTCCCATAAAGCCGGAATGATCGCACGACCTCACTCACTCGTCCATTTCGCTATAACCATCTGCCGATTATCCACGCAACATCAAGACTGTTTTTTTCGAAATATTTATAGCAATTTTCTACGCATAAGAGAATTTTTTTATGTAAATAAGAAAGATAGAAGAAGAGAACACTAGAGAGAAACAGAGAAATGCTGCATATACATATCTATTTATATTTATATACGGGACATGCGAAAGAAGAAAGTCGAAAATCTTTCAGTAGAAAGAGTCTGCCGTACGGTCAGCCAGTAGTGAAGTGATTTTCGCGGTAGGCCGAGAAAAACTAATCCGGTTATATTTCAGACCGTATTTCCTTCGAGGTTACACGGTGCTTCATGCAAGGCGTTCCGTAAAAGCACCGTAAGTATTTTTCGATGTGAGGAAATAGAGAAGATTCATATGTGTGAGGAAAAAAGAAAGATAAATTCGAAATCTTGGAGAGAAATTTTCCTAAAAAAATTTAATACTATTATTCAATATTAAGATACAAGATTAAAATACAAGAAGATATTTGGCCTATTAATTATTATTACTAGATATATGATATTTCAAGCTTCTTCAAAATTTTTTGCTTTATTTCTGTAAAAGATAATTATTAAAAAATTAATTATTTATATAATTTAAGGAGAAGAAAAAAAGACGTGTCTGACACACATAATATATTAATAGAATGCGTGACCTAAATGTATGTAAAACAAATAACAAATATTTATTTAATATATAAATATTAGTTGTGTAATTGTTAAATTCTTACGATACATTGTGGCATTACGATTTCTGACAAACGTACTAATAATTGTGTTTGCTATTCGTATTGTTATATGGTTAACTTCCGTTTGTTTTCCGCCTGGTCATTATTGACTGATACTATCGAAAATAATATCAAATGAAAAAATTTTAATAACGTCGAATATACATATACATATAACATGTATACATATATACATATACATATAACATGTACTCAGTATGCGTATGTAAATTTTGTCAAAGCATTCCCCGTGTTTATTTACAAATATATCGCAATATCGAAATAACGGAAATACGTAAAAATAAAATCTGTTCGCAGCTATCTCTCTGGAGATTATGAAAGTCTTATATCTGTATATTCAATAACAGGCGACTCATCTTTATTCAATAATACCATTTGGCCCCTGCTATTTTTATTGGTCATTTTCTTTATGCAGGCAACATGTTTTCTATCTGATCGGTTTGTCTTGATCGTCAATCTTTTAAACAAAATTCTCACGACTTGCAAAATGTTACACTAAATTAATTACATGTACCATCGACGAAGAAAAAAATACATTTTTTTTTAATGTATTACAAATTAATCAAATTTACAAATTGCAAAACACAAAAGATTACATAAATAATAAAATAAAACTTTTTTTATTATCTTTATACATAAATAATAAATATTTAAAAGTAAGACATTCAAAAATTCTATCTGTAATTTATAATTTGTACAAAGTGACTAAATGGTAATTTAGTCACTTTATACAAATTCGATATTCTATAGATATATTAATATTGATTTTATTTCCTACGCAAAATGTTAATTTCGCATTGTGTTTTATCGTTCGATTTTATCTTGTCCTTTCTGAACGCGCTTGTAAAGACATTCTCTCCGTCGCAAAAATCCGTGTAACGTGATTCTTCCCTGTAAAGTAGGTAGATCAAAATTCTTTCAGGTTGACATAATACGAATCTACATGTCGAAGCAGTCATAAAATCCAAGCTTCGCCGTATGTTTGCATATGCATCGATATCCCAATACGCACGCTTGTTGACCGTGCGGATCGAAGTTTCGACGGAGTAGCTTGTCGAGAGAGAAAACGAAGAAAATTCGAGTCACTTGAATGAGAATAAGACTGTAAAAACATGAAATAAAGATCTCGCATCGCGTAGAGTCGAGAGATCGGCTGGGTTTTTTATCTGGCGCGAGGCGGTGTTTGGCCCGAGCATATTTTCGACATCGGATTTTTATTCGGTTCACGTATCACCCGCGCCGTAACTACAACTACTCGTGGAAACTCTCTCGCATCTTCTCCTCCTTTCTCAGTTGCGAAAATTTCTCTTTTCTGCCTCTTTCCTACCTTTTTTCCTTCCTTCCTTCCTTCCTCGGAAAGGAAGTCTGTCCACATTTTTACATCCCCTCTCATTTCCTCGCCCATTGCTTCTTATGGACTACGTGTCTCCGTCCTTATCAATCTACCCTCTTTTCTTATCCTTGTCTATCTTTATCTGCTTCTCTCGTTGGTTTTCTGTATATGAGGTGTCTCGGAAAAAGCTGATCTACTTTCGGCGAATAAATCGAAGATGAACTGAGATGTCATATTTATAACTTTAACAGTAAAAGAACTGTCAAAAATTACAAAATTATTTCACACTGTAAATTAAAGATTTTTCACAAATTAAAAGAAGCAAATCAATAAAAGGAATTTTTAATTCATTTTAATTATACTTTATTTTAACAAAAATTTAGTTCGATGCTCAATTGAATACTTATTGTTAGTATTACAGTATTGTGACAAAATTGACTCTAATTTTGTAGAATCTTGAATAAAAGAATAGCTTACAGGACACCCTGTATATACCTCCATCTTTCTCGATCATTTTACTTTTCTCCTATCTCTGTTCTTTTTCTCTTCAGCGAGCTACATGTTCCTGTCCTTATCAATCTACTTTCTTTTTCATTGTCGTTCTCGTTTCTGACCAATCTGTACAGCTCGTTCTCGCTGTTTCCTCTCCCTCCTCTCCCACGTGGACTCGTCATCGTATCCATTTTCGACAGTTTCCTCGGACATGCTCATTCCCTTGCCCTCCGGGCAACTTCCGGATCGGCAGCTGGTCGCCTCAGCTGGCCGGTACCGGTCATACATACAGTACATACACGTCGTAACAATAGTCGATTTCATAAAAGCGAACGAGCTTGCGAAAAGGTCCCGTATTCTCCAGATCTGCCGTCGTAAAACCGATGTCGATACGCTGCAGGTGGGGCCGCGCCGTACAATTTCGCCGCGTCAGGGAATACATTTTGTTCGCTGTCGTCGCGTCGCCGGGACGCGCGTCACTGCGAGATCGACGTCCTCCCGACGATCCTCCGTCAGACCAGAACGAGATATTCGGACGTCGCGCTGACATCCGTTGCCCTCGCAACGAAGTACGTCTACGTGAACGCGCGCAAATACACCTAATCCGCCTCCGAAATTCCGCCGACAAGATCGAAATCCCTGAAACGGTTCGCCGCACGAACTGCTCGGTTAGAGGATAATCGTTCGCTACTGCAGCACGAGATGCATCGAGCTCGTAGCTAGCGAACGGTTGCGGTCTGAAATTCGGATCTACTCGGACTTATTGTAGTTGGTACTAGTCGGATATGGGACAGTTTAACTCCTTCCATATCTCGTCCTGGATGTGACAACGGGTGTTTCATATTAAGGAAAAATATGTATGGATGAAACGCGGATTATTGGGGGATATTTTCATCTAACTAAAAATATCAATTTAATTCCGGAGCCTTATTTCTCTATTTCATAAAGATCTCAATTCCATAAAGAAAAAAAGAAATAATGGTATCTTATAGCAAGTATGCAAAATTTGCATCGAAATTTGATATCAAAACTCATACTTTATATGAATTGAATAATTTTTACTTTGACAAATTATTCGCAATTTCACGAATTGATGTAACTATTATTATTCCGTTATTAATCACTCTCGAGTTTCACTTTTCTACTTCGATATAAAAGTCGTAGAAAGAAATGCTAACGCGAATTTAATTGAATTGGACATTCTAAAGAAGGTACGAAGTTCCGGAAAAATTTTCAATTAGAGGAACAAAAGCCCCTCTTTTCGCTAAACTATTGGGTCATCCTGCAAGAAATGCAGTTCTTTAAAGATATTTTTAAAATGAAACAAAAAATTTGATGTTTTAATTTTAATCTAAAAAATATTTTCTATTCTATTATACAATTTTTTCCTACTTTAATCTCAATTTTTAATTTTTTCCTGACAATAAAAGTCTTTCGGTCTTGAACTAAAGAATAAATCAAGTTTCCTTTTATATCGCATTATTTATAGGATGACCCAATGGATATAAAGATCCAAATTTCCATTTTTCAACCGTTTTCCAAACCGTTGCAATTTTCAATATGTACCTTTTCCAAATTTTATTATCCAAGAAATCTGAAAAAGATTACTAACAGACGCATTTGCCAATATTCATTAAATATTTTTTATATCAATGAGATTTAGAATTGAAAAGACAAACAAACAGAAGGAAAAAATATGAATATAAAAAAATTCCCCGAATATTTGCTCTCAACTCGTGTTGATTTTCGAATATTGAGATCATTGTTTATATTCAAGACATTTCGTCGTTTTATAGGTATTTTATACTGCAGCTTACGGCTGTCGACGATAAAATAGTGTCACGGCGGCAATTCGTTTCGACAATGTTTTATGATCCAAAGGAATATAATTCCCGTTTGATGTAATCCCGAGTGTATTTCCGCGTGTCCCGGTTTCATTTGCGTATCCCCCAGGTACGTCGGCGATGCACCTGACCCTAAATCGTGTCCAAACACTGCTGAGGCCGCACGAGCGGCAAGGACGCACGTGTGCATTCTGCGCGATGCATCCGTACGTGCGCCCGTTCGCTGGCGTTGCATCTATTAATACGAACGGATAGTGTCAATACCATAAATTTTGTCGCGTAAAATGACGACCACGCGACGTGGTGAATGTACAATGCGAAAGATATCGATATCTAGAGTTAAAAGGTGGTTGGAGAAAAGCAAGAGTTTAAAGAGCCAAACTACATACATAGACAAATATGGACAAATTATAATCGAAATCTATATATAATTTTTTTAAAAACGCACAGGGGTATGGATAAAATGGAAATTTTTTTATTCTTAATTTTTATACAAGGTGGACAAAAATAATTATTTACGAACAAATATAGACAAATTATGGCCAATCAAATCCCATTATTAATTTTGTAAAAATTCACATTCGGATTCCTTCACAGATCTTATATCTCTAATATCGACAGAATAAAATTTTCACGACAATTATATATCTCTGTAAATTTCTCTACACATTTGCATACGGAAAACGTGAAATGCATACGGATGCTTCTTTGTTGTCACTCGAAATTGCGATGTATACGTAGAAAAACAATTATGACATTATAAAAATTGTTGGCCAGCGTGGTCAAACAGTAAAAAGTACATATGATGAAAGTGCATCATTAAGGTCATAAACCTTCTTGTGTTTTCTAGTTATTTGTGGACTTTTAAAGTAATTCTAGCTGCACAAAAGTTAGACAAAAAAAGAACACTTTATGAAATTTTTTTGAAGTTTTATTACAAACATCACAGTAATTATGTAGCTCTTAGAATACTTGGCGCATTACGAACCCAGTTCTTTCAGTAATTTACTTCTCTTTGTCATAAAAATTTTCCGTGAATTTCGGAAAAACATTTTCAATATTGAAGATTGTAAAATGTGAAAAATTTAATTAATATCTTAATACAAATTTTAATTGATTTCATAAATTATTTTAAAAATAAAGAAAAATCTTTATTTCGTTTATGTAGCGGCTTTGAAAATGGTGTGTAAGACTTTAATATTAACCAAAAATTTCATAAACAAAATTTTAATTATGCGTGTTTAAGTTTAATAATTAAAATTTGTATCTCACTTTGTGCAACTTTTCGCAGTGGTACATTTTCTACTTTATCCATTTGTATCATGCCTTACACGCAAGATTTAAAAATAATCAGCTTCTGAGTTAAATCAGAGCTTTTTGCAATTATCTCATTGCAGCGAGCGGAGAAAATCAGTTTGACCGTTAAAATTTGCAAACGCATGATGGTGTGCTCTCTGCGTCAGTAAAAAAACAAACTGGTCAAAACAATTGTGACACGATAATCACGAACTCGGGTCGAGCATTTAATCGCGTTGGGCACGTAAAATCCTATTCTCAAACCTTGTAGAATCGCGATCCCGCGCGAAACAAGCGGCGTGAAATAACGCGCGGCCGACCGGGCAAACGCCGCTTGCAAAGTTTTATTAATCTAATTGTGTACCGTCCCGATAAAAGCGTTCCCTTGTTCGGCACGCGATTAAACGTGCAGCGGATAGACGATAGAAAAAGAGAGAGAAAGGGAGAGAGAGGGAGAAAGAGTTTTGCGCGCTGGGATATAACTTTGGATAAATTACAAGAATTAAAAAGTAAACCGCATCGCGGTCGCGCTATTTTGCAAAGAGGACAATAACGCACGTTCGATTGTGTTTAATTTACTTTAAATCGGTCAATTGCGTGATCGGGGTAAGCCCACTTATGGATAATTAATACGCCGCCATCCACCGACCGTGTACGTTATTGCTAATGTTTACCGAGCTATTTGGGGTGAGCATAATTTAATTACCGCTCATCTTCCGCCACTCTTTTTGTTATTACACGTGTTATCGTATTATCAGCGGATTACTTCCCGCCGATTTAACCGAGCGACATAAAGTTTATAAAATACATTTTCTAAGTTTCCAGAGATCTTACAATTAGTCATTCCTTTCTTTTCCGATAACAGAGAAAAAGTATTCTCGGTATATTCATTTATTATCATATTTTTTCCAAATGACAATAATAAAATCAGCAATAATTACTAAGATTAAAATAAGACAATTAATTAACAATAAAATAATTATTAAAATTAAAATTAATATGTTAGTAAACATCTCTGAGAATAAATGCGTAAGCAATTTACAGATTACTGTGTTCTATACTATTATATTCTAGACTTTTATCATAGACTTTAAAGAATAGAAAGTCAATGCTTTCAATAGAAAACTTGATTTTGATATTATTCTCGATCAAGATTTGCTGCGTTATCAGCGTGTATAATATCGAACTAATTTAACGCTCATAATACATTGGTGGGTTAAAGACGATAAGACGATAAGAGATTCAATGAGAGAGAAGCTGACAGGCAAACATAATGAATGGGATACTGATGAACAAGAGAAAGAGGAGCTGTTTGACAAACACCGCAATACTATTCTACGTCTGATTCGCAAACCGTCACCGCATACAGCACATGGGGTCCCAATCAGAATTTATGGCGACCAAGCCAGGCGGAAATGACCGATGCATATGCATCGGATATAACGCGTTTGCTTAGTTTCCGGGAAGGGGGAGGGGAAAGAGACGACGCGGTTCGACGATGTTTACAGACCGGCCGCAAGATTCAGGAGCCTCGTGATCCTCTAGATGAGTCATCTCCGCGTCTCAGGAACTCAAATCTCTCGCTTCTCCGTCGTCGTTTTGTGTGGCGAGCGTTAATTGATTCTCACGCTGAGACATCGCTTTCTCGTTGATGGTGGCTCGTAAATTTCACCGTCGTTTCTGCGCCCGTAAGGAATGACAGTAACGACTTCAGAACACTTCGGATTCGGCAATAAAATCCTCGCATTTTTGCAACGGCAATAACTCTATAAAAAAATAAAGTCGGACGCGCGCGCGACATAATTGAAATTCAACATATTCCACGGCCTAATTTTTTGCGCTTGCAATTTTAACAAAATAATTTTATAATCAAAAAGAATATTAATCAGATAAATAGCTGATAATACATCTTAAATGAATTATAAAAAATTTCCATGTATATTAAAAAAACTGTAAACTATATAATATTCCACAAGCAATTATCGTTTGTCTTTTTGTAAGATGCATATCTATCTTATAAAATATTATCCAGTTACGTTATTTTATTGTGTAATAATAGCAGGTATGTACGATGAAAAAAATGGAGCATCTTCTGTTTATTATATTAATATATTACATTTTGTCGATGGTAATTATCAGTTTTGGTATTAAAATGGAAATCGTACACAAATGGAAATACGTTAATTATCTTTGGGATAATCCGGAGCAGATGGAAAATGCGATATGTTCTAGCAATTACAAGGCTATTGTATGCGTTTTATTCAATATAAATAAAGAGAATAATAAACAAACTGAATTTGTGGCTGAGTTATCAAATCAGCTAGGAGCTGACGAACCAGTAGCATCCACAAAATATGCAATATTTTTAAGCAATATTCAGAATATATTCATTCTTCATTCATTCAGACGTAGACGCTTGTAAGAAATTTGATTCTGAGTATATGGTGCCCGAACGCAATTATTCTCTATACCCTTCAATAGCAAATTTCAACACTATTCTATTAACGGTTATGTCTATTAATAATAATACTTTAATGTTTATCGTTAAAATGAAATGGTTTTAAGATGGTTCTCGCACAAAATTCTGAAAAATTGCAAGCTGTAAGCTGAAATGAGTTGAAAACTCTACATTCTTATAGCTTAGGGATATATCAAATAAAAAAAATATCAGCGTTTCATTACTACGTTAAATAAAATATTTAAATTTAAATTTATTTTAGTTATACGTTACTAAAGTTACTAATTGTTAGATAAATTATATTTATATGTTCTGTAAAATTAGAATTGGCAATAAAAAAAATATTAATCATTGACTATCCAATTTTAACAGAAATGTATCCGATAAATGTCACATTTGCCCGCCAGTAGCACTCACAAATAAGTTGAAAAGTTACAAATTCACTTATAGAGACTCAAAATATGTAAAATGATGTTATAATATTCTTGCCGTTATATAAACGTCGATAAGTATACCGCTACCTTCCATCTCTTGAACATTTTTCTGAAAATATTTCTAGCTGCTTTACGATTATAGCCTCGATGATAGATAGAGTACGCGAAATTGCATAGCAAGGCAAAACATTTTCACAAATGCAATACGCATAAATATCGAGCACTCTTCGACTTCGTTATTATACATTGTAATACTTTGCATAAAGGATATGTAACAGATTCGCAGTGGAGTTTTATATATTCTTATATAGGATAAAATTTAAAAATATTTATATGTACCAATAATTTGGCAAGAAGAAAATATATAAGAAAATTAATCATACAAACGTATTTTATCGTATATATTAAAAACAAATATTTAATTAAAAGTACAAATTAGACTGTTAAATTATATCTTACTTACAATGGAAAGAAAAATAAAAATAAAGGAATACAATAGAAATAGAGACAATTGTAAATATTTGAAAATGTTTGCCAAGTGAGAACATCAAACTGCTTGGAGAAGATCGTGCAGGTTGTCGAGCGAACGATGAAACGGACATCGTTTCAACTTGCGCGCAGAGATTTATCTATCAAGATTTACGCGCACGTTCGCGTCGTATGTATCTTTGTAGAAAGAAAAAGAACAGCGGGGTCAGATAGATAGATAGATAGGGAGAAAGATCGATGCATATGTGCGGCACTAGCTAGTAAGAAATCACGAAGCGAATACTACCAAGATTGGTAGCATTTTTTTTTTAAACATGCTTGAGTACTCTCGCTCTATACACGGGATAAAGTGAAGAGGATTCGCAAGTAGCTTTGCACACGCAAAGAGAACAATATAACTCGAATTCGCAACGCTTGCAAGTCTTTTCAGCTTCCTGTTAAGATGATGGAATGTTAATATCAATGAGAGCATAGAGTCCTTTCTCTCTGTTCGACCTATTTCTATATCCGCGTCATCCTCATTCTCGTATCACTCGGGTTAAAGAAACGAAAGCGTAAAAAGCAGTTTCGTCGGTATGCTCGTTAGAGAGAGAATTGGTATCGACAGTCTGATGCTGGCTCATTGATCGGTCTAACAGTCGCCGCGAATTTAATGCACCGACCGGCACGGAGAGCTGTCCGGCAAGATCTATGTCCCAGGATGTCAGGCAGCCAATGTGCAGTAACGTGCACAAAAGAGCCTCGGGCAAACGGAATACACGGAGGCGTTTACGATATCAAAGCCACCTGGGAGCGCTGCTCTGAAATGGAACAAAACTTCGATGCTTCCTACTTTATTCTCCCTCTCTACCCCTCGCATATATACGAGCTTCTTCTCCCCGCATAAAAGCAGCTCGATTCCTCGGTTGCATCTACATCTCACTTCTGTATACGCGCGTCGTTCGATAAGGAGCCCGCCCACGAGCGAGAGTGTCAGTCTCGAGAACAAAAACGGAAACATACGCGGGCGTGAAACTCAAATCGAGAATCGGAACGCCGCGCCGCGATAAAACAAGACTATCTCGCTTAATGGAATCATCGATGGCGAGAAAATTTTTCTACAGAACTCTGAACTTTTCTCGTTTACGCGTTGCGATTTCCTAACCGACCGCTGCATTTCCATTAACTATATTACACATTTTATTTTTGCACATATACTTTTTACAATACATTCTCTTTACATTTCGGAGAATAAGAATTTGAATTTAAAGTCTCTCAAATATATAATACATAAGCAAAAAGACAATTTTTTAAACTATAAGAAAGATATTTCTTCTTTGTTCGTTCTGCGAAAGAAATGTATCGAAATGGCTATGCGATTTCAATATGTCAGCAGATGTTCGAGGTTTAGTTCTTAAAGGACTCTTAAAAAATAAAGCAAATCTCTTGGTATATCGACAAAGGCAAGGCAAACCGGAAATCTCATAGGAGACGTATGTCGAATTTACGCGGAAATATATCGATGCAAAGCACGTGCACCGGCGAATGCATCGCGAGGAATCTATTTTACGAGAGGTCAGGATCGTGATCGTACGTTTTGCCACAAATAGAAATCCGGCACTTCCTTCGGCGTTTCTTTTCAAAACAAGTTAGTAGAACTAAATTTATCATTGATTTATGAATGCTCTTACATATTCGTTTAATTATCTCTGTAATTTCTCTGGAAAGACAAAAAGTAGGTTTTAATCAAAATAGATAAAAGTAAAAACAAATATATCGAATTTCTAAGCTAAAATAGCGAATGTTTTAGATTATATAAAGAGTTTTTTAATTATAAGAAAAGAGAATTAAAGAATTCTTATTAAGTGGACCTAAAAAGACTGCTATATTTTCATTTTTCGTAACACACATCTCTTCACAAAGTTTCTGATATAGTAATTGAGTTTGTCAGACGGCAAATAGACACGATCCTGAGATCAAAACGTTTCCGAAACGTACGTGCTTTTCGAGTTGAGAGAACAATCGCGACAAAAGCACGCACTGAGAAACTCTGATGGAAATGTCAAGAGGAGAAAGTCAAAAAAGTAAAATATCACTCGATGACTCTTACCTGTGCAAAGAAGTGTGTTTTAAGAATATACTTTATGTTCTCAATCAACTAGAAAGCACTATTTATATACAAATATCATGAAGTATTCAGTTTTAAGAGCGAGATACAGATTACTTGATTTATTTATAATATAATTTTATTTATATTAAATAAAA
>JAJVSH010000004.1:1039681-1090305 GCA_021460005.1 Tetramorium alpestre
AGATATTGATTGAGTAACAACACTAAGCAACATAATGGTTGAGCGATCATTAATTATTAACTATATTACTTTCTTTTGGTTTGCGTATGAAAAATTACTTTATATATGCGGGAGAAAAGAAATTAAAGTAGCTGCCGAAAAAAAGGGGATCTTGAAAGCGCGGAAAAAAGTTAAAAGCGGATGGGAAATATCATCTGTGACGAGTCGTTAACATCAAGAAAAAGAATTCAAAATTGGCTTCACAATTCACAATTGATCATAAACTTTTTTTATCTCGACAAAAATCCTAGATTTCAGAAATCAAGCAAAAATAATCGTGGAATAAAATTAATTTAATTAAAAATACTGTTCAGCAAACATATGTATCATTTAAATACGCAAGGTGACGAATATTTGTATGCATTTGTTTTGTGAAGTTGTTAAAAATATTAATTAAAAGTTTTGCTTTTAATTATTGGATGGTATACACAATGTATGCTTCGCATTCATTCGCAGATATCTCGAAGCTTCATGAAAAATTTCAATTTTTCAATATTCAAAGTTTTTGCTGCAACAAACGCAAACTGCATAAAATGAAATTTTAATTTGCGATTTTTTTTATTCACTGTTGACTTTCTACGATGATTTCCACAATGCGATTTATTACTAAATCTTTTCCCATACTATTACATAAAGATATTATTTAATTAAATTTGAAAATTTAATAATTATAATGTGTCTGTAAATAATGTGTCATTTTTATTCAAATATGTAATATTCTATATATTTAACGAGTACTTTAAAAGCATTATTGAGCATTGTATATTTTTTACTATATTTTTCTTTTGATGAGTTTTTATTTTATGATTTCTTTTCTTAAATCTTAAGAAAAGGGATCAGAAAATAAAAATCAAGGATTAAAACTAGTGACGCTATGCGGGCTCTTGGAGACCAATAGAGTCATAAGTAAAACTCTCTTATAAAAAAACTTAAAATTTCCTGAAGAATTTCTTGAAGAAATACAAAGAATTATATTACATGAAATCACATATCGTTATATCACAATGAAAAGCGGAAAAAAGCGACGCTTAATTATTACATATTTATCAGTTTTACTTCAACGAAGACGACAATTTACAAAACACATTTGCTCTCCCATTTTTCCCCTACATCTAATCGCGTGCCGACATGCATTACTAGAGAAATCGGCGATAGGGATTAAAAAGTGTCTCGCAATGGCACTCAGCTCAGAGAGCAAGATCATTATTCACAGACATCCCCCATTTCCGACCCTGCTTGCCACCTTCACACCGGGACTCCATCCACCCTTCCCAGCATTTATTGTTCGTGGTCGTTTGTCCTCGTAAAAAGAATCATTAACACGTACAACGGATTTCTTACCCCACTATCGCACCCCATGCTATTTCGCCGCGCCATCCGTCCGCTTCTCGCGCGGAATTCGCAACTTTTTTCCTTCGGCTCCATCTCTCTTGGTCTCCTTTACGTTCACTCTGTACTTAATGCGTCTCTTTCGAAGAAATATATTCATATGAATCACTTACATTTTTTACGTTTACCGCTTTAATCATTCCTCTGAGTGTGTACAAAGCGAGGGGGGGAAATGCGTTTAAGGATCCAACGACCATTTGGCGAATATTCACTCTCCTGAGTGAGTTGGACGGAAATGGTCCATTAATCTGTAATAACACGCCGGAGGACTGTTTATGCGTGTTGGCAATATACGCGGAATAACGTTTCTCGCCGGTCGTTTGTACCGGCCAAGTTAAACGGGGGTGAACCGCGAGAGTAGTACCGTCTTCCATAAATTCCGCCGTGAAAAACACCGTAGCGCTCAGCCGTGTGGTGAACGACGGGAGAAATATCGAGAACCAGCTGCACATTCGCGGATGCTGCGGGGTCTCTGCTTGTCGCCTCTACATCCATGCGGTTCGTAATATCTACTGCCGGGTGGTACGTAGTTACAACGGCACGTCGAACTTGCCGGGGAAGTTCGCTCGGAAACTCCCCGTTGTGTCCTCGCGGGAGCAGTCCGGGCTGCGGACCGTCGTTAAGTTATTTACTGCTCTGCGATTTTATTGAGATCCGCCACGGCGTTAAGCTCGCTTTGCACCACGGGAAAGCACGACCGGCACTAAATCGTTCGTTCCTCCCGGTGTCGCTTCGGCATGCCCGCCGCTGGTCGATGCTACTGACGCTTTTACATGGTTCAAGCGGTAAAGACGCCAGGGCTTTCGCGCATTTATCGGTATTAAGCAAAGACTGCGAATGATTTAATAACGAGATTTAAGAGGAACGAAAAGAAAATGGAACGAGAGAAAAATATACGAGAGAGAAAGAAAAAGGATTAAATTATGATAATAGATCGACGGCACTATCGATTTCGATTATGAAAATTGTATAGACTGCGATGTTCAAATAAGCTTTAGAAAAAAAGACTTATCTACGATAAAAAGTTTAAAAATATCAAGGTAGACTTTCAAGATAAAAAAAATATTAATTGTTATATATTAAAAATTATTACACTTTTTAACTGTGATTTGCGCTGTAATTAATTACTAATTAAACAATTTTAGGTAATTAAATTGGTTTAATTGGTAATTAAATTTTTAATTTAGTACTCATACATATATATCTTTAATATTTACAAATGCACATGTGTTATTTTCATATTAATTAATAAGTAAAATAAATTAACAAATAAAAAAATCTAAGCGCGGACTTCGCGCGCATGAAGTTTATTTTGCAGTTGTGCTGAAGTGCATAATTTATACGTTTAATTAAAGAATAAAAGCATAAAGAAACTAATACAGTCATTCTCGGGCTGTCGGTCCGTTTATTATCCGCCGTAGCAAAGAGAACAGTAACAAGATACCGTTTATGTCGCTTAAAATTTGAATAGCTATTTCAGCCCGTTTTGTTGCTATCTGTCCACGTTGGTAAAATCCCACCGGCTCTCCGTCTTGAATGCTAAAGATACAACGTAGTGGTAAAAAAAAAAAGATTAATATTCGCTCGCGGTAGCTTCGGAGCTTTCGTGGTTGAGCATTAATCGACCGGACGTCAGACGCGAGACGCTTGGTTAAAGAGAGAGATGGCTACAACGGTTTCACGGTGATACCAGATTAACGGTGGAAACATCGCAACCACGATGACCGTTCTAAACCGCTCTCGGAAGAACGGGTCTTAATAACGAGTTATAAACAGCAGGATACAACGCGGTACAATCCTACAACAGTGGGACAACACAACGCCATTTTATGCAAAACGACATGGCGAAAAAGGGGAACGTCGAGAGAATGGCGTAAGGATAAAGCCCGGATTTTTATTCATGCTGCCGTCGTGTCGCCATATTTTTATGCAGCCGAGTAACAGCGCCCGAGAGATTAATGGGACTCGACCGGCGTTAAACGTCTTTCAAACCCGCTGCTGTTATTCTTAAAGCTCAGCATCGGTAAAACGACAATTTTTATCTCGTTGCTCGCTAGAATGGAGAATGTCACTCTGCGGCAAATCTCACGTTGACTAACTAAATAGACAAATTTTTCAATAGATCGAAGAGAATAGAGAAATGAGAGAGAGAGAGAGAATCGTATTTCGTAAAATGCGCATTTGCTAAAATCATGTTAAGTTAGAATAATATAAAACTAAATTTTAATTTATGAACTTATTAATTCAATCATAAAATGATAATTTTACATAGTTCTATCGAAAAATACCGAACATTTTTTTATTTTTAAAATAATGTTCTAATATGCTGAAGATAAAAAAATATCTGATAGATATTACTTTTATGTTATATCTTGCAAAGAGATTTTTTTATTTTATTAAAACAAAAATCTACATTTATGTAATGTGAATAACATCGTGCATGCCATCTTGATTACTTTGAAATATTATCCAAAATGACCTATATGTTTATATTAACAGAAATATCGTGACAATGCATGATTAAAATTATGTCATAAAATACATATCAAACAGTAATTTGAAATAGAGATACAGCTGGATGCGATGCCTATACGATCATGTTTAAAAAGACATCTCTCGATATCCGATTTACTTATCCTCTTCTCTCATTCCTTGTATTTTATCATTAAATGTAAATATACGGTATTATTCCTATACCTTTGTGTACAATTGCAACCACATTGTGCGTCAAATAACGTTTAATATTAGGTGCAGCGTTTCGTTAAACTTTAATGAACGACAATATATACGTCCATTAATCGTCATGCGTAAGTAAACGTGGAATTTCATCACGTGCAGTGTTAGTGTTTATTGTCAATTATCGTGGCACATATGTAATTATGTGTATCATTAATATTAATGTATTTGCGTAAATCACTCCAACTATCATGTTTGCACTCGCGATATATTTATTAACATAAAATGTTATTTTAAGCAACAATTTCGAAATTTCTCTTTTAGAACATTCTTTATAAACTAATATCTTAAAATAATAGTACTTTATTGTCAAAATTAATACATTATATCGAATTTAAATGCAAGTCGAAACTCCTCATTAATTTTAAACTTGAGATATAATGTTTAAGTTTGTCAATTATTAATAATTATATTATCTATTTTCTTTATTGAGAATAATTATGATATGCCTATTATCTAGACATGGTTCCACTCTTCGTCTCCACTCTTAAAAAAGGTCCACTCTTAAAAAAGGCGTATTAAATTGACAGTTTCCATGATGCTGATTGGATTTCTCGTTTGGTTCACTTCGTACTGCGAGAATAGCTCAGCGTTGAGATGTGTGACAGTTTTGACAGTTCATTAGGTTAGCGAAAAAGATTAAAGAATTAAAAATTTTTTAATAAATCTGTACAATTAAAATTATACTTTATTATATAATAATATGAGAAATTTCGCGCGCAAAACGCGCGTTCACTAGTGTTTAAAAAAAATTTATAATATGGATCTTGACGTCATAAAAAATATTTAACATATGTTAAATCGAAAAGCCACAAACCACTACCACGCAAGCGGCAAATGAAGATCTAAAGCTTTTTCGGTCCATCCTTGGATTACTTTTCGTTAAAGGCGATAAATTTCGACTATGATAAATTATTCAGTCACGTACTAAAAGATTAATACGCGAACGATTTCACATATCGTCAGATCATTATATGTATATATGTGAGATAAAAAAAAACGAATAAAAACAAGTCTTGTAATTATTAATTTTTTTTATTGAATTTTATTTCATGCCAAAATAATTACTTTCCAAAGCGAAAAAAGATTCGTTATCTACAACGTGTTCTGTTTCTCTTTATGGCTGTCATTATAATTAAATGAATAAGAATAATTGTCCTACACGCTACAAGTGAAAAAAAGTGGAAAGATTTTACAAGATTACTTGCTGGATAATAAAATCTCAAGATATAATTTTTTACTTAAATGTTTGAACAATAACCAGTTTACCGTAAATTTATTGTTAAGTTTATTGTTTCTGTGAAAATTATGTAAATTACGAGTATCACGTTTCATGAACCAATATTAATGCTTTTATCGACCGCTGTCTATTTACTGTATTGTATAGTCATAAATTATACATTATCCCCTTTCGACTGACTCCGTATATTCGGTACAGACATTCTATTCCACCGAAATCGAAATTTCATTAATGCAACAACCGGCAACTTTCTAACTTTAAGGAAATCCTAAATTATTACTCCAATAAATTATTATTAAACATAATGTTATTAACGTAATCTATTATTATTATAATACTAGAAAATTATTTCTTTGAAGAATTATTTATCTCAAGAAATTTTATAAAACAAAATAAAAAAATTTTCGAAAAATTCGAAAAAATTTTGTACGACAAGTTTGTTTGAGCTGAATCATTTGACATTCTTATGTTGTATTATGCACACTTTATACAGAGTGTTTTAAGACAGTAAGATTTGTAGTAGAATTTCTGCGATATTTAGATCCTTTAATCCTGGAATCCTTGGATGTGTCATCTATTGGAATCATAGATCTTTAAATCTATGTCATTGTATTTTAGACTTAAATTTAATTTGCATACGTCTCCGTGCAAATACTCTCGCAGTACGAAGTAAGTAACTAAGCGAGATAACCCAGCATCGCGAAAAAGCACCAATAATAAAATCGGTAACACAACTATTTTAAAAGTCGATCATGTATTTGGTAAATGTAAGAGCATTAACACTAAGTAATATTATATAACGTTCCGAAAGAACGTTTGAGAAAATTTGAACTGAGAATTCTATTTGGCATTATTTATATTTCGCGCGATAGAAAGCGTTTTATAAGAGATGATAATCAGGGAAATATAAAATGTCGACACGAAGGAAATATTATGAAATATTTATCGCGAAGCATTCATTAACTATAATACTTTAGCGTGTCGGAGTTTCTCGCGCGTACATATTGCATACCCCAGTCCAGAATAAATTACGCACGCTTGGAAGTACGTATCGTGACGACTAGAACATAAATTACGCCACGGTACAGAGATAGCTAAATTTTTTTAAGCGCTTTTACGCTTGAAAATGAGAACTATTTAGAAATATAACTGTTTTACGTACACGTTAGTTTATATTCAATAAGAGTCAACGTTGAAGTGGAAATGAACACAAGTTCACCGCACGGTCAAATATCACGCAAGAATATTTCTTATATAATTTTAAATCATGCGGTTGCCATAATACGAAAGAAGAAAATAAGCCGATCACCACGGATTGCTCGCCGTATAATCCGCCTTATAAGTGGGAGAGCACACACCAGTTGGTGATACTCAAAAAGCGGCATAATCCACGTCGCTATCGCGCTTTCACAATAGTCGCGTATCCACAAAACCTCGAAACAAAATCTAGAGTTTCTTGTTCACGGGTCACGCGGATGCGAAAACTTCGGGCCGCGAAAACTTTATTTTCTCTATTGCCGATAGATATTGCCCCTACGTGGAATGGCTACTCTCCCGTGATTTCGCGACAGTTGCGAAAACTGAGTCTTGTTATCGATCAAACCGAGCACGACGACAAATCCGTACCAAATAAACATTATATCCACTGCTTAAAAGATGAACTAGTTATTAATTTGTAGGTACATAAATTTGAAAATTATACGATGTTAGCCATACATAATTTGTAAAAAAAACTTAGTAAACATACCAAGTTAAATAATATTACTGCATATTACGCTAGCATAAATTTTTAATACGACTTATACAGAGAAAATTAAAAAATTATTTTTTTTACATATTTGATATTCAAATATATTTTATTGACACACAGAAAATCAGTTTTAAATTTGTTCTTCTAAAGCGGGATCTTTTCAGCAATAAAAAATTATTAATTTTCTCTAAATTGTTGATTGATAATTTGTCTGAGAAAATTGATAGGTCCTTATAAAATTGCTTGGATAAATTGGCGGATTAAGAAAAGTAAAAAATGAATTCGAACAAAGAAACGCACATTGTTCAACCAAACGTGGAAATATTCTCAAGTTGCATGCTAAATTCTCGTCAAGTCCGCGATACGTATCATAAATGATACTTGGCGCGATGTGGGGATAAGAAAAGCTCTTATCAAGAGAAGACAGCATCCGGCGGGAAACGGCACGTCGCGCACATTCAGATGACGCAGTCCGTCTTCGGATAGACGTGAACCGATGGCCAGGAGGGAATGACTGCGTGATGCGGAAAGCCACTCGTAGAGTAGCGTATTAGAGGGTTGGCGTAAGAGGGTACATACGCTACTCTCCCGGGCGCGCCACAACTTATCTCTGTGAGCTGCGGCCCGATGGGGGACACGGATAAGTCGCGTACACGGTGAGAATGGCGCGAATGAAATAAATAAGAGTCAACGAGAAAAAGCTATGGAGGATGGCCTAGAATGAGGGACAGAGAGGGGAGAGGAGTGCGAGACGGCGATATCCTGTGGGTGAATAAGGAGAGGACGCAGCGCGGTAAATGCGAGACGCAAGATGAAATGGAATTTCTGTCGGTTGGGTTAGATAAACAGCCGCAATTTTGCTCGTGCGACAGAAGCCAACCCAAACGACAACGACGACGACGACGACGACTACGTCTACGACGAGACGCACGTTTTTCTACCCTCTGCACGAATCTTTTCTTTCCTCCCTCGCCGTTATTTTCGGTGCTCGCTGTTCCTTGTTTCGCTTAGAACGCAACTTTTCTAGCACAGTCCTCCGCGCTTTATCTCTCGTTGTATCACTTCTTTTATTGCGATCGAATCGACCGATTCTTCCTTTATCTACCTTATTTTCTCTTCCTCCTACGTCTTGTGTCGTTGATCCTGCATCGCTGCTGAAAAGCAGCGTAGCTACTGCACGCAACATTTCGTAACTGTGTAGGGCATACACAGTTACTTTTCTTTAAACATCGATCTCGTGCAACCGTTTGATATTTTCTTCCCATCTTCTTCAATCTTTTCCATTTCTTTTGTCTGTAGATCCCTTCTGTATCCGCATTTCTTTGTACAGAAACTGTCCTTATTTGATAGTTTGCATCTGATTTTCAATTCGTTCTTCGTGCACTTGAAATTTTTGGTCGTTTTATTTATGGGTGAAATTTTATGCGAGTATCTACTCAACACGAGGTGTAGATTTTAACTGCTACTTAAATATAAAATCATGCATTTTTATTGCTAACAAAAAATTCTAATCTAAAGACATTAATTGTTATCTTAAGTGATGTTAATTAATCAACAAAACATGATAATAACTCATTTCGATATTAATTTGAAGTGCGAGAGGTAAAAAATATTCGATGCACGTTTATTTTACGATGCATTAATTATATATTATGTAGGGACGACAAATTAAGAGCGCAGAAGAATAAACGAATCACTGGATAAATAATTCAAGTAATGAAAGGCCATGTGTAATATATTGACTGTTTATTAAGAATATTTTAATTTTCACGATATTCACGTCGCATGACAATTAACGTCAAGAGTGCGATCGTATATTGATGATACATATGTGATTGTAATATATACATTGTGTATCCAAAAATTTTTATAATTTATATTAAATTAAAAAGAAATCATTATTTTATTTATTTTCTGATACAAAAATGTTTAACATAAAATAATGATAAATTGATTTAAATGCTTTTTGATATATATTCTAACCAAAAGAAATTTTATTTTTCAACTGTTAGGTTTGATATATGTGATGTAATTCAATCAAATTAATTTAGAATAAAATATTTGAAATAATTTATATTTTGTCAAAATCATTTACATTACAAAACATTAAATGTTTTGTAACAGTAAAATAGATATTTACGATTATTATTTCTTTATCAATATTTAAATTCGAATATATTTTGCAACCTTGAAATTTCTTCACCAATTTGAAAATAATTAATAATTTCAAATTGAATGCATAAATAGAAAAATAAGATTATTGACATTTTTGGGGGGAATAAACAGTAAAATTCAATATGCAAAGTGTTATATAAAGTTTCGCACAACTTTTGAATAAAAACAAGTAAATATATAGATTTTATAAGGAATTAATGGATCAAGTTGCTTTGACCTTCTCAATGTTTATCACCAACATTTGTTTCATCGTCAAAAGTATTTCTCCGCACAATCTTAATGATTTATTCCCGGCTTATCTTCTAACCCTCTATCTTATGGTTAATTATTCAACTTCTTTTTTCATTCTTTTATCACTAATGTTTTTGCAGCTTACATCTCTCTCGTCTCTATCTTCCTACCAATCGCACTTTGTCTCTCTTTCTCTCTCTCTCTCTCTTTCTCTCTCGTCCTCGTTATCCTTCCCCACTTCTTGATTTATATTCCTCATTGATCTTTTTCAACAAAATCTTGTTCTTTATCTCTTGTGTTTTTACAACTCTACTTTCGCTTTTCTTCTCTGTGCTTTTTATGCATCTCTGTTTTCTCTGATATTATTGTTCGTGTTTATCGTAAATTAAATGAGAACGATTACATTCGGGTAACAATTCAATCCTATAATTTATGGTAAATGCTTTTCAAAATGAACAATTTCACAACGCATTTTTATCCAGCAAATTTTCACCCGCTCGCCGCTCGCCTGCGAAACTTATTCGCGAGATTTCTCGCGGATGCTAAACGGAAACATTTGTAACGAAACTCGTAAAACGATCGGTTTCGCATTTGTTTCGCACCCTCACATTACAAATTCGTTTCAGTTTAACCGTAGCTTTAATATGTCCGGAAGCGAGATATCGATATCTCCAGGCGAGCGCCTACGTGGTTTGTTTGAAAATAGCGAATGTATGTACATCGCTTTGAATGGCTATCACTAACGATAACTCGTGTCCAATCCATATTGTAATACGGTAGAACACAGTTTCAAGTATTTCCTCGTTCTTTCTGTTGGTATTCTTTCTACTTGGTGACACATGTAATGCGCTTTTTCGATCTGCCGTCGCTATTGCCACCCTATTACAACCTCGCATTCACTTCTTTCTTCGTTTTCGTGTAAATCGGAATTTCTTAGCGATTTACATCCCGCGAACCATTGCAGGCAACAACCGAACACTATGTCTCATTGTCAGCTATGCGCCGCGACATACGCGCGCGGCTTTTAGTTCCCATGTCTCGGTTGCACGTCCGCATAGTTGTTTCCGCTTGCTCGTGTACGTACGTGAACGCATGCGGAAGCTCGTGGTATTTTGTCGGAGAGGGGCTGACAAGGAACGGATTTCCACGTTCAAGCGTTCAGTTATCCGGCGCGCACTGCATTGACGGATACAACAATCGTTCCACCGTTTTGTTCCCGCATGTTTTCTATCAAAATAATTCGACTCGATTGAAACTATATGCGATCCACTCTCTTGTCACATTCAAATAGATATTGAGAATGAGTAAATAAAAATTAATTTTAAACTTCCAAAGAACTTGATCATATTTATTTTAATATACATATTATTCCGTTATTCTTAATTTTCTTTCTCTCAAACACGATACGTATAATACATCATAATTGCGAAACCTAAAACATTAGAAATTATATATAATAATAATGCGCTATAAAGGAAATGTATCGTGGTAAGTATTACAATACAGTGAGAAAGATGAATTACTTTTTATTAACCATCAAATTATACGTTTACGCGACTGATTAATTCTCGCTACTCGCGAATGTGCCAAAGTGCTGATTGTTCGTCGCGAAGTAGATATCTTGCGTGGTTTATCTATAAAAACTGAAGTGAAGAGAGAATTAATAGAAATATATTAGATTAAACATTTTGGTCTCAACGATAATTATTTCTTGAAGGATAATTAAATTTGAATGTTTCACACTTTGGATTTTGCATTAGTTCGAAAATAATTGGAACGCTTTTGTATCTAGAGTGCGGAGTAATACAACGAATTGCACGATTTGTATGATACAGTGCATGGATCAAGTGATTTAAGTAACGAAATGCAGTGATATGTCGACCATTTAATTGCACTTGTATTTCGCAAAATTTATGCACTCTAATTATATAACAAGCGTGTTTCGAGTATATTTTTAGACGGTTTGCTCGGTTCAATTGATTGCTGAATCGACTCTGATGTATCTATTCAAAGTCGATATTTATATTGTCAGCGTTTAAATCTCTCGACGAATTTAAATAACGGTAATCTGTCATAATATATCGTTTTATTTCAAGATAAAATTATATATTTAATATTTAATAAAGTATGACAATTAGTAGTTAATAACGATCATCGCATTATGAAAATTAATTCGTTTAATTTTGGATTTATTAAAAATACCATATCAATTTTTGCGAAATGTAAAAATATAATGTGAAAAGTAATCGCAAATTAAGTTATGTGAATTTTACAATAAGTTACATCTCTTTTACTCCTTAAGAAAAAATTAGATTGAATATGCAACAATAATCAATACATTGAATAATACATTTATTATAATTCTTCGTAGCCTACCTATCTATAAGTATTTATATGTATATGTAAGTATATCGATAATTTTTTATTTTATTTCATTACCTGATGTAAAATAAGATACTTCCCTCCCAAGGGTACGCGGTGGGAGGGCTCTAGTACCCAGATAGAATATTATCTCAAAACTCTTGTTCTGCTTGGATAATAATCGGGGGAAGCTAACATACCCCTCGTCGCCGATTTAATTGAATATACAAATCGCAGGTTTGCGGTTCATCGGATTTGCTTCGGGAATGCCGTTCAAGTAATCGGACTAACAATGCTCATGTGATAGACTATTCTTAAAATGTCCATTCCTGTCGATGGCCGCACTTTTGTCCGTCTGGCGGTATTTGGGATTCGCATTGAGACGATTTTGCATGCATCGTTCTCACGCCAAGTGCTCGGGCACACGGTAATGCCGGGTCTTCCCGGTGGATTGCGGACGCGCTCTGCCTTCGACGAACGGTTCGGCCCTACGCGGTAAGAATTCGGTCGATCGACTAAATCTTCCCATCTGTCGCCATGTCTACTTGCACGCGCTGGTGAACGAAAAAATAGTTGCTTGATGTGGATGAGAGCTCGCTCTGTACCATTTCGAGGATCTTTTTTCAAGAAATCAGTCGTACGTAAATCTTGATCTTGATTAAGATGATCAGGCCAGAGCTTGTCATTGATTTCGTCCGAGTAAGAGATGGCCTCCCATTGTCTTCACTGTCTAGATTGTTAGACATGGGCAATTGGTATCCATACTCTCCACTCGTCTACCCTGCCTTGCGATATCGCCTGTGATTCCGACTCTGGTATCTCACCTGAATCTTTGCCAAGTATTTGAGTCTGGTCGGTATTAGGCCTGATTTTTGCGCGTGGCGAACGTTGGTTTAGTTAGTTAATCCTTCATTTGCAAAAAAGACGCTTTTTCAAATAAATGATTAATTAACTAAAAGCGATATTCAAAATGAACAGATAACGAGTAAAAGTGAGACATGAGCCGCCGGATCAGTCTATAAATCGGACTGAGAGCTTCTTTTCTCTGTTACTCGTTTATTTTCTTCGTTGTTGATTTATCGATCGCTTCCCTTTTCTTCCGCTTGGGACTTAACTTTTGCTCGGAGGTACCGTGTATCCTAACATCACACGCCGACTCGAAGTGGAGGCTACTTGACGGAATATTGAATATTATTACATGAGCTTTGTAAACGGGAGTGCCGCACAGTATCGCGCGAAAGATTAATAATTAGTCCGCGCGCGCTTGTAGTTTATTAACCCGCGTTCGCGAGTGCGCGTAATAAATTTATGGCCAAAATAATTTATGTGCTTTCGACGTTTTCGGACGCGATTCGTGCCTTCGTCCGCGACCTCGCGATTGTAGTAATTACGATATCTTTACGTTTTCTTCATGTTCTCGGGGTCGATTACTGCTTAGTCCGCAATCTGTCACGAGTACACTTGCGAGTAGCCTTGACCATTATGTTACACTGTGAATGGGCGGAGAGTAATAGGTTCGTGTCGATGGGCCGAAGAAATGGTCACTTGATATGGATGAGAGACCGCTCTGTACCATTTCGAGGACCTTTTTTCGAGAAATCGATTTTCGACCGACTCGGGGTTAAACTTTTGATCAGGCAAAATGAGCTAGTTATTCACCCCTGAACATGTTGACAACGGGGATATCGTCTGGGAATGTTCTTCAATAAATTAATTCGCGTTTTAATTCCGAGATTTCCGTTTTAAGTAGCGCGTGTTTACAATAAAAGTTTATGGCAATGTGTTTTCGGTGTGTCATCATCTCATTATCCTTCACCTTTCCCCCCTTTTAACACTGCATAGCCACGAGTCGGTGTCGGATCAAATGGCTCAATTGTGGCACGCACATTTGATGTGTTGTTTCGATATATCATTGGACGCGTTGATAACGATCGCCTGGGGGTGTTCGTCGATAAGTCGTGCGATTAATTTGTGTTTCGGGATTTCCATTTTAATTAACGCGCGGTTGTAATAAATTATTTTGGCCATGTTTTGTGAGTGTTCTGTGCAACAAGAAGGAGGCCTGAGTCCCAGATGTTTTGAGAGGAAGTAGAGGTCTAGGAGAGGCATCGGACCAACCAGCGGAGCAACCTTCGGGTGAGTTATTGTCTCTTATCTACATGTTTATCGAATTATATCAACAAATTGCCGCGAATAATTTTGGAACATTTTAAATCAAACGATCATAATAATTAAAAAACACTTAGATGTTTTACATAAACATACTTCTAAAAGTTTTTATCTTTAACAAGGATGTGAGAAATAATTAAAATTTTATGAAATTTTCTTGAATTATAAGTATAACATGTATTTTTCTTTATCTCGTAATAAATCGAAATAAATCTGATTCACAAAGAATCTGAACAAAACGATGTCATACATCGCCCAATTTTCTTTCCGCGACCTGAATGCAGATCTCGTGCAGGGAATTTACGTATTTTGATGCCGGGCAATCGTATCTGATGTGCACTACGTGTGAGACCAGCGAAAATACGTCATATACTCGTGAGAAAAAGTTGATAGATCAGGCGTGATCTCGGTGTGACTGCCGAATAAACGTTGCAGCTCTCAGTTATGGGATCGTATTGTTCTTTATAGTACTTTCGCGTACGCTCCTCAAGCTTTCCTTCATCTCCATAGTATGTGCCGTTTATCAAACACGTATTTGCCGTCGTACGAAACCGCGCATACTTTATGAAACGCTTCAAAGAACCTTTTGATTTGAATTCACCGCGAGTATTTATTTTATTGCGTAAATATCAGCGAAAATGTAAAGCGGTGTTCGATTTTACTCTCGCATATTCTTTCTACAAAAATGTTAATTTCCTAAAAATTAGAATTCAGCATGAAGCTTTTCACAGACTTAAAATATCGAATTTAGAAAGGAAAATATAATAATTTAAAAATATATAGAAAATAAAATGTGTAAATTGGAATTTTTATCAAAAAGACAACTTTTATAAATCAGAAAAAAAGCTTTACTTTCTTATAAAAAACTTGCAAATTTGTCATTTCTTAAAATAAAGTCACTGTATACGTAAAAATCATTTATTGATTGATTACATCATAAAATTCACGCTGTGCGAAAAATATCAAAAGACTGAACAATTATATATAACTTTTTCTACATCAATCTTTTCTACATCAACGAACAACATCAGAATCCGTGTTCTTTTGCAAACATGACTCGTTACGCCCGAAAAAAACGTGCTACTCAGTTTCGGTTGATGTACTTTCGCTCGGCGGCTTTCCACCTCGTTGCACACAACGAAAACTTCAGACTCGTGAGAACTTCAGAGGTCGTCGTAGCTTTCGGAAACTTTCACGGTCAGTCCACGTATTCGTGGTTGGATCGCCCGTCCGTTCGTTAGTCAACTCCGTTCTCTCGCATCTCACTCGCGAAAGGCTCTTCCGGTCCACTCTTATCGAAAAAGCTTCCCGTGTCCTGGGTAAACGTTTTTACGATGGCCAGATATCCCGAGCGAGGTTGATTAACTTGTACGACCGCTCGCTGTAAATCGAAACCGCGAACATATCGCACAGTGCCGCACGATTTTGTTGGCCGTTTCGTCCCCAATCCAATGTGCACTCGAGTGAATCTAAAAGATCGAATTTCAGAAAAGAGACAAGTATTACAACTTTTAATTTTATTGAGGCAATATTACGGAAAATAACGAGTATCTTTCATATGTATCTTTCTAACAAATAATAATTATTTATTAATTCTACACTCTTCACGTAAATAAAATTTTACATATTTAACACATTTTACATATTTTAAATTACATATTTTGTGCGGCAGTCAATTTGCAAGAACAAAGGACTTTTTTTAGCGCTTTTAGTCATTGTGCATTATATCGCGCGCTGTGAATATTATAAATTATTCAGAAGTGACAAAGCCGCGCGTTGTCGTTTGCGCTCCTGAATCTCGGATTATCGCGACCAAGACGGTTCTTTATCCAAGCTTCCTTTGTCGTTAGCGAAATCTGCTCGCCGGGTTTCCAATACGGGACCCTTCGAGACATCTCATTCCTAGCGAAACTTCATTATTCACCCGCATTCTTCACCTTCACGCTCTTTGAACAAATTTGTCGCAAGAGGACAGCCAAAGTCCAAAGAAGTAACACGGATCGTTAACGGATCGTTAGTGAATCAAAGCTATGGTCTATATCCGACAACGGCTTTGAACGCGAAAATCCCCTGAATATTTTATTATCCGGCATTACGGCATAATGAGGTGTTCTTTTTCTCGATCAAAAACAGAGAACGTCAATTATTATGGAGATTTGTGAATTATTTATGCCTTCTCTGTAAATCCATGAATTTATTCATCACAATACACTATTAGATTTGTGCTTCTTAAAAAAACTAAATAAAATTATCCTTACTCTGTGGTCCAATAAATTAGATTTGTATCATTCGTGATTAAAATTTATAATTATACAGTAACAGTCTTCAATTTCGTGCGATATAACGAATAATGACGTTAGGACGGGTTAAAACTAACTTAAAAATAGAAAGAACAAAAAATTGCCCGACAAATTCGGTAAACCCAAATCGACTCGTAAATGCAAATATCCGTCACAACAGCAACAACAGAAATACTAACGAAATTTTTTCACCTCCCGCGGGGAGCCATTCGAACGATGAGCTAACAAAAAATTGCTACGCGCGTCAGCGCAAAAATCTGTTCCGTATGTCGAAAAAAGTTGTACCATCGGTATCATCAAGGTACCGAAATCAAAAAAATAAACCGTAATAATCGACTAGCGATATGAAATTTCCTCTCGTTCGTGCAGTATAACGGCGCAATAACAGAGGTGTGCAAATTTTTGGCTAAATTTTTCAACCGTTCGACAGAAACCGAGCCGGCAAATTTACATCACGCGCAAATGCGCCGCGTAAAACGGGGTTAATCTGATTACGGATTCTCTCGCGATGCTCGACGCAAGGAGCGAGCTCGTTTTACCAGGGGGAAAATCGCCGGTATTCTTAATTGAGGTCAGAGCAGAGGGGCCATCGCGAGCAAAGCTGGCAACAAATTTGATGCGGATGGGACGATCCATCTGACGGTGCTGGCAATTAGCGAAACGCAATTTCGCTGCACGACGCGGCCTTCGATCCGCGACGCGACACGATCGCGGATACACCCCGACCCCGTAATCGAATCGCTCGCGTTGCGTCCGTCGCAGCGGAGAATCAACGCCATAAACTAATGCCGGTTGTGCCGGAGACGGCCAATGCGATTATCCCCGGTTCTGTAACCGGAAGGCGAGAGCCGTCGAGAATCCGATTAGAGCGCTCTAAGCGTGATCCGTGGGGAACAGGTGTCTTCGAGCGTGATGATTTATAAATGACGACAAAACGGCCGAACGAAGGCTATTATTTGGCGAACAGCTTATGCGATGCAATACCCTCGAGGGTAATACTCAGACAATATGGACAGTTTTGAACACCCTCAAAAAAAAGGAAAGTTATTCTAACACGCGATGCGACGCAGACAATACATATATAATATAATTAGTAAAAAATGAATAACTATTGATATTTTTATTAAAACACAAATAAATCTTGATTATCCCAATTTGACCAAACTGTGTGATTTTCACTCTGATTTTCCATAAAAAAATAAATATCAGAATAGAATGCACCATTCTCGACACATGACATCCCTATCGAGGAGCACCAGTTTGCTGGAATCGCTGCCGAACAATCGTGCGGCACGAATAATCTCAAAGCGGGAGAGCAATGCAAGGCCTCGTCCCAACGCGGATATTCGAGTATGATACAAGGTTACATGAGCTACGGAAATGCAGGGGTAACGTCAGATATCGAAGCCGAATCGTCTTGACTTCGGCAATGCGCAACGACCCAGATTTTCGCTCTCAGTATAACCAGCGTCGCTCAAAGTTGGTAAAAATCGCCAAGCGGAAAGTGACGGAATTCGAAAGACGTTACCACTTCGTCGTTGTTGTCGTTTATAAGCTCCGCGATCGACACGACGTCAAAGACGCTTTCAGGAAGGGAAAAGACACACGTCTCGCAAGAGCACGAGGGCGTTTCTGAACTTCCGTCGCATTTGTCGCTCACGTAATGGTCGCTCTTGGCTCTCGCCAAAGTTTCATACAGGCGCGTATTCTCCCATTTCTCGCTTTTTCATGGGATTTACATGTTGTTACGTTCACACTTTCGTCGCGCTATCTTTGCCTTCGCTTTGCAATCCGCTGTACGAGGTTTTCCTCCTGCGCGAAATTGAAATTTCCACAGTGCGGATATAAACGTCGCTCCTGCTGGCATTCTATTTGCATATATTTGTTACGTAAAGAGTTGAATATAAATAAACGTAGATCTTTGCTTCAATTTATCTAGGCTCTGAAGACATACTTTTTACAGCGTTAAATTACGTATAAATAGAAATAAGATATTGTGCTGCAACGAAGCGAATATACTTGTCAATTTATTAATGTGTCTTTATTTAATATGTTACATTTTTGATAATTTTCTCAACCAGAATTATTAAATTTTCAGATTAATAATTCTGAGATCTAAATCTGTGATTATAGTGCGTTTCCAGCTAAACAGCAGCTTTTGAATTCGCTTTATTGTATTGATTGTTGATTGTTAATTAATAATTTATCACATAAATCAAAAGATTAAGAAAATGATTAGGTAGATACACAGGCTAAATTAATGTAATGTTTTTTTAATGATAAAATCAATAGCTTTATCATTATTTTTTAAAGATTTTTTGAATAATCGCTGAATGGACATCATCTTTTTAATGGTCATATAATGATATCTGCTTCAGAAATGTTTTACTTTACGCAAATATCATGTGCAAATCGTTTACGATCACGATTGTTTATACTTTCTAATAGTATTTGATGAATGATTCCACAAATAGTTATCAAGGATTGGGAGCAACGGATAATTAACCGGGTCACATTCCGAGCGGCCACGATTGCCGGAAAAAAGGGCATTTTCGATAAACCTCGGCCGAAATTTTCAAATCTTAATTGCGGTGAAATGGTGTGTAATGACGTGAAATATTGCCCAGAGAAAGATGCTGACTCTTATTACGGCCGAGCGGGCTCCAAACCTTTTAATCTGAAGCCTCCTGGCCCCGGTGCCTGCAAGAAAATGCTGACCCGCCAGTTCCACTGCCAATCTGTTACGGTCGCGAGAGAGTATTTTCGCGTGCGCCCTTTTTTTTATCCTCCTTCGTGTTTTCTTTGGCCGCCACCGCCTAACATCATCATTTCCTGGCACGAATTTTCGCGCGCGATTTTTCGAGTATTTTTATTGCAGAGATTTTTAACGCAGGTCGTTAACGTCGTGAAAAATCGGTCACAATTTCCACAAAATCAAAGAAAGAAATATCGCCGAAAGTCAGGCTAATTAAATCTCGGCAAATTATTATATTATCATGCTCTGCGCATGATTTATTCTTATCTTTTATTTGACTAACGTTTTAATTAAAACTCCGATATTCTTAAAATCAAATTCGAAAATTATTTAAAGAATTTTGTTATATACCGTTTTATTATAACATAATAATGACCTTTATATATAGCTTATATTCATATAACAGATATCGATAAATTAGATACTCGACGATAAAATGCAAATTTTAATTTTTACTTTTTCGCATTTTAAAGATGAGAGAGAAGACAAAAAATTCGCGCGTTATTTCTGCTGGCGGAATTTTCGCGAAGGTAACGGAACCCAGCTCGTTGCCAATTAAGCACAGACGACTCGTTAGCGAGAAAGCGACTCGTGGCTTTATTTTAATCTCAAACAATCAAAAGCTTCGACAGCGACGACTGCATTTTATTATTTCCCGTGATATTTTGTTTCATGTCGCAGAGTCGCATTTACACACTCGTTGGTTAACGTCCTTATTTATTCGCTCGTCATAATTATAACGCCCTTGCGTCGTGTTTAATGGGACGAATTTTCCAGTGAAATGTCGCGCCTACGCACGGCGCATCGTTCCGAAAATTCAATTTCCAGCGAATATACAAATGGTAACATCCGCAGGAGCTCCACTTGACGCATTAATTCGAAAATCGCGCATGGCCGATCAACCCTGACACGCGAATTGACCGCAACGCGGGCTATCTTTTTTATAATAAATCGCGAAAATGGAATCGGTATTATTCAAAATTGTTGCTGGACTAAAAAAAAAAGTTTCATAAATGTAAAATTTCATAGAAATTATAATAAATGGTAGGATGAAGTAATACATTTTTAGTACATAGAGATTTTCTATTTAAATAATTACGACATTACAAAATTATTAATAACGTCATTAATATTTATTATTTCTTGATCATCTTTGGACATTTATTAAACAACATTAATTATTATTTTAGCAAATTTATTAATCAAATATTGAAGCAGTCACAAACATAATTGCTATCTCTAACACTTCGTATAATTACACAAGTCATTGACTTTGAGCATTTGCTAACGATTATTAGGTCGATGTGTCAATATGCTTCGGTGGCAGTTGTTTTCACTGATTCTGCCAAAATCATTGGCCTCAAGGTTCCGAAAGACGCGTGGTGTATGTATGTACGCGGCAGGATCATAGGTGGACGCGAAGGAGCGCAGGCGCCGTACCCAAAAGCGATAGTCAGTCGTCGGCGGAAGCTGAAACGCGCGGCTTCGGGGCCGCCGCAAACGCAAACGTGTGGCGTAGCCTACGGCGTGATAACGCCGACGCAGGTGTATACATTTTGCGCGCGTCAATTATCGACGAGGTCTCGTGTTTCAAGCTCGCGATAACGATCCGGCCGCGCAAAGAGACGGACAATGCCCTGAGACCGTTTCTGTCGATCGCGCAGTGCATCGTAGATAAGACCGAACACTACAGAATCCAGAATAGAAAAAAATCTGCATTTGCATGCATTGAAGTGAGTACCGTGAGATTCATTTATGTGATCTCTTAGGTGCTTAAAAGCATAAAGTGTACTCTGCAGTGTACTTTGTTGAATCGCTAGTAATTTAATTAGCCAGAGAAAAATTATTAATGATTTTAAAAGATACGTTGATCGAAGCAGAATAATTCTCTGGAACCGATAAATTTCATAGATGGACTAACTTAACAAATCTCGCAGTCCTCTTGTTATAAAAATTTATAGTACAATGAATTCTGGCAACGAAATTTTTTTCGATATACTTTTGCGTTGCCAGTAACGTTATATTTAATATTTTAATCAACGCAGTACCTATTGCTAACAGCGCTTTTATGTGTGTATGCATGGGTGTAATGTACTTGCGTGTATTTAGGCGCACGTGATAAACCACTGTATTCATATGTAGTATTGACCTATGAATAACTGGATAATATCATGAAATACGATGATAGTATATTAAACGAGTGTAAAACTTATCAATTTACGATAATCGATGTTCACAATGTTTTTTATTTTACAGCATTCGAAAGATATTAATTTTCCAAACGTATAAATCTCCCGCTTTTCTGATGATAAGCTGCGAAAATCTTCGTGACCCATAAATTTATTAAAATCAATAAATCCAGTGCAATAAATTTATGCAAAAAACATGACGAAAAATTTTTAATCTCACATTAATGAACCGATATCTTTTATACAACCACATAATTATTTAAAATTAAGAAATTGAATGTTATCTTAGATATTAATTTGGAGATATCAAATTATTAAAGATTAACAACGCAATTTAAGTTAGACATCGATTTTGTCAGCTACAGCCTCGCTTTTTATTTCAATCGTATTCATTATTTGTTAATTTTTTTATTTTATTTTTTGCTACTATATCATTGCATTTAATAAATTTATTACTATTATTAATGTAAATTTATTCTTATTATTATTTCAAATCTCGTTATAATATTTAATTTCGGCGTATTGAAATGTTGTAGTATCGCGCAGGAAATACCGTCAAAGTTTACAATTTAGATAAAGATCGCGGAATCGACCTTTATATCTACTGTTACATAATGTCGCCGCGGGTGTCGACCGTATCTAGAATCTAATCAGTTCATCCGATTTCCTGGCGTATGAATTGCGAGAACGGTAACTACTCGTTGTGAAATACGTCCACGAACACTGTAACTATTGGCCGGCATAACTCGAGATAAATCTTCTCTTCTCAAGACAGTTTATTTTCTACCGGTGTAATTCACAGATCCGAACATTCCTATCAATCTGCGTACAAACGAAAAAAAAGATTTGTTGATACAGCAAATATTTAAATGTTATAAATTAATCTGCTGTAACTGCTAAATATTTACAATATCAGCAAATTTTTTTCTCCGTGTAAACGCATAGTGTAGATATTAATTAACGAGAAAATAAAAATGCAAAAATTTTCCGAATTTAATATGAAAAATTTAATTGTGATATCAATCTATCGAAATGTCCTTATTATAAATTTCTTTAACACAATAATTATAAAACATTCCAATGCTGTTACGATTAATTATTTTCTGCTAACATTTTCATCAAAATTCATTTTATATACAATATAATGGATATATACATAAAATGTTTATTAATAATTTTTTTCTGTTATTAATAACGTAAAAAAACAATTATTTAATTCATACATTTTCTATTTGTTCTGCGTTCTAAATAACGTAAAAAAATACAGATAATGAAAGAAACATAAAGACACAATCAATAATGCTCGATACAAATTATTTAAGTAAAACTCAATTCTGATATATAAAAAGAAAGAAGCGCTTGCAAAATATTCAATTAAATAAAATTCTCTAAAATGAATGTACAGCTAGTGGATTGCACAAATTTAAAACTCAATTAATAACCATCTCATTATAATAATAACTACAGATGTAATATACGAAATATTTGTTAACTACAATAATTACTTGAATAATCACAATATTTAACTGTATAATTGCTAGTTAATTATGTTATTGACTAATTAATTATAATAATTTATAACTCACGCGTACTAAGTAACTAACATCTATGTTGCTTTTATTGGCATACATAATAATAATATATTGCAAATTATAAAATATATTTGCAATAGTACAACTTAATAGATTTTTATACAGAGCGTATGTAAGCGAGTATGAATAACGATTTCTTTATAAGCTATATACATATATTATTATTATTATTGAAACTACGTAAGAAGATTACGCAAAGACGTAACAAGCTCTAAAAGGAGCAGAAGCTTTTAAAGGATTAATTTCCTGCCCGTAATTAGTTACAGGCATTGTAACTTCCGTGTGTGTAGGTATTTGTTTTGCCTCCCATGTACTTCGTCAGACTTGTTACGACGCCGCAATTACGGTACTAACACAAACTTTATAATCAGCTACTGAAAATTACAGAACTACAGCGACATAGTCACTTCATTTGCGATAATTACGATCCGTACTGTCCGGGGAAACCATAGTAGTATCGTAAAGTGACCAAATCTATTAAATTTATCAAACGATAATAGCTAGAAAAATCACAACTTCTTTTAAGGATAAATAATGCGTCTTAACTACGAATCAAATTAGTTTACGCGTGAACGCAAGCATATTAGTTCACACAGGATATTAAAAAGAAGTTACCTTCTCGAGAAACTCGGTTTTCATGACGCAACGAATTATTGTCATTTCATTGCGTTCAAAGAACGCTTAGCATCGTCGATGCGTTTACGTGCAAATGCATGAAAAATGGAGTGTTGAAAAGAGAGTCCTTCGCAAAAAAAAAAGAGAGAAAATAAAAAATATGTTTACAGAACATTCACGAAAGCTGTGATCCACTTAAGTATGAATACGTGATGATATACAAATGTATACTATAATTTTTACATTTCTCATTAATAATTCTTTCAACTTAAAAATATTATCTTGAATGACGCGCTATTTGGATTTATGTTAATATCATTCTAAATCCTCGTTTTTTTCTATAACGTAAAAGTGGTAATAGTATAGTTTTAAAGAAACTTACAAAGTTAAGACTGAAATAATAGGAGACATTTTACGAAAGAGTTGATCCGCTAAGAAAAATCTCGGTACGCGACGTTCTTTATTCAGCTGCATAAAGAAGCTCCCGGGATATATCATTTGCGCTAGTCTAGTCGTTCAATTTAATAACGGCGGTCTGACACTATACGTGACCGGATTTCTATTCAATAAATTGTAGGAGAAGAAGGCAAAGTTCTCGAATTTCAGCACCCCGCTCTTTTCATTAATCCGCGAATACGAGTTTAATCCTCGAAACTGGCAAATCCTCAAGATATATTACCAAATATTATCAAAAACGTGACAATTCTCCTCTTAACTATAACACATCTGATAATAAAAATGATTAAACGATAAAAATACATTTTTTTGTCTATTAACATACTATAAACAGATATAATAGTAAAATATCTTTCTCACAATAGTAATTCTCATTATAATTTTAATTAAGTCTATGTTAAAAAGTTTCACGAGAAGTATAAATCTTTTTGTGTTGAAATATATTATTTAAGATAACACAAGAAAAGCGCGAATTTTTTTCTAGTAATTTCTTTTCTTGCTCAATTTATTATAAGCAAATAACAAAGAACAAATGAAATTAACAGTGTTACTTTTCATTATGCAATCGTGAATTATTACACCATTTAGTCGTGAGTTTAATGAATTACAATAATTAATTAATTAATTAAACGAGATAAATGAGATAAATGTATTGTTAGTGTACATTTAAAAGTTTGAAAATGAGATATTTTAAAAAGCATACATCTCTCTCCATCATTTTTTTCTCTTATTTCTGTCCGTGCATTTTATAAACCCTGGTGGTGTTTTTATTACGAGAATTCAATAGTCTTAACAGCATTCCTCGAGAAAAGCTTCGAACACTCGGGAGAGACGGCAAAACAGCATGTGGTCACACGATTTTGCAGATCTTTGCGCAACTTTTTTCCCTCTGAATCAGCCGTGCCGAGAAGCATGGAAAGGGACGAGGCGCAGCTGGTGCTTAGGGGCAAAGAGAATTTGAATAAAACCTGCGACGAATAGGGCTTTGCCTTATCCCATTCCCTTTCACGTCGGAAAGAAATGCAAGTTCTGCGCTTGGGAACTCGTAAAAAGCCACGCATAGTCTCTCGACATCTCGACATTGGCCAACCGAACGCGGTCGATCCGACTACTTCTTTCCTCCTTTTTCCGCCATTCCGCATTTGTTTTCCGCGACCGCGAATCAGCCGCCTCGAACATTTGCGAAACGATCGATTTGCGGCCGTCAGAACCCGTCGTTTCTCGATTCGCGCCAAGATAGTATCCCGCCGCTGCCGCGGAATATTCTATTCGTCGCCTCGTAGTATCATCCAGAATCGTTAGAGACCATTTCGCCGATGGCATTATTCCCCGCCATACGCGAATATGGAGTGTAGCACGTCTACCGGGGGATTACGCGTTTTACTTGAGACAAAGGGATAGGATTGAAACGGCGGATGCTGCGAGCGAAGCCATTATGCCTTCGAACGGAGGCGAGCTTTAATGCAACCGGTAACGCTTTCGTAGGAAGTATTTAACAGCGTTCATATGCGCTGGCAACCGAGCTTTCTGTAACGAGCGTAATAGTAATGGTCTTTCGTAATTATCGACGCCGTATTGAGACATTTCTGTAATTTTGACAAATGATCGCGGATGCTTTAACGCGGAAGAAGAAGAGACAAGATTTATACAATATAAACTGTAATTTTTATGAATAACCACAGCCTTTAAATATCAAGCGCGAGATGAAAAGATGAATGAAAGAGCTAGAGAAATACCTAATGTCGATTCTGCTAGGACCCATTATCTACACATCCGTTGTTATCCGTTACACAAACCGTCGTAATACTTCGGACAAATATTTGCCATTGGACTTTCGTTTGTAGTTATTCTTTCTAAAGCACACAAGATTCAATCTTAAACAAAACATTTATTCTAGCGGGAAATCCAGATTTTATTCGCACAGTGATTTCTCCAGCGGAAAAAATTTTACTTCCAATATTGCTTGGCCGGTCCGTCAGATGAACTACTACTGAAAATAATCTCGGAGAGCTTCATTTTTCATCTGACTGTGAAGTTAAGTTGTAACTTTATGTCATGTTTCGCCGAAGTTACGTTTACAACTTGCATATAAATAATTAGCTTGCGGTAAATCTGAACTACAGTTTTACATAAATGTTGTGGAGATTTCTTCTCGTTCACGTTTAATAATTCAAAAAGCTAATTTTTGGAAAAAGACAGGTTTCTCGTGATGTTACGCCGGATAAAAATCAACTCGCTTGATAGAATGCCGTGACGGGCAAAGTTCCATTCCGTTCATGCCGTTTTGAGACGCGCGCCACAATCACGACGACGCAATTGCACATAGTGGATATTTTACTTGCTTGGGTAGCTATGCAAGTATGCGTTGCAACACGCCTTGCAACGATATCCCCAGCCATCGCATCACCCTCAAAGGTGCTTGCTTCATTTAACCAACAGGCCACGAAGTGGAATATTCTGTCGGGTTCCATTTTCTTTGCTCCTCACGCCCCATTTCCAGTAATTTCTTTCATTATTTCTCGCTGTACTTGCAAATGTCTTTAAGACGACGGCCGATTATAATTTTTAACTCCACGTTAAACTCAGTGTCTTTCCCTCTTTAAAGTTTAATTATAATGAAGCCAGAGTTGCTACGCGCGCATAAAATAATTAGCATAAAACAACGCGTTGCGACGAAGCTAATTTTATGCATGGTTTTTAATTGGGTCATATAAAAGTAAAAAAAAATGGACTGTGTAAGACATCACAGTTACCTTGTAAAAAACATAACTTCCTTCAACTGTATAATGTTTCTTCCTCGATGTTAAAATAAACTTAGATTTCTACTATACTCATATATCACGTAACTTACACTTATACAAATGAAATTAAACTTAGAAATGTTTAAACTTACAAATGTATCTCGAGATGAGAAAAATATCAAATATTTATCAGATATGTTGAATGTAATTTTCTATATGTAAATCTATTATCGATATTTATTTCTAATTGTTAACATAATACAATTTTTCAATATTCTCCGTATTATTGGAGATTTTAATTTTCGTTCGCTCATTTCCATACAAACTTATGTTCATTGCAGAATACATGTGAAATATTTTCTATTGTTTTTTTTTTTCAATCTTGCTCATTTATTCCGTAAAATGGAATATTCCATCTTCTCCATTTTGTAGAATTTCTCGACTTATGACTAGCGGGGCAACTTTTTGTTGCCTCAGATGTATTTTAATACGGTACTGTGTCTGTTAATGTGATTAACGTGCAGATTTTCGCCGTATCTCTGCAAATCTAATCACCAGCGGAGTAGCACGGAAATAAATCTGCACGTTGCGCGAGATAACACAAGTGCACGATTAAGTCGTTAATCGCACATTGATTTCTGCTGGCATTTATATTTTACCATGCATTTTACGCTAAAATACACTTCATGACAAATAAGAAAAGCATTGAAATTGATATTACATCCCGATACTAATAATTTAAATGCCAGAAAATTCCAACTAACTTTAAATAATTGATATATATATTTTAACATGATTTTTTTTGCTACATGGGGACCAAAATCACAATTATTATTCTTCAATTATATCACACGATTATGTAATAATGTTGCTCGGCACTCGTAGTGATCCAAACTTATCGCGAAGTTCCCGTATGCAGAACGTTCGTCCTCGTCACAGCAATTCGTTCGCAAACTGTCATCTTCGAGTCAGCTGCCAGCCATCCCGCATGCACGATAGGTAATTCAAGCCGAGGTTCCAACTTGTCCATCCGCCATATGCACGAATCCGCCGCAACTGTGCACCCAAGGCGTCGTTGACGGTGCGCGTCAAGTTCCCAACGGACACTCGCCTATCATTCTCGCCCAACGGCCCCTCGTCTGTCCAATATCCCACTTCCTCTTAGAGTTCCCACAGCTTAGTTCCTCGTTCGTTCATGTGCGAACCCATACAATGACCGAAATCGTTTCCCGCACCCGCGGTACCACATCAGCTTCAGCGCGGTCGTCATCAAACACTCGAAATCCGCGGAACGGGACGTTGGTACCTCACCTTGCCAGATTTTGATGGCTGCCCATTTTGTTTTCCGAGTTTCTCGAATAGCCCCCTAGCCATCACGATCCGACCCGATTCAAATGAAAGTACGAGCGCCACCGTGCGCGCTGTAACTCCTATTTTCCAGGCCAAGCGTGCGACTTTTCGTTGTTTCAGGTAAATCCCATGGTGCAAATTCTATTTGTCGGAAACTCGAGTCCGGAGAAAAAATTCTGTCGTATTTTTGAAAAAAATTTGGATCTTTATTAGCGCCGAACAATGTTTTAATGCATAGCAATAGCATTTATTATCTTACAATACGAGCACATAAATGATAGAGTTCGACATTTATGATAAATTATTAAAATTCAGATTAATTGAGATTATTTTCAAAATCAATTTCTATCTGGATTTTTCATTTAATATCATAGACATGACGAAGAGTGAAAAAGTAGCCAGCTTAAGAAATGGGAATTTTCAATTCCATTTTCAATTAAACTCAGAAGCATTCAGTTTCCAACGCACCTATATGGATCGTTTTACAAACTAAAGGATTTGCGTACATAATCTATATTTTCAATGATAGCGAGTGTCGTCGTGTAAAAAAATGTATATTTATATGAGAAAAACAATTTTATTTCGAGCGGCTTATCTACTGTTACAGCATTCGCGATACTTTTTATTACATAACAGATTATAACCCACCGTATTATTCACGTTATGTAGAGAAATTCAATGCACGATATCAAATTGACTCTGCGGTACGAACGTTAGTAGATATAGCAACACAAATTCGATTTTTATTGCATAACCCATCGCGTTTATCCGCTTATCTAGCCTGCTAAAATTTTGCTTTTACTTCGATAGCGTTAATTATCGCGCTTCCCTTCGCGCGAAATGATAAAATTTTATAATTACACCGATACATATTATTAATCGACTCGATTAAAGCACGTAAAGAAAATTATCCCGCAGTTACCGCGTATAAACTCGTTGATGATACATGCGAACGTGCGTAGGGGATGCAAATAGATTTATCAATTCGACCCATCTATTACATGGAGACACAAAAGCGAACCGCCGCTAAAGATCACGCGGCCGCGCACATACAATCGCACTCTACCAGTGATCCGCATCGGCCATTTGATTATCATAAATAGCATCTGCAGCGAGAATCCCATTCTCCACGGGCAGACAGTTCATGCCATGAGCGCGATAACGAAACGGAATATCGATAAAAGTGTATCGATCTAGCTTAGAACGATTTAATTTCAAGATAATGTCATTGCCAATATTCTTCGCTGTCGTCATTTCGCAATCTCCGCGTCCTATCATCTACTCTCCAAGAAGAATTAACAATTTGAAGCATCTTAAATAGCCTAAAAATCTATATCATATTTTGCAAGACGGACAAAAAACGATTATTTATGGACAAATGTGGACAAATGATGGAAATCAAATGCCATATCAATTCTGTAAAAATTCGCATTTCGGGATACCAACTTCAGAGACTTATTAAAAATAAGTTATTTTTTAATTTAAATTCAACAAGATTATTTAAAAATAATTTACTATTTCAAATCTATATAAATCTTTATTAATTATAAATGCAAATTCTATTATAAAACTATTTAACTAAATGACTCTTATCTTTAAAAAACCTTATTTTCTAAAAATGTAATATTTCCTTGAAATTAAATGTCAGAGGAATTTTTATAAAGTTCGTTATACTTTCTGAAAAAAAATTGTCGACTTTTTTCGTAAAAAATCTGAAATGTATACGAGTTAATATACATTATATATGATCGCATTTTTTTCGCCTAATGTTAATTCTTACGATGAGAAGTAGCGCGTTACATAGATTCAACTGTTATATAAAGGTAGAAAAGAGCTGGCTCGGACGTTGAATCGGGTCACGGGCTATTTGCTAGTGGGATTTTCGGTGACGACCGGACCAGCTTACGAAGTAGCTTGGTATTTTCTTTCAAAGTACAGTAACGTTGGATGAATGAGATTAGACGGAAAATCGGATTAACGTTAAAAACCGGCGCCTCAGAACAAGTGCAGCGATTGAGCGTAAAAGCACATGCCATTTGATAAACAAACAAGATAATAGATTAATCCTAGTACTTATAGGCGATCCAACAGATTGTTATTCTCTAATTATTAAATTATTAGATAATGTTAGTTATCTAATCTAGCTTAGCTTGAGCCTTCTCGACGAGAGATTATTTAGAGATTGTTGCAAAATCGCATTAATATTGCATTATATTCTCCGGCGTTGTCATGGAATAGTAAATGTTTAATTCAGTTCGCAACAAAAGCAGAACCATCGGTGACAAAGCCGTTTGCATTATTTTTTGACGCGACGCATAAAAATTTATCTCTTTATTTTCCATCATCACGCTACGTGCGCGGCACTACTGTTCATGTATATTACAACCGTGTACTCAATCACTGTTAAGAGTTCTATATCCATTAAGACCTTCGGCAAAAATAATCTCCACGCGCGTAACAGTTTTCCCGAATCGATTACTGCAGAAGTATCACGATATTGGAAACTCTGAAGAACCTTTCAATGGTCGATTCAATAGACGAAGAAGAGACCTACAAAAATATATACTGCTGCGCGAACAACGGGGCGAGAATGGGCGAACGTAATATCGTTTCATTGCATGAATCCTACGAAGGAAAAAACAATAGAATGCATGACGTTATATCTTTGAGCAACGTGTTCATTTTTCATTCATGTCCTTATCCAATCAGGCGACAGTAACCCCGCAGAAAGCAAAGTTCCGGGGTGAAACTCGGTGTCTTGAGCAGCGAGTTAACTAGGAAGGCCATTAGCATAGCCTGGGGATGAGTTTCGGTTAATTTCGTGGTTAGCACCCGGGGCTCCGCCCAAAAGTGCTACCGTATTCCGGTAGTTCTCTCTCGGGATTTCTGCCTGCAGGGTCAAAAATTACGGCGAGCGCTTGATGGCGATTGTAACTTTATTTCACGCGCAAAAAATTACCGTTGCCGTGTAAACTGAATAACTTCGTGAAATTGAAAATTTATATGTCAGTCGCGAATTATCTGCAAGTGGATAAAATCTATGCAGTTTTGTTTATTTTTATGTTAATTGTGCCTTAAGTTTACTACTAATTGTAAGAAGCAAATCGTATTCATAAATATTCTATATTTTAACAATTTGAAAGTAACGGAAGAGGTGTCAAAACAAAAAATTAAAATAGAAAGATGAAGAGTCATAGGAAGAGCTTCCGGCGCTCTTCTCTAATTCACACGATATATTCGGTAAGCATCGCTCTATCGTGCGAGCATAAGTTTATATTTGGATACTTTGAAAAATATTACATCTCTCAACTTTACATGCGCCGCGTTGCTGCGAAACGAAAATACTGAAACTGGATCAGGCAAACTGTGAATAACGAAAATATCAAAAACTCGATATTTCGAAAATCGGAATTCTCTTGCTATTTTGGCTCGCTTGCAGCTCACTGGAGGCTGCAACGGAAGCCAATCGCAATGCATGCTGTTGAATTCCGCTCGTATTCGTACGCCGTTGCTTTTCGGCTGTGAGTAACTTTCGACGTGAGCCACTGAACTCCAAGCGTTTCGCCACTTCTCATTTCGTGCGCGGAACCTAAACGCGGTTCAGGGATGCGCATTCATAGTGGCGGGCGCGCGTGTTCTATGCGCTTCATTTCGGACGCTCGCCGTTGTGCAAAGTTATCGGATACATCCTTATCGTCGTACATCGTTACCCATGCGAAAAAGGCAGGAAGATGAAGAAAGGAAGAGACAGCAAAAGAGTGGCAAAATAATAGCACATAGCATGTTGCAGAGACGGAGTTTTTGCTCTTTTTTTTTCGCATCATCCCATTCGATCATCGTTCGTGTCTTTTACTTTTGGTATAGGGTATTCACATTGTTCTTGCGTCCGTTTATCGAGGGATGTTACTTTTATCGAGGGACGCGTGTCGAACGTTATTGTCAATCATTCGTCGAGAAAATCGTAACTGTAAGAAAATTCACTTGCAAAAAAGTAAAATATTTTGACAAGATAGCCATTAAAAATGTTTACCTATATTTATTATAAACTATAATTATGATCTAACTATAGACATTCTGATTATAGCATTATTTAATGTTAATGATACATTTCCTAATCAATTTACAATCGACTTGTTTAGAAAAAATATTAAGAAAAATCTTATACATATTGCAAACATAAATACAACAAATTAAAAAAGTAAAACTTTAAACTTCTACATTAAAAGCAAAAACAATATTTAATTCGTTCAACTGATTTTAATTTAATCCCAACTAATTTAATCCCAAGAGCGCTACGATAATTTCTATTCGAGATTCTTTATTTCTTGCATCTGCGAAACTTAATAGAAAGAATTTTCCGAGCGAGCGCAATAAACCTGACATTGAATAGAAGCGTCGCGTTCCAATTTGTCGAATCGCGTTCGACGAGATGCATAATACGGTAGCACACAGCATTTACATCGAGCGGCGATACATCGCGGCTTGACAAATCGTCTCGTTAAGAAGTTATTCTTCGTAGCCATTGGTAGTCTATTTTCTGAGTCATAAACGTGCATTAAATCATTCTAGCAACCAGAAGACAGCTTAAGTAAAGTGTCTCGAGATACCGTACTCAGTTTCTACTTCTCCTCTCATTTTCCGTTTCGTTATTCGCCGATGTCTTTACTTTGCTCATCAGGATCGTCGCTATTGCTTCAATTTTTTTTCTCGCACCTTATCAGCTTCTTCATCTATCTTCGCTGTCTCTCGATTTTTTAGCGAAAGATTCCAATGGCTGTATTTTTAGCATGTTTCTAATATGAATATAAAATACATACAGAAATGATAGGAATTAAAAAATAAAATATCAGGCAATCTTTTTGCAATGTTTTATTGTGATAAACGCCGGGTAAATATTTTGTAACGCATCTATTTGCAATCTGCTATCCTGACATATAACGGACAAATAACGGAATGCAGGAATAACATGCAACGACGAAAAATATGTTAATTAATATCCCGTAATCAAGCGACCTAACAGCATAGACGACCTTGTTTATGATGCTAAGAACAATACTTTCGTTGTGACGTATTCGTTGTATAACGCACGTGTGGAAAAAGAATTTTTTTATCTCATTTTCAGCCACCGGGACGGGAAAAATATATTTTCCGTAGCTGCGCGCGGCTGTGACAGTCCTTTTTCAACACGCCGTATAAAACATCGTTATTGCCGACAGGACTAGCTGAGATATTTCCATTCAACGCACATTTCTGCGTGATGTCGCGCGAAAAAAAATTAGCGGTATTAATTACTGGACGACGACGCGGCGTCAGCGAGGGGGCAAACAACGCGAGCATAATATCGTGTAAATATTATGTAACATTGTACCATTAGTCGCACAAGTTCTGATAAATTTTTATGTTTTCTTAATGCAAATTCAATTCGAATACGGCTGAATTGTTATCGCAGATTCGTAGGACCTCGCGAATTGATATGCGCTTAAAAATATTTTCCCTGCAAATACGAATCCGCGTAAATATTCCCCGTATCGGCAGATTCCGTTGTCCTCGGTTATCTTTTGTCTCATTTTCTATCCGCGAATAGCTTTTCAACAATTCGCTTCATCTCTCTTTCTCATGATTTCGTCATGAGAATGAATATTATGTGTGCAAAGTCGAAGTGTAATATGCGAAATAAACGTTTTGCACATGTTCTTCTCGGCGCGCGGATCCATTTAAATTAATTATTAAATTGCTTTGGTCGCTTCTGACATTGTTCTCGCAATACACGAATATCAGTACATAGTAAAGCTTATATGCGTAATATTACAGTCCACTCACGCAAATGAGCGACCACGTAAGGAATTAATTCCGAGGTGGTGCTCAAACTAACTTGGAAATTTGCATACGAGACGCACTTCTCGCGCTTTGTTGCTAATACGAATTACAATGTATTCTAATTCACGCCGTGCGTTGTGTCTGCGTCTTCTCCTGTCGGATGTAAATTACAGCGATATCGAGCATTACGAGATCCCCGAAGAACTCATTTTCATGGATTACGGCGGTCGCTCCACGTGTATCATCCGAATCCGGCTGCAATCCGTAAGGTCTCTCGGTCTCGCACGGTTAATTTACGCGGTAATTGCAGTTACAGTTGATGGATTTGCCGCTAACTGTGTATTGAATTAACGGCCGAGTAATTAATTTCCCGTTATCGTGTTAACCGCGTTATCCAGATGAAAATCGCGCGGGATGCAAACGCGTGACTTGACGTTTTACGCGCTCGTAAAATCGAAACGACTTTATTGCGGCCGTTTGTAGCGAAATTATCAAACGATCATCAAAATTGACTCGACACGTTGTAAATTTTCCGTACGTTAGTGTGTCACACGTCGCGTAATATTTTTCTTTGAAGCAGAAAAATGAATAGACGCAGAATAAATTATCGTAAAGTGATAACGGCAATATAAAAATATATTAAATCGATACGCATGAAAAATGCCGCGATGCGAAATGTTTAACCATTGATGTCACGACAATATATCTCGAATATCGTTATCCAGAGATAGATGATCACTTTACTAGAATATGAGAGAATTCAAGCTTTCATCAGGCCTCATATCATATTAATATCACAGAGATTTAGCCGAGCCGAAAAAATCCGGCAATAAAAGCCACTGTATCGAAGTAATAAGCGTCTGTCGAGGCACGTACGAAATTTCTGCGGCAATCGGGAACATATTCCGCGCATCTGTTCCATCCCACTCACGTAGTCATAACACGTATGTCATCAGACGGATCTGATTAGGATCTCGGCAAATGGGTACGCCGCTATCCTTTTAGCCGCGCAATCCTAACACAACACAGCTGTAACTTCATTCAAATTTGAGCCCGAACAAAACGTTCCGGCTGTAATGAGAGTCTGCGCTTTCCGAATCTACATTATGCCATATTTTATACATTTGAATTATAAAATAGACATATGTATGTATATAGACTCTCATGTTTTCTCTCGCCAAAATGTATTAAACATGAAATGAAAAAAATTTGTCATCAAGGTACAATAACCCTTAATCAATTAAAATTTAACCTTTTAATCTGAATAAAGTTTCAAGTGAATATAAATTATGAAATTGCATTAACATAAAAAAATAATTCATTCGCCATATAACGAATTTGGATTACTGGATCCGAGATGTTTAATTTTTACAATCAATTGCATGTCAATTAAAGTGAATTTTGATAAACATAAATTTTTAAATCATTAACAAATGGGTTTAAAATAACATTATTAGCGGCATGTATTTAATGATATAGCTCACGTGTCTTCAGACATTTATCGATTCTAAAAAGTTTATTAAGTGATCGAAAGGTTATATTATATGCGATGTTAAGGTCGCGACCGCGATCGACAGATTATTATCGCGCGATTTAATACTCGATTTAGGAAACGGCCGTTACTTCAACTAGGACCGCTATTAGCTCGGTCAAGCGTGGACGAAGTTTATGATACGAACGATGATGAATAATAGCGTTACGGAAAATCGTTAGTCCGCCGTTAATGGCGCGACCCCGCTAGGAAATCCTGCCGGTAAACACTCGTAAACTCGATTCGTTCACCCATCTCGATAATGGATATCGAATCGCGCGCACTGCTCCGCGAAAATTCTGTCATTCGTGTATCGAAGCGTGTGAAAGATAGCATGTGAACGTGCATCCAGCGTGGAGCCCGTGCAAAATGTATTTACAAATAAAGAAAATAATTTTAAACATATATTTTTTATAAATTAGTATACATATTATATAAAAATGTAAAATATATGCTAATGTTTTTTTTAATGTAATATATAGCTTCAAAATATTTGCGCTAATTCCTCTTAATATCTCGGTAGCGCAAACCCGTAACAATTTTAAACTCCTCTAATTTGTATCGGAAAAATTATTTGGTATGTAAAGCAACTGACGTAACTTGCTCTTTTTTTTAAACAGAAATTTATTTTCCCGCAAATGAGTTTGCAAGTTTATGATTCAGTTCTGTGCTTAAGTACAGCACATTATAATAATGCGGATATTGAGGTTCACAGCAGGGACTTTAATATCAATTATTTATACACAAAAAGCTAGTTCACAAACGTGCTGGAATAAACGTTACGCCAGCAGATCAAAGTACAGCCAGCAATATAGCATAGTATCACGTGCTAATGCCCCTTGTTGAAATTGTTCGCTATGGAGCAAATGAGGTTTCGGCTCTTTTGCGAAGCGAACCACTAACGAGACATTGAATTAAATATTATTTTATTTCACTTTGACGTAATGCGTTTTTTTTTGGTCCAACATTTCTTGTCCAATGTAATATATAAAGCGCAGTAATCATTTTTTAATTGAGCAGTTACGCGCCATTGTAGACGTATGCACGTTCGTGAACGGTAATCTAAAATTTTTAGATAGACATTATTGTGGAATCATGAAAACAGGAAAGAAAAATTCAATTTATCTCGAGAGGAGTCTCTGAATCTTTAAACCTCTTGCGGTGCGATACTTGATGCCGTGTGTGAGTCAGGAAAATTGCAGTTCTTTAAAGTTACAAATACGAAAGCTGAAGAAAATGAATCAAGATTCAATGATGAATTATCGTGAAGAATTACGCAATTAAAATAATGAATTGACGAAATATTCATTAACGTTTTACACGAAATGCAAGCGATCATTTTAATGCATACAAAACGTGATCACGCGTGCTAAATGATGTCATAAGATTCGAATTCTTTGCAAGCGTAACGAATTCATCACACGAGCAAGCTCGAGCATAATACAAAGCCCGAAAACACGGCGAAGAAAGCAATCGTGGCGCAATTCAGTGTGAGATCAGGCGGGAAGGAAAACGCCGGAAGTGAACAGGACGCGGAAGCGGTGGTTCTCGCTCCGAATTCCATTCATTCACGAGTGCAAAGAAAATCCAGGATGGTGGTTTTGCATTCACCAAGATGATCCCGACGTAACTCGCCGAAGACAATTGCGAGGAAACCAATTCGGTGGTAAACTGCGTTTTTCCCTGCCGTTTCTTGCACGATCAAACCGAAAAGAATCGGAAATTATCGGATAATCACGAATAAGCTGAAGCGAATCTAACATGCAAAAAATCGTACATAATGAGCGGTTTCTTCCTCTCTTCTAATGGATCTTCTATCCCAAAACACGCTTTAATATACATATATAGAACAGTTTTAAAACTTTTCAATGTCCATCTTACCAGTCATAGATACTGTAATGAATTTGCGTAATTTACTTTAAAATATTACAAAACATTTTCAATTCTTAAATTTCTAGCATCAGTACATTGACAATAGTAGTTTAACTCAAAAGAAGTATAAGTAAAATTAATTCAAATATAAAAAAATAGTTCTGTTAATTATTTGGAATTACTTTGTCATAAAGGCTTTTGATATAAAATAATTAATAATAAAATCTTTCAATGCCCAAATGCCAATATATTCATTTTTGTGTCAATTATCGCATGTGTTATAAATAACAATTTTTATTTAATTAAAATATATTTAATTAAAAATATGTTTTTAAAAAATTTCTAATTAAAAAAAATAGATTCAACAAATTAAATAATCCAGTTTGACATTGCGAATCTAATACCGAAACTTAATGGATTTGTGTTTTAATAAAATTAATTATCAGAATTATTATCTATCACAACCAGAATTACACGAGGATTTCAACAAATATGGCTTTATTCCTCTGTGAGATATTCTGTCGAGAATTACTTGTGCGAAGTACTTACGGATCTCTTTAACCGCACGTTTTTCATCTCACTCGGCATTTTCTTCTGTAATTTCGCGAAAAGCAGGTTGAATGCAAGCTGCAGTCATCTCGGGGTGCATCGTCTTGAAACGATTACACCATCCGACTCTGCGGTCTTGATTACACCGAGATACTCACAAATAAATATGAGACACAACGGTAAAAAAAGGCTAACTTTCGTTTTCACCGTTAAAAATTTTGTCTTCCCATCCGAATTATAAAATATTTATACATGTCTATACAAATATAATGATACCGTAGTAATTGAAACGTTATATTATTTTTAATTTTTTGTGAGGTAAACAAAAATCTATGGACAAATGTATGGTAGACAAACGATGAACAATTGGAATCTATATATAATTTAAAAAAAACACAAGTTAGAAAATACAAAGTGAGCCAATTGAGGGACCCAATCAGTATCGCGAAAAAAAAGCAATAATACTTCGAGATTTTCGAATATCGATTTAACATGTTTTTTTTTTAAGATTCGGAATGCCAACTTCACTAGATTTTGAATCTAATCAAAATATTGCAGAAATGAGATATACAACAGAGATAAAACTGTTTTAAATGTGCTTTAATCAATATTCAGTTTTCTTGCAACAGAAATGTAATGTTGTTAGTTTGCAATGAACATATCGTTTGATTAAAACACAATCATGCATTTGAAATACACTTAAATTTCAATTTGTAGACTTGTCATTCTTTCATCCCAATAATAACTTTTAACGAACACAAAAGATCTAACTAAATTATTTCACAATGATATTTGTAAAATATTTCACGTGTAGATATTTGTAAATTTTAGTAGGATACATGCAAACGGGAGAGTTGTCGAAGTTTAATTTTCGTGGAAACAGGGAATATGAGCCAGCTTAAGGATAATTGAAAATAGCGTACAGCTATGACGAACAAAATTCTCAGTGGATTTTAAGGGCAATGGAGAACTAAAGAGCTCGTTTCTGAAATTGACGAATTACAAGGAGAAAAGCACAAAGCACTCCGGTATTTTACACAGAAGCTACAGAAGCTACGCCGCAAACTACACACAAACTGCGGTAATGCTCGAAAAAGTTGAATAATGAGGGTAAACAGGAAAGTATGACCGTGCGAGAGCATACTGTAAATTTTATTTTGCTAAAAACTTGAGCTTTTCCACTTCCGTTTTTGTATTTCTTATTTATAACGCCTTGTAGAACTGTTCGATGTAGTAAACTTCTCTCTTATTAATTATATTACAAACACAGATGAAAATCTATAAAGAAAAGTTTCATTCATATTACATTATTTAAATTATTTACAGAAGTCTCAAGTATTTCAGAAAATAAAAATTTTGAAATTAATAGATCGTACTTTTGCATGTATCAATTTAATAAAAATTTTCGCATAATTAAATAAAAATTAGCTATTTTATCCTTTTAAAAATAGTTAAATTTTCATTTCATTTACATTCGTACATTTAATGATAAGAAAGAAAAGATCTTCAAAAAAATTAATTTTGATACAGAAACTTCATAAATGTGAAAATTATTAAAGTTCCCATATCATTAGAAATTGTTGCGAAGTTTTTTTCTTTATCCACAAGAGGAAAAGTTAAGCAAAATGAAAACATAGACTTTGGGGTAAATAGCCGTCATTTCTATGTTTATATTTTAACCAGAGACAAATAAAATGTAACAAGTGTAATTACGAGAGGTACTTATTAATGAGGACGCCGCGATGCGTGACAGCATTGCGGCAAAAGTTCCGCTAAAAAGAGACTCGAGCGGCGGAAGATATTTTTATGTACAGTTGGGCGAATCGTCCACTCGCGCAATATAACCTTCATAAACCATCACCAACCACGATCACTGCCACGATGCACGGTAACGATAACTCGTGGGTGTTCTAGCGTTTCGTTGCAGACCTCGTTGCGCGAGTCGTTGGTGGCCGTTTGCATGAAATTATCGTGGTACTCGTGAGTTTTACCGTTGGGATACAAAAAGCGGTATACTAAGTGCGCCTCACTAACTTACGGCTAACTCGGTAGTCGCCTGTTTTCCGTAGAGGGTGTCCCCCGAGCGATTACCGTTGTTCCTGTTGATGGCGAGTTTGTCGACCAATTTAAGACAGACTTTTTCTTGATTTATAATTTGTTAGCCATAAAACATGAACCCTTTCATTCAATGTAACACTAGGTAGAATATAATTTTTGAATAGAGAAAAATTATTCGCATTTACATGAAGAAAATATTGTAACATAAAGTAAGAAATTGTTCTTTTTTATATTTCTTTTCTATATTTTGAAAAATAGGGATATGATATTATAATAAGTATGTCAGTATTTTAAACTGCTATGGAATAAAAATTTCCAAGATGCATTTAATAACTTTATTCTATAATCATGTTCTTTTATATTTATTGATATTGCAATTTTACCATAATATTCTTTTCGTATATGAATATCCTAATACTTGTATAATTATATAGTAATTGTGTAATAATATTGAGTTGAATTTAATATCAAACTCAATCTCGTTGAAACCTTTCAAATATTGATATATGTTAAATAACCTGGTAATCAGACCATTCCGCAAAATTTTTGCGAAAGAAAGATTGATTTTATATTCATCAAGTAATTTGTCAAGAACACAAACTGCAAAGTAACGGTGAGACTCGGTATATACGAAGCACAAAAAGGCGCGCTTGTAAGCGCGGCGCAGAAACTTTAGCAATTAATTTTGTATTTGAGTGCACTTTATTCTACTGCGCGATACTTAATTCACGAATGGCAGCACCGAGATAAGGACTGTTTGCGTTTAGAACGGGTAGAATGCATTACCATGTACAAACACGTGCGAGATACTTCCGTATTCGTGGCGCACTTGAAAAGAATAGAAAGAAAGATAAATTGAGAGAAGGGTATCGATTTTCAAATCCATCTCTAAAGCAAAAATAAGAAAAAATAAATATGGAGATATATAAGCCGTAATATTTTATAAATATATATTCAGTAAACACGCTACAATCTCCAATAGCAATCAATAAGATACATTTTATAATAAATAAATGGGACACTTAAAATAAAATAAAATGTAAAATTTTAAACTAAAATGAGACACGTCAAAAGTCTCGATCTTAAAAAGGCTGCATTTCAGCTACAATATGCCGAAAGTCGACAAACACAGACGAAAAATGTAACTTGGAATTTACCGATCTGTTAACAGCGGACGCGCTAAATAGTCTCTGTGCTTTGCGATATAACAGTTAATTACTGCCAGCAAGCACGAAGTTCCTTTGTCCTACAACTCTCGTTTTCCACAATCGCAACTAAATTTACCAGATTCTTGTTGCCGGTGAGTTTCTACCGTCGACGAATTGCGTGACATACAATTTACAAGTGGAAACTCCACCTTCGCGTCAGCGATACAGTGACATGGTCCAAATAGCATGCTTAACCTAGTGGTCACTAAACTGAAATATCCGATAAATTTTATCACAAAATCGGATAACGGAAGAAATTAAGAATTTGTTTATTTCGAATTATTTTTAGTCTACTTGTCAGTACATACAGTAAATTTTCTTTTGTTTATTTTAGATATAAAAAAGATGTAATTGAAATAAAAGAAGCAATAACAATTAAATCTAACTTCTCTAAATAATATGACATAATTATAAATATTTTGCTATCAGATAAATTTTTTAAATTATGAGTTTCGCTTTGTGCCTTTTCATTATTTTTCCAATTTTTTTATTTTATTTAAACTCCAAAACCAGCATTTCTCGTTTTACATGGATTATTAGAGAAGTGAGAAGTATTGTGACTATGATGTACAATACAAAAGAGATTACATTCAATTAGTATTGTTAAATTTTTTAACTGTTAATTATACGTTTTGGTTCTGTTTTGGAAACACAAATAATTAATTAGTGTGTGGAAAAGAGCTAAGAAGGCTTTGTAATCTGTATGAAAAATTTGTGTAGAGGATATTTTTTCCAATTTATTTAGCGTATCGTTTTTCGCAGCAACTCGAATACAAAATATATCGCGTTTTAAACTATCAACATCAACACAATTTAATTCGGTTAACAATAACAACTGAATTTTAAAAGCACAATTATTATTTCGATTACTATTTCATTATTTTGACGTAACATTATTCGCCAGTGTTGTTCACTGAAATGCAAAACATGCTAGGAATTAATTTTCAATATCGAAAACTTCGATAGTATGTTCAATATTATAAGTTTGATAATCAACCATACGATTAAATATCAGGTATATTATAAAAAATTATATTATAAATTATATTATATTATAAAAAATTATAAAAATTTTTCTTCATGTTTAGCCTTTTATATAACACTATTTTTCCATATTAATAATTTTTCTTTTTAAAATCGATCTCCAATATTATAGAATCTACAAAATATAAACCCGGACATATAGACATGTCGGATATTCCTTATTTCGTTATACATTGGTCATTAACTGATTGCGCTCGGCTTTGCGGGAAGCCGACGTGGACACGTAAAGAACTCGTCCTTCGCCACATTTCTTCTCCCAGCGATAAGTCAGACTTTAAGAGACCGCGATCGCAGATATCTTATCTTACGATCTCCCTTTAAAGGCGCATTTCCGCCACCGATGTATGCGCGCAAAACCACCCTGGAATTTATCTCGACGTACGTTATCGTTACTGTAATCGTTACCGTTATCATCGTCGACTGGAGTAGAGTTTGAGAGCTACGGCAGGTAGAGTTTTCACTACGCGGGCTATTATTAACTCATGATATAGATAACTATCGATCATTAAATCTATCGACTGTTTTTAACGCGCGACGCATATCGCGAAGAACGGAAAGTATTAACCTCGTTCAAGAGCTTCGACCTGAGGTATGTGTTTTTTTTTCTATCGAGAAGCAGAGAAGCTACTTTACTTGTTATTTAAACGAATCTTTATTTTCTAATATCTTTTCGTAGAATTCTGCAATATTTATTCTTTGAAATAAAAGCAGTTCTGTATTTTTTATTTGTAAATTAACTATTTTCCAAGAAGAAATTTATATCTTTAAAAAATTATTGAAAGAGAAATTCGCTAAAATTGTCTACGAAAATTATTAGCTACTGAATGTTAAAAAACTTTCGTATGTGTTTCATCTGAAATTGAATTTGATACTCAGTAATGTACTTTACAGATAATGTCATATTAGAAACCCAGCTATAATGAAACTTTTAATATACATACACATATATATATATATATATATATATATATATATATAAACATTTCGTAACCCATTTTAATTATAATTCACCGTATTACCCGTTTTCTGCCAATCTCTCTAGTTCGCTGTATTTGAACGTTCTCTTTCCCCTCGCCGTTAATTGCGACCCGTCGTCACGACGTGATTAAAACTTTTTCCCTGTTTTCTCTTTTTTTCTTCAGAGCGATCCCGGTAATAACGATTACTTATTTCATTGTCGGGTATCGCGCGTGTCCTGTCACGCTGTCGCGGTCCGTTGATTGCAGTGTGTTACGAGGAAAGTTTCCGCCGCCACGGTGGCAGCGAGCAATGATTCTAGAATTTTCAGCTGTTTCCAATTGTGCACTCTCTTCTCGAATCTGAGAAGAATTTAAACTAATTTAAGAATTCAATATCAAAGAACTTGTTAGTTTACTCATTCGTTTTACTAAAAAGGAGGGAAGAAATCCAACAGAACAAAAGCTAAATTCTAATCTTGTCTGAAGAATCGTAATAATCTTTTATAGGAAAAACTTTTTAAGAAAAAAGTAGGCACTTCGAGGAGTTGTGTATCTTAACTCCGACCGCGCACCTCGCCGTGAAGTAAAATTCACAGCAATGTCGCCCAGATTACAAATTTTCTCGATGCGGAAAATTTTCTGAACATAATTACCCGCGATCAACCGATTCGAAGTATTCCCGATTCGCCGCGAGAAAGAGCGCGATACTCTCGGAAAGTTCACGATCGGAGTGGGAAAACTTTTTAACATCGCTATTCGCAACGAGGAACTTCCGCGGCTACGACGCAGAAAATGTGAGATCGCGCTTCGTTCGTACTATAGTGCTGTGTAATTAATTCGACTAATTGCGAAAGGTTTGGGGGAGGCGAAATAAGCGCGTTTTCCGATAGGAGTCTCTAAAATGCATTGCCTGGTGTAACCGACAGGTACGTGAATTATTAAAAAAACTTAGTAAATTTATTGAGTTTAGGTATTCCAATCGAGATAAATCCCACTGATATTACAATAGAAATTGCAATCAGGACGACGTTGCGATAACATTTTAGCTTCGTCTCCGGAGATTTTTATATGTGTTATATGAAATGTTTCTATAGTTCTGTAGTATTGACGATTTGCCTTCATTTCTTGCAATATGTGAGAATAATGAGAATAATGAGAATTTTTAAGGACGTTCAAATGATCCTTCCAAGAGATCCTTGGACTGTTCTACTGGAATGTCTCTATAATCTCTCTCGGATATCTTACCGTATCCCAACGCTGTCATTAATTATGTTGTACCGCTCTGGGCACAACGGGATTCTCTGTCAGGTTTCAGATTCGTCTTAGGAGTTGGAACTCTAAGTCCCGAGAGAATTTTGTACGGATGTCCGGTTGCTCAATGTTTATTAAAGAAAATTATATTTTATATCATATTATACATATACAGAATATACATATAATTTTTATTTTTATTTTTTAGATTTAAGGCAATTTGAAGAATTAAGCTCATCAAAATCTGCAAAAAATACTATTAAAAAAAATCTCGATATTAATGAAAAATATTTCTGGTATTCCTGAATAAGATGAGACAAAAGAATGTCTCACATATGTCAGAAAAAGAAAACCTTTTTCATCTCCGTAAGTGTTGTATTATAGCCTGCAAAATGTTTAATCTCTTCTCTCAAAATTCTGCATAAGAATATCCACAGAAATAGAATAAGCTCGAATTTTCTCGGCTGCGCAACATTTTCCTCGCAGGAAAGTTAATTTAATTACCGCGTATTTTAACGAGATTGTAAAAGGTAAATGCTCAAAAGTGGAATAAATTCATTGTTTCGCACTATACCGCTACAGTACAAAGAAACACGAAAAAAATTCTTGATGCACGATTATATCGTAAGCAATAACGTGATTAAATACAAAGACTGCGTAAAGTAATTTTACGATTGAAATCAGGTAGGATCGTGTAATCGTGATAATTGTCTCGAATATAAAGACGAGATATTTCATTAATTAAAAGTAGGCAGAGAATATGCATAACTCATCACATTTGGCACCACTACGTTTGCGTAATCTAGATTTCGGACTATCGTTATAAGTTTTATATACAAATTTACAAGTTTTATATAAAAAAAGTTTTATATACAAAGTATGAATGTTCGTTTTAGAAAAGAATTATGTCTAAACATAATTTTTTATCGCAAAAATTTCTCTGGATAAATATCATTTAAGTAAGATATTAGAAAAATTGCAAAATGTAAAAATTTAAATACGTATAGTTATTTTAAATACAATTATTTAAAAAATAATTATATTAAATAATTATTTTAAATACAATTATTTAAAAAATAATTATATTTAAAATAACTATACGTATTTAAATTTTTACATTTAAACCATCTCTTTTGAAATGACAAAATTAAATTAAATAATAGAATTAAATTATCCTTTTGATAACAATTTTATACAACAGTATGTAAAGAATAAGTCCAATAATTAATAACTTTTTATTTTCCGTTTTGTTTCGATTACGGTAGATTTTTCAATCGCTGCTGTTCTCTTGCAAAATAATATACGAATGAAAAATATATTTTTTCTATTTAATTATATAAATTGCCCTTGTAATGATCGTGTGCATAGCAAAAGGAAACATTATCGCGGTTATCGCGGAATAAATGCAAAACGCGCTGACAATGTCTCGACCGTTTACAGAAACGTCATCCGCGCAGAGAGATTCTACCGATCAATGTAATCTATTCCAACCAGTTATCGGGTTAGCGTAAAATTCGCACGATGATTCTCCCTCTTCCGCACCCCCCACTCGGCTCTTCCGCTCGCACCCGACCATTTCCCTCGTTCTCTCTTTCGTCTTTCTACCTTTTAACGTGGATCCACCGCTGCCGATCGAGGTCAGACACTTGGATTTCACACGATTTATAATGCAGCCCTTTCGAATAGGATGGAATACGAAAAAGTGTACGAGATAGGGGTACGAACCAGAAATACGATCGTCGTATACGCGTCGTTTGTGAATATCCTTCTCGCACGCACTTCGAAAACATACCCGAAATCAAACGAAACATTAATGTATTCAACGATTATTTATAATTTTTGATTCATTATCAGTTTAAAGGAGTCAGTGCCTTATATAAAAAATATTAATGTAACATTTCAAAGAAAAATAATAAATTTCTTTAAGAATATTTACTTCATATTTTTTTAAATTTGAATTAAATTTGAATCAAATTATATACATATATGTCTCAAGCAAAAGAATCTTTCCTTATAATATCAAACTAAGCAAATCAGAAAGTAACTATAAAATTGCAACAATTTCTTATTTTATAGTTTTTCAAAATAAATAAAATTCAATATCTGCAACTTTTTCTTTGTTGTTTGTTTAGTTTCTTATTAAAAATTTTGTTATATATAAAAAAAATGTAATATTTTTTTAACATTAGAGAAGTGTTTTAATCTTTTTACACGTGTTTTCTTTCATACATACAGCTCGTTATCAAGTATTCCTTTTATTATAATATGATGTCGGTATTCTTTCAAGGTGGAAACTATTATAAATAATTTCAGTACAATTACGAAAATGTGTTTACAAAATATAAATACTTGACGTTTGCGTAAGTTTCAAAACGGACGTTTAGAACAAGAACGTGTTTATCTCAATATACTAACCCTAACAACCCTTGATAATACCTCGACCGGAATCGACCGCAACAGCAGACGTCGAGTTTGGCATTACAGGGGCTAAATCCCGTCAAACCAATCACGGCCCAGCTCGGCCCATGGCTATGAGATGTCCTTCAATCACTTTCCTACCCTTCTCTCATCCATCGCCGGTATATGCATTCTCTCCTAAATTGCCCCCGTCGCATCGTTTGCGTTTAATATGTACTTGTAGAGTAATTTACTGAAAGAAGGCTTGCTTACAAATAAACTTGTAATAGACTTGACAGGGAAATATCTCAACTTAACTCTCTACTTTATTGCGATAAATTTCCCAGAAAAAGAGAATATTTAATAATATAATAACGTTAATTTTATTAGTAAAATTTTGTTAATTTTCATAACATAATATGCAAATTATTTTTAAATTAAAACTAATAGTAAAATTTAATAGTAAAAACTGTAACTATAATTATACCTGAGTTATTAACAAAAATAGAATACTGGGAAGCAAATAATTGAATCCAAATTAATTAAATTTATTCTATACTATACTGTATCATTTACTGTCAGTGTTATAATGTTACTGTGATAAAAATTTTAAAATGTTTCGAATATTGCTTATCAAATAATTCTTTAAAGTTTTGCGTGTATCTTTATTTATTTTTTGTTTTTATAACATTTTATCTGAATACTTAAATAATTGTGCATTTAAAATATTTAGGTATATAATTTAGGTATATAATTTATGACATTCAAAAAGTTTCTTCATCTTCGAAATTTAGATTTAATAGTAATAATATATTTCTTAAATGTGCACATTTTCTAAATAGCCTAAATGCAATATAATGCAATTATATTCAACGTCTAATCATGCTTAAAATTCACGTTTCCGCGAATAAAACAGGATAAAATAAATAATGCAAATAGCAAGTACAAAAATCATTTATAAAGATGCAGTGTAAAATCGCAGCGAGCAATATAACGTCTGCACTTTAAACGACGTCTCGTTAAGCATGCGGCAATCTTACTGCGCTCTCGTTTACCATTCCTTCTCCCTACTCGTATTTTTCCATACGCGAACTGGAGAGGATGCATACTTATCCTATCAATGTCAAACACGAAGAGTAGAATTCTTAAGATTGCAATTCGATGGATTGTCGAAAGAACGGTAGTCGTTTTGAGTTCACAAAGCTACGAGTATGCTTCTCACATCAAGAATTTTCCATTCTTGATGCGCTAATTGTAATATATTAATTAATAATATCGTGAAATCATCATTTTTATGAAAGGCATTAATAAAAGAACAACATGATTAGCTGTGCTATTAATGACTAAATATAATTTAATCGCAGGAATGATTGCAATTAAAAATATAAATGTATCATTATACAATGAAAAAAATACATATAGGCTGTTTAACAAAAAAAAAACACCGAAAGCGAATTTGGATTTTAAACTCAAAAAAATTTAAGGATTTTTATATCACAATTGGGAAATAAAAAAAAGTGCAATAAATAAAAGATAACAAATATGCATTTCTCGATTATTAATTTATTGTCCAAATAACATTGTTATGCAATTATTAAGAAATTATGAAGAAACGAGGTTACAATATTGCATAACATTGAAGATATTATTGCATAAATTATTGCTGACCAATTTTCCTGAACAACGACGATTTAGCAGCAAAACCGAAAGACGCCGATATCCTTAAAAACGGGAGACTTCGACGTCTCGGGGCAGTTTTCGAAAAATAACGCAATCTCTGAATAAATAACGCAATACTTCGCGAATAAAACGATACGCGCAAGTGTTGTCTCTACGGTAGTGAAATAAACAACGATTTTAAAATGTAACTACAAGTTTATTTGTAATAAAATTTTCTTAAAACAACTCGGTCCCGTATATTCTTTGGTCTTCGGCGGAAGACGGACTTCTTGTACTCTATCAGACACAATGTATTTTCCGTTTCCAAAAAATACGTTTCTAACAACCTTATTGATAAGATGGAGTAGTATGCATTATACAAATTATTATACATAATAAGTGTTTATCTATAAATACTATAATAACAAAAGTCTTCTAATGAGGCTACGTCAGAATTACTGTAAATGTGGTTTTTTAAAAATATTTTTGTACATATTGCATTGAAAAAAAGCGATAAATGCCAAGCAGTCGTTATTGCATTCGCATTTGCAATATATATATTAAATAGTACAGTTCTGTTGTTGTTTAACTATCCGCTACAGTGAAAAAAAATGAAGTATTGTTTATTGGCTCTATTAATTTTGATGATGACGATTATGAGTTTTAAATGTGTTAACATAAAAATTATACATAAATGGAAACATGCTGAGTATGCATGGGACAATCAAGAGCAAAAAAAGGTCGCGGAAGATTCTGGCAATTACGACCCAGAAATGTGCTTATTTCACAATTTAATCAAAGCAGACAGTAAGTTGATGGCAGACTATTCTTCCAAAGAAATTGTAATGATTTTGTACAGAAATATGAATAATTTTATTATATGACAGTTTATGGTTGTTGTACAATATTTCACTACTATATAATCACATTATAATCTAAATATATATTTAATAATATATATTTCAATATTCCTAATGCATTACTATTGTCATGAAATTCACAAAATAAATATAAATTTTAATAGCATAGCATAAATTCCGTTTAAACAAAACTTTTTTAGATGGTAAAGTATTCATTACTACACCCAGAGAATTTGGCCCTGGTCCACCAGCTACTTTGTCGACAATATGTAATAAAACAGGAGAATCAGGGGGCCCACTTTTATGTCCATATCCAGATTGGAATTGGCACAATAATAATAAAATGGACTGATAATGATTGTATGTGTGATAAAATTTTTAATGTTCATCGACTGGAAGTAAGTATTAATATCTTTCAAATGGTTAAACTGGTTTACACATTTTATAATTAGATGTTATTATTTAAATGACCAACAATTTATTATGTATATTTACATGCACATACAATAATCAGCTTGTACAATATGAGACAATATACATGAAGTGAAATTTTTACTTTTACCTCAGATTAAATGCAATCATCTCTTTGTTCTGGATAATGGCAAATCTGGACCTGATGAGCAAGTTTGTAATCCAAAATTAATGATTTTCGATTTAAAAAATGATAAGCTAATTAAAACTATATATTCCAATTGATATCGCTACTAATAATGAAACAAATATTGGATTATTAATAAAGCCTATAGTTTATGTTCCCGAAGGATGCTCGCAGTTCTTGAATAAAATGATTGTTAGTATATCCTCTTTTTTAATCACAGTAGTACACGAAAAAAAAAATTGTCTATTAACAGCTAACAGAATATAACATTAGCTAACAGAAATTCAATCGAAAATAATATTTTATTAATTTAATAACGGTATTAATAAAATAAATATTGTTTTTCATACTCTTGTTTTAATAAAATATTATTTATTTAATACTATTATAGAATTAACAAAGTTATTTTTAATTAGTTACTGTTTGCTAATGCTATTAATATATCTTTTTTTCGTGTGTGTGTATAAATATATATACAGGGTGTCCCAGAATTGTCGCGCCAATTTTCGTGAGCAGGTAGAGTGGACNNAACTGAGTCGAAAACTCCTCTACCATTTTGCAATTTTCGCAATAGTTAACGAGATATTAATTGTTAAAAATGGCCGTATTAGACCGGCCCTCCGCTGAATACAAGCGCGCGGCGAGATACGACCGCCCAGCGTCATTGTTACCAAGATCGCGAGGAGTTGTTTTCTACAAATGGCAAAAAACAGGGGGACAATCGCAGCTCAGA
>JAJVSH010000004.1:1090390-1176845 GCA_021460005.1 Tetramorium alpestre
GACACCCTGTATATATGTATATATATTTATTTGTGTAAATATTATTTAGTTATATGTTTAGTTATGCATTTTATATTCTGCAATTTTAGTGATTCCGTACACATTAATACATACAGGTAATTATGGCTGATTTCAATGGTTTCGGTTTAGTAGTGTACAACTCGTATAAAAAGCGCATGTGCAGAGTCGAATCTGATTACATGAAATCGACTGATACTTCTTGGTCCATAGCAAATGACAGTTTTACTTATCCGGGTGGTCTCTTCAATCTGGCAATCGTAAATGATACTGGCAAGTACTTTTTACAAAGAATATTGCTTCAATTAATTAATATGAGTTTATTACAGCAAATGTTAAGAATTTTAATTCCAACTTTAAATTAATGTACATACATATTTCTGTGCGCGCTGATAATAATTTATAAAACATAGAAAATTTTCTTGCAAATAATTAATAGTTTTTCACTCATTTTTATGATTTTTTAATGATTTCTTTATAAATATTTTAGACTTATATTATGCTTCTATATCGTCAAAGGAAATCTATAAGATAAAAATAAAAACGCTGTTAAAATGTCCAAATAAAGAACAGGCTACTAATCACAATAAACTAGCGATTCGATTACCAAGCCAAGCAGGTAGTGTAGTGTCATTGGGACATATACTTATTTATGACGACTCGACTGGATTGTCTATACTAGGCACGGATGTTAGTTCGAAACATGATAGAAACACGGTAAGATATTCGTATGCAATTATTCTTTATGTATTAATCAATAATAAATTATTTAAAATTCTACTAACGATTGTTACATTAATACTATGATTTTCTCGTTGTAAAATAAAATATTAATTTTAAGGTGTTACTCGCGCATGAGCCCAAGATAATACAAGCTGTAAGTGCGATGAGTGTTTCAAACGCATTTGGAACGGATAGACTGTCTAGCAGATAGATTTCAGCGTTATGCTGCTTTCACACTTGATCTAACAGAATATAACGCCTATTATTTCGTAATGAATTCATCGGACGTACTAGAGGAGATGAATTCTTCTACTGTTAAATCTCGTTTATGATTATATTAATAAATTTTAATAAATATTTGAACATATATGATTTAAACTACATATATATGTATAAATTATATATATAAATATAAAACATATATAAAGCATATGTAAAAAAACAAATGTTCATTTTTTATATAATATTTTGTGCACTATCTTCTAGATATATCCAGATGCATTATCAAATTTCGAATTCTACTCTCTTATAATATCCTCTAAATACATAAGCGAAATGAGTATCCTGAGCGGAAAAAGCGCTCGCATAAAATCTCGAGAACTTTTACGTAAACGTAGGTAAAGCACGACGAGAGTTAAGCACAATATTCACCCGATTTTACGAGGCAGAGAAGGGAAAAGGAGATGAAGACGCGGATGGAAAGAAAGAGCGGAGAGTGGATCGTACTCTTCTACATCCTTCGCGAAGGACTCATGAATCATGGCACCGACTAGAAGGTAAAACTCCTCATCCGTTATCAGCTTGGCAATAAAACTCTTGCCCCCTTCTAATAGACACGACACCCCGCCGTCCCATCGCTTTCGATCCTTTCGCAACCCAGATTCGCCCGGCGTTCACCATCAGTCGAAAGAAGAAAAATACGATTCACGTTAGATAGTGACAACTTCAGTCTAAGATATCTCTGTACCTGTCCGATTGAGTTCTCCGCGAGTCTCTTTCTTTTTCATTACATGTATATATGACGACATATTCAAGCTTAAATTTGTGAAAAAATTCAAAACCTTATTTTTCTACGACATTTTATTTCATGCCTTTTGTTGACCATCACACATATATTTATATTATAAGTCCTGTTATTTTTTATTTCTTATTCTAAAAAATTTTAAATTGTTTGGTATAATCCTCTTTTTTAAAATACAATACAAATATAGTGTGTAAATATAAATTTTCGAAATAAATTATTCTAATAAAATATCTCAATAATTTCAAAATAAACAAATTTTTATAAATCTTAATTCATAACTTTTAATTTAGAATTATTAATTAATCCACTCTTGAAAAAGGTGTGTTAAATCGATACTTGAAAGTCTTGAAGTATTGTCTTTTCCGCGATGCTGATTAATTTTCAAGCTTGGTTTATTTCATATTGCGAGAGTAACCAATAAGATACGAAAATTATTTGTTAATTTTTTGCTTTTGAAAATTATTCTTTTGTTTCACTTTTTAAAAAGTTACTTAATATTGAGCTATTGAATCTCTCGTAACTTTTAGTAAAGTATATGTCTTTTTAATCGTATTTATATTTTCTTTTTAATTTGCAAAGATATTTTTATTTAAACAACTATTTTCTATTTAAAATTAGTTGATTATTATTAATTAATGTTAAATTGAAAATTTTAAATCAATAAGTCCACAAATTTGTTTATTTAAGATTTACATTTATTTTAAAAGCCTATTAATTTAATAAATATTATGTAAATCACGCTTGTAATTCTGCACGTTCTGTGTCAACTGCGGAAATGTTAAAAATATCAATTTGTCAACATTACTAATTTCTAAATGATTATACGGAATACAGATTGAGTTATACGCAATTTCAAGCGCGAATGATCAGTTTGAATTGTCAGTCGACAAAAAGCGCCAATCTTTCATACCATTCTTCCTCGTTATCGTCGCAGATCCAATAATCCAATTAAAAGTGGCGGTCATATCATTCGCAGAGCTCGTCGGTGTCGTATTCCTCGGCCGATAGACTTCTCCGTCGCAAATGACATAATTCGTTTAAACGATCCATGAGATATAACAAACGCGATATTTCAGGGAATTTCTCCTATTCGCTTCAGCGATATGTGTTAACATATCAGAGATGCAGTTCATTAATTTCTTTTTGATTACCACCCAATCTCACACATTCTATGTACTCACAGAAAGGAGAGATTATTCGATGAACTCAAGGGAGAGCAAAGTCGAATAAAAAATTCGATTTGAAAAAGCTAACAGCAATGCAAATACTGTTTCGATCATCGCTTATGCAATCTTGTATTTTATTTATCTTCTCCTGTTAACTGATATCAGGTAAAAGTATACAATTTGCACATATAATAATCTTAAAAAAACAATCAAGCAGTCAAAAAAGAAAGCAATTTTTGTTATTATCAAATATAAAAGATATAGCTATCTAAAAGTTTATCTAAAAATAAATTACTCAATATAAGAAATGAAATAAATTGCAAGTAATAAAATTCTTTATATTTTATAGTAAAAACTAGTATTATTATTAAAACATGGAAAATAAGAAAAGCATAAATATTTTCTAAAAATAAATACTACGATAAATACATCGACTACTTTGATTTTACAAAACTGCCACGAAATGTGTTAAATTTTGAATCTTTATCACATTGACTTACGTATTATAGCTGATTTTATAAAATAAATCATAAAATTATTTTATAGAAATATCAATTAATCTTTTTCGTTGTAATATATATATATGCCCGGACTTATTCCATTTTCTCTAGTCTTTCACCTATCTATTTACCTCGTTCACTTACGAGAGATAGCGGTAGAGATATACTGCTCCAGTTACTTATTCCATGTTCCGACTTTTCCGTCCGACATCTCTCTCTCTCTCTCTCTCTCTCTCTCTCTCTCTCTCTCTCTCTCGCTCTCACACACACATATACACACACTCACTCAAGCAATCGGTATCTTGCGCCTTACTGATCGCCGCGTTCATCCCGCGAGAGGAAAAGCGACAAAACTTAGACGGCGAAAAGTTTCGCCGTTACAATATAAAAGTTTCACGCGGCGAAGGAACGAACAAGGATCGCGCGTCCAACAAACGGGGCACGCTCGTAACGCGGCGCGAGCGATCGCAATTGCGTCGCGTTTCGAATGCATTCGATCGCGTTTCTCTCTTTCTCCATTTCTCCCTCGCTGCCAGCCCCTCGCGCGGCGCGGCGCGGCGCGGCGCGGCACGGGCGCGACACGGCGGTAATCGAATTCCACGGATTCGCAATTATTTCGAAAGTTCACGACCGACGGTAGGTTTAACGACCCGTACGTGATAACGACGGGCGTGATCTAGAAATCCACGTCGACCCGCGCGCGGGTGTCGCAGCGCCAGATGTATTTCTAGCGTACGTGAGATTGGGCGCGCAGAGGTGGAAAATCTTCAGGTTACCAAGTTTCGAATTTAAGCAATTCCTTCCTCTCCTCTTTTTCTCTTCGAGAGATTCAAACGAAAACATCTTGAACATCTAATCCGATAGTTTAACGTTTGTACTTCCGTTTCGATGTAATTAAAATACCAAAGTGTATGTGCGTGCCAAAAAGTTCGTAACACCGAAAACCGTTGATTGTCCAGTTGCATCGCGTTTTGGGACCTCTCTGTTATTGATCGCAATCAGTCTAGCCATTCATAATCTTTGACGGCTCGCGGGTTATATCGGGCTTCTAATTCTTTTGTTCGCCGCCCATTCGCGTCGTCCGTATTTTCGATGAGTGTCAAATCTGCTCCTGTCGATATTTCGAAAGCTCCCGTTTCTCCTCTCTCTCTCTCTCTCTCTCTCTCACGTCCCCGCTCGATACGCTCGTCCAGCGAGATGCGGAGCGTAAATAAAAGTATGTGTCGCGGTGCGATTTGCGGAAAACGGGATGAAATTGTCCGGTGACGCAGGCATCGCTCACTTGGCGGAAATACTTGTGACGGTTATTATACGGCAGATCACGCATGCACATGTACGTACAAAGCAATTTACAGTTTTAGCTATCCAAATCGGACATAATATGCAGTAAAAGTCCTGTGTATAATAAAAATGTACATGGTCTGTGAAGTTGACACTCCGAAATGCGAATTTTACAAAATTGATGGCATTTGATTGTCCACAATTTATCACAGACTTAAACTATTCTAGATGAAAGATTTTTTAAAAATTGTGGACTAAATAATATTAAGGTATTCATGTAAATTTAATTAATTTTTTCTTACGTTCGAATCGGTGTAAATAAAAACATTTAGTACACAATCTGCAACTAGACATGAAAATTTAAAATCAAACAAGGGTTTTCTCAGATATTCTCACTTTATTCTAAATTTAACGCTTTAAAAATGGAAAATCACTTTTATCGGAGACACAAATGTTTCCACATGACATATCTGCCGTTGCAACTAATTGTAAGCCGGCTTTTCCAAGACATTTGAGGTGACATTTTAAATAACTAGAAGCATTTTTAATTTATCGTATCTGGCGGACATATCAAATGCCCGTCACGTTTACTCCCAATTTCAGATATTTTCAAAAAATAGCACTTAATCTTTCCCTTGTGGAAATCCGAGGGTAGCCCCCCATTATCGTTCGATCGCTGGGCAATCTTGTATGAATTGCCTGTCCGAATGCGCTGAAAGAACTGTTTCGTAGAAAAGAGTTCTTTGTATGTTAGGTACGATGGAAAAAGTGGTACAATAACGCGTCCTGCCACGAACGCATTATCGAACCCTCATTACAATGGTGATATCGCTCGATGGCGATGGAGAACCTATTGCCCTTAAAAAGTATATGTCGACACGAGCAGGCAATCGATAATTCGGCATGGTCGACGTTAAATCATCTCGGTTCACCCGCTTGTTCGCTGGGCCAGTTGCACGGTGAATTAAATGTTGCAATGCATCGTGTGATCGTGTAACGCCCGTTTACATTTAAGCTAAAAATATCAGCGTCATCGAGTCTTGGTAGACATATCGAGCGAAACAAAGAGAAATTTACTTTCAAACACTGCGAATAACGTATAAGCATTCATTTGAAATGAAGCGCGTGGCGATGAAGAGGAATTATTCGAGAATTAATCATTTTCATAATTATATCGTGTTTAACGGATACGCGTTCATCTGCACCGAGATAACACCGGCGTTTTTACAGCGGATTAGAGAAGCTCTGGACCGATCGTGTAATTCTGATTTTATTAATCTACGAGTCCGTAACTTCGCGAAAGATAGACGATAGCGTTAATGTAACCCGGCAACCGCGGCGATGCAAAATGACGCAAGTTGCTCCGTTTAAGGACGACCTTCCGAATTGCTTCCCTATCTCGTATCGCACGTAATCGGATTAACGTAAGTTCTCTCATGTTTTCCTTTAAGTTCCGGTTAACTTTCCACGGGAGTATCCGTGACGCTTGAGCGATCCAAACGCTTCAGCGACGTCGCGGTTATATCGGAGTTTGCTTGTTGCATGTCACGAGCACAGTTACCACTTGTTACCCTCCGCAATCTCTTCGCTTCTCTCTCAATATATTCTCCATTAAATCTGATTTTTTTTTCAATTAAAATTAATTTAGAAATTAAATTCGAAAATTTTTTAGGAACAAAGAAAGAATCTTGCAATCTTGTTGATTATAATAAAAATATAATAGATATGAAATCTAATAATAATCAATTTTATTAAAACAATTGTTTACTGTGACGTAATATTACGACGTAAATTTATAACTTTTATAAAAGAAGTACAAACAAAATATAGCTTGCATATTTTTGACTATGATATTTTTACACTTGTTATATCATTACTCGTATCGTAGCAAAAAATGGTATGGAATTTGATCTTTTTACTTGCGAGAAGCATTGAGCTATTCTCATTCGCGCCGCACGATAAATTGCAAGCGACACATCCAAGATATATTTGGTCTCCATAATTTTTATACATCGCCATCGCCGCACGTGAACAACGAAATGGTCCGATTTACAAAAGCGTTGCAAATTCATGCCGCACCCGAATATACATGTCGATCGAAGAATTATCATCGATTTGCGGTCTGCGAATTTGCAGGGCCGTCGACCGCGCTGAGGCGTAAATTGCGACGGATTAATCGCGGATCAGACGTGCAGCGAAACGCGCGCACACGAATAATACTTCCGCGAATAATTCTCGCTCGTTTCATTATTTCCTTTCTCTGCCGCGTTTTCGAAATATACAGCCGCGGAAAATAATCACGCAGGGTGGTAAATAGCTTTTGGCTCACCGAAATAATTTAATTCCCGATTAACGATGTTATCTTGCCAGCTGGGCCAGATGATTTGCCAGAGCTATATTTTATAGCACGACCGGGAGTTCTGGATCCACGCGCTCTCATCAGTTTCGCTGCGGTAAAGTTTAACATTTGTTTTCAGTTGCCGCATTTCCGATTTTTATATACCAAGTCCCTTTTTTCATTTTTTAAGCCGGATATAAAAGTGCGATGGGATTTTTGCTGCGCTGTCAAAAATGGCTGTTAGCGGCCGAGCGATTTGTTTTTAATCCATTTTACAGCGATGTCAGTATTACGTACACAAGGATTTATCTCTTGTGCTCGCATTAAAAACAGATGATCGACTAATGGAATTAAAAAAAGGGAAGCATATAAAAGACTGGAGTGTTTGATTAAAATAAATATTAATTGAAACTTCGCACTTTGATAAAACAATATTATTACAACGTCCTTCTGTAACGAAACAGTAACCATACGATCAACGAGCGTGGGCAACATCAAAATTCCGTCAATGTCAAACGTCGTAGCCGACAACGGCATTCACCACGGCATTCGACGTATTAAACCATACGTGTTAAACCGTAAACGTTTGCAAACCACGGGCTCGTGAATTATTCCAAGCTCGGCGGGCACAAATACGGTAGAGGGATGGGAGTCAAATATCCTTGTCGCGAACAATTTGTATAGCCCTGATGCCCTGACGTTTATAAGACGCCCGGAATTTTCGTCGTGGAAACAATGCCTGTCGTCCGACGGCGCTTCGGTCGCATTTTATTACGCGATTACGTACAGAAACGTTCCGGCGAATGGACGTAAATCTCGCTGATTTTCGTGGAGGACAACAATCGGAGTCTCTCTGTATTGCGACTGTCGGGAATCAAGAGACACGCCACGCCGACAAATTAGTGTCGGCGCGAGGTGTTCGCCAGTTAGTAACGTGAAATACAAATGGTTTCTTTCTTCTCGCTGAAAACAAAGACACGTTGTCAACGAAATAATTGGCACACAGTCGCTCAATAAAAGCTTAGTTGTTCGAGGCGCTTCATATTTCAGCGCGCGTGACAATTAACAGTAAAAACCGCATAATGTGAATATAAATTTCTAGAAAGATTTAGTAGATAATTTAATAGATTCATTACCGGAGTAATTTATTTAAGTGCTTAAATATATAATTAATCATATTCGTATGTAAATGAATAATTAATAAAATTAACTATATTTTGCATGCAAATGAATAAGATGCATCAATAGTAATACAATTAATTACTGATTAATATCCAACGTGTTAAATCATGCGCAACAAAAAAAATATTTAATAGCTTTATTTTTAACGCTTTAATATCTCTTATGTTATTTTCGTCCGCAATCCAGTAACAGCAATTCCCGGCACGTCACTTCTAAATCGTTCCGTGTATACAAAAGACAAATGTCTTATCTGGCAGATTGTAAATTGCACCCGCGAATATTCATGCGACGTCGCCGCGCGATTTGCATTCATCATTGCCCGCTCGCGAATTATAACACGAGATCTCCTCGACATGATCAATATTAGCGAATTCTCTTGCCGGCTTACACGTCTCGCAAATTTACCGAGTGCCACGCGACTATTCGCGCTTCTGTTCCCGAAGTTTCACACAAAGAATTTACGCACAGGAAAAAAGTAGCTTTATCTCTTTAAAGAAATCACGTCGTTAAACTCAATCTCATGCTGAAATTCTTGATGTTATTCCCTGTTGATCGCTTCTTGAAATTACTGACAAACTTGATTATCATGTTATTATGCCATGTATTATACTAATGTAATATATAATATTTCGTTACGTTTTCTTAGTTTACTATAATATATAAGATTATTAGATAAAAATTATTCATCATATATTAAAATAAATTAGGCAAAAAAAGAAATTATTTGACTTCATCAAATTTTTACCTTGTATCTTGCATCTTGAATGTGGTTGCAATTTTATTAGACGTTGCATACAGATATAATTAAAAATTTACTTTATGATAAAAGCACATAATCAGAAAGATGTGTAAGTTTGAAAAAAACACCTAAAAATTGTGTATTTAAAATAAATCATGTTATTGAAGACTATGTTTAAATCTTTTATATGCTTTATAATTGAATGTCTTTGCAGAAAAATTGATCAAAGTTTCATAATGCTAACTTCTATGCACACCGTATGTAATTTTGACGGAATTAAATTTCGATTATTTCAGTCAATTAGATATTAGTTCACTGTTGGCCATTTCGCTTCGCTAGATTAAAATATGATATTAATTAATTGCATTAAAAAAAATTTTGTAATTATATACGCATCAAACATTAATTAACTCAGTGGTAATTGTCCTAACACCGCAAATCGACGCGATGATTATTAATTAATAATAAGTTCAGCTTATTACCGCGATAATGTCAATTAATTTTTCTTCGCAGGAGTTGCGAAAGAAAAATCCAGCTCGAGAAGAAATGCAAATGAATATTTGTCGATTATACAAAATCTCGAGGGAGAGAGCGTTGTTAACGCGCCGCAAGAAAACGCTGCATCAGGAAACGGCATCAATCTCTTTCTTTCTTGCCGCGAAAGTGTACAAGGCTAATAATTTCTAAAACCATCCTTGAACGACTCGGTGAAGCTAACCGTTTATCATTGCGGACACATTCGGAACGGGAACAAAAGGACGGTGTTCCGAAAGAGAGCCCGAGGACGACAGGAGAGATCGGATGAAGAAGAGCAGTCAAGACTGGCGAAAATGCCGTGGAAATAATGCCGAGCGTGCGCGTCACCGCGCGTGACATATGAAGCGAAAGGATTTATGACACGCGTCACTTTGTGTCCCGATTTGCCGCGTACGTAACGTGACGTAACTGCACTTTTTCCGGAGCATTATACGCGCCGTTTTCCATTTCCTATCCTCATCCCCTCCCTTGCGTGAATCGCGTTTCCGACCATCTAGTTAATGCGACGCCTCTCATCCGCGTATAGAGCTGCGCGACGCCAAAATCAATTCAATCGATACGGTTCTCGTTCGCGGTTTACGTAATTCGAGATAGGTCGTCGACGGTTTGTGATGTAGACCGAGTAAACGCGGTTCTATAATCTGGTCTAACATGCACGATATCTAAGTAAACATTTGTCCGACAAGTTTGGCATATTTGAGTAAAATATTTTATACGTTTTAGATGTCAAAGAACGAAGATATCAATATTTTCGCGATCTCCAATGAAAGAAATTTGATTATACTCAAATTATTGAACTTATTCTCACATGATCTTAGTCTCACTTTGGAAATGTGTGAATCTGATATAAACATATTAATAGACTCGTCAAAATTCTGTCTCATATTTTTATATGTAGAAATAAAGATATAATGTAGAGAAATGAAGATAATGTCAGATTCATCTCGTTTTCGTAAAACCAATAACGAACTATTCTGTTTGTAGCATTTAGCTACTAATTGTAAGATGTGTATAAACTCGAGTTAACTCGCTCACTATCCGCAAACACAAACAAACTAAAAATTAACTAGTAGCATGAACATCCTTTTCATCGGTGTTACACGGAAGTTACTTCGCGTGCTGCCGCAACTGATACGAGCAACACAGGAACGGACGACAGTGTGCCGCAACTCTTCGACAGATTAACATTGTCGATACGTCGTCGATGTCGATCAACGTCCGTGACACGGAAACGCATTTGTCGCTATATCTGTTAGCGGGGTGCTGTTCCACGGTATACAAGTTGCTCCGCACGGGATTACAAGATGTATTTAGAAACATTAGATTGAAAACAAAATTTATATACTCAAACGGATGAATGGATTTTATTATCAATTCAACAACTTTACGCTATCAATCCATTTTGTAGGCGACAATGACATATCTGATAATTGATCCGATTCGTTCCGGGTAATGAAATTTGAGAAATTCTTATAACGTATTATAATAAATAGAATACAATGGATACATTTTTTAATTATCCACTTTTTATTTTAACAACAAAAAAATTGAGGAACCAAAAATATAAAACGTTTTTTTCGTATTCTATTTAATATTCTATAAAGTCAATTTTTATTAGATAATTAAATAAACAGCTGATTACTTTGTATCTATAATGTTAATCGAGAAAGATTATCAGCCCAAAAATTTTATTTATCAATAATTTTGTATATTTTGATAATTTGTATAATCGATCAGTATGGAAATTGATATATATATATATATATATATATATATATATATATATATATATATATATATATATATATATATATATATAGGACTCGTACAAATTTTTATTTATTACTTTATTATTTTATTACTTTGATTCATCCGATAGTGTCATTGACGCTATCGATATGTATTAAGTTACGCGATCGGTTATCTATCGCTCCGACACATAACGGTGTGAAGTTTCGAAACCAAGTGCTTCTATTTGGATGCTAACACGACTCGCCAAAAGCATGCGTAGGCATGCCATGGATATGACGAGGCTCGTTAGAAGCTCTTTGCCTCCATTATTCTCCTCATTCGCCTTTTGTTCTCTCTTCCGCGGTGGCCCTCTTCTCTTTTGAGCTAATAATGACTGAACNTGATCCACATTAGATTCCCTGCTGCTTCGAGTGCGGCGCAATCGAGTGCATAAGAGATAGAGCTTCCATTTCATTCTTCGCTATTGCCAACGAAATACCATTAAAAACCGTTAGTTTTACGAGAGTTTACATAGTTGGAAAAGTTCATCGTGCGCGAATGCTTTCTCGCCAAATATTACTGCCAGAATAAAAAGCAATAGGTCAGAACAGCTATGAATCACACGTATTCACGTATTCGAGAAAAAAAAAACAGATAATATCAGTATGTATGTAATGNTTGCATATCCACGAAATAGCTATGAACTGTAAAATTAATTGTAAACTGGGAAAGTTTGATGGATATCAAATGCATAAACATAAGTGCATAAAACTCTCGAAAATGTTAAAACTAAACTGTTGAATATAAATATTTGATATAAAACTTTGTGGATTAAATCACTGACATACCGATAAATACATTATAAAATCTAAAAATCTAAGAAATAAAATATATATTTTACTTAAATATTAAATATAATATTAAATATAATAAAAATAATTAAATGTTACGTATATCTTTTATAATATTGTTATGTTAAATATATTTTTCAATAATAGCAAAATAAGATATGTGAGACGAAGAATAACAGAAAATTGGAACTAACATACGTTTCGTATCAGTTTGAATCTTGTTATAAGATCGAAAGATAGTGTATCTTTAAAGAAGCTCTTTGCGTCCGTAAAATGGTACAACAAAAATGCAATAAATGCTTCTGACAAGAAAAAGGATAAAGGATGAAAGGCAGATGCTTGCCATTGGCGCGAAATGGGAACGGATGAATTGATTCGTCCGTCCGGGACGATACTTGATCGATTATCGAAATAATGAACGCCAGTTTCCGCGACATGAAGAGCCCATTGCCGTGCATTCAGCGCTGAGAAGACTGCGGCGGGCTATTAATACGATTGTGTGCGCTTTTTTTTGTTACAGACCGGCCTCGTGAATGAACGCGAGATGGACGTCTGAATCGAAGCCGTCATGGCCCCATTTCTATTGATCCTGCCGTTGCTGGCATCGCTGCGCTACCTGATACAGCCGATCGGTAAGCGAAGTTCCTCTTCAACGTCCGTTCGCCGGAAAAATGTAATGGTATAACACGAAAAAAGCGCATCGTGCAACTGAATCTCTCGCTTTCAGAAAGCCCCTTAGGAGCGTTTGGTCGACTCGAGTCGATAATCAATTGACACGTTAAACAAATTAACCATGATTAACGATCGTTCTCACTCGCATTGCTCCAGCAAATAATAAGAGCAAACTTGACAAGTGCAAACGCTTTTAAAAGTTATAAATTTAATACATTTATTATTAAGTGTAAAATGTTCTTTCACAATATTTTTTAAAATTACCACAATTACGATAAAAGTTTTCAAGAATGATAAAATTGCCAATTTACTTTAATTTACTGATATATAATTATAAAAAACTTCTTGTCATATACTGCCTTTTTCGTACGTTAAACTGTGTAACTGTAAGGAATAAACATAGTTTTAACACTCATTAATCGTCCAGGAATAATCTTCAACAATCTTTCTATTTACACGAACAGTTATATTACCACTTATGTATAATCGTAGAGGAGTATTAATGGAGAATGCAAATGATATCAAACGACTTTTGATAACTATCGAGATGCTTCTGATAGAGGATTTAGGCAATCTCTCTCGTATTCGTGGAAGCCGAACGGAACTCCGTTGTTTCCCATCCGCGATTTATGGTCTTCGTGCGCTAACGAGTTCCTCTTTCATGTGATAAGAATCGTCTCGATAACGGTTAATAGCTAGAACAAGGGACAAAGAGAAGGAAGAAGGAAAGAAGATAAATGGGAATAGAGAAACACTAAAAATATCGACAGGGATATCATTTCTCGCATTACTATTGCTCGAAAGCAAATAATTGACATATCATAAACCGATTTTTAATAGTTAATGAGAAGAGAGAGAAACAGATATACACATCTTCAAAAATTAATATTGCAATCAATAGCGTATACACAAATACGTGTATAGAATTTTTAGTCACAGTGCTTAAATTCTTTATTTTGTATTAATTTGACGATATTTATCGAAAGAAAATAAAAAGTTGGACATGTACATATATAAAACATTTCAATCTTTTTATCTAATAAAAAATATAACAAAAATTAAAATAGATGTAAAAAAAGTATCTCGAATATACATATTTTATATAATTTAGATACATGTAATAGATTTCTGTATTATTTTGATTTGGATGTTAAAATATTATAAAACTAGCTGAAACTTGTACTCTTATTGATGCATTGTAAATTTCTGCGTTATTTTCATGCGCTCCGCGCTCAAATCCAACAGACCGTAAAAAGTTTCACGAACACGAGCAGTCGAATTATACGCGTTAAACCGTGAAAACGTCAGTTCCATCTATTTTATTATTCTTTATGTATCTCACAGTTCATCGAGCGCGAATGAGAGCGGAAATACCAAATAGCGTGCCCCGTAACTTGCACACTATATTACGTTGTCTTGCTTACGTTAACACGGATTTATCGCCACGCGCGAAATTCAGAACGAAACTTTAGCGCGCCTTAGCGCACATTTTCGTGAATACACCGGGTATGAAAACCACAACGAAAACAAACGCTTTTAGCCGCAAGACGTTGCTAGTTAATTTACGGTGCGAAAATCCTGGCACTTACGTAGGACAGAGGTACAAATCTTAGAGAGCACACCGCGATCGTTTATCTAACAAGACAGCAGGACGCTAGTCAAACAACATACCAAATATATCTATTATATCTCATGCTTTAAAGATAATAGGACATTTTATTTAAGATAATAGGATATTTGATTGTCGAAAAAGTTTATATGTATAGACATTATCGCAATATTTTGCATATCATCATTGTAACACGCTAATATCAGTGATTCGTATGCATTTTAATGTATAATACGCATTTAATTTCGGATCTGCCAGTCGTAGCTTTATAAAACCGGCTATTAAAGAGTAGCCGTGTAGATTATATATTTTGTAAGCTCGAACGTTCCACGCCATTTAGCTCCGTATGAGGATAACGTTTCACATCTTTCATTGGAGAATGGCTCGCTAAGAAAAATTCTTTTATAACATTGTATCGGATATCCGGAACAAATCGATCGCCGATACTACACGGCAGGCTTCAATTCGCGCATATCAAGATATTCCAGTAGAATGCTGCCGGACCTGGTCCTTACCATGATAATGCACGATGCTACGGCGCGCGCGGTAGCCAGGGAGAAATACGAGAGGAGCCAACGCAACTTATTGCATCCCGCAGATGCGATCCCCGTGTGAAGGGAAGGCGGTCCGCGGGGGACGGAAGCGATGCGATGGAACTGCAAAATTCCGGGGCAGCATGCGCCTCATTTCATACGTCGACGTCTAAATCGTAACGCCCCATGTGTACGGCATTCCCTGGGAACGTCCATTCTTTAGTAGGTCATATCCCTCGACTGCGTTTCTGGATCTTGCGATGTTCTTCTGTTACAAGTTGGCATTATACGTACATCCTCAACTAACCGCGTACGGATCGAGGAATCTGCATACCGCTTACGTCATTCACATATGTTTTTCCATTAATGTAACAACGGCTTATATTCGTGAAATTATCCGCTAGAAATATTGAAATATTTCTATCTAAATATTCCAACATAAAGTTGAACTTTATAAAATGTAGTTAAATTTTAAATTGGGCTTTAAATTTATTGGCAGCTCATGTTCGTCCAAATAAAATATTATATCTGCACATAACATTGACGTTTTAAAATAAAACAGGTAGAAATATATTTAATTTATACAATATTAAAAGGCGCAGAATACTCAAAGAATATTTTTTATTTATGCCGGATGAAAATAAACTCAAATTAATTTATACAATTTTAATTGCAATTTTAATATTAGGAAAATTGCAGCATAAAATTATCGTATTAAACTGTAGAAGATATTTCTCTCGAATATCAATTTATATCATTTTAGTTAAAAGCTTTTTTATTCCTCCATAGTTAACGCTAAAACTAGCTCCAAATGGATTACGGGATTCCAAAAGTATACACTTTTTAATATTGCACCGTCAAGAAATAAAGACAAAATTAGCAGATTTTTTTGAAAATCTGGGATAATTAAATTTTCTAGTCTATACATATATGTTCTATTTCAAGTCGCAATTCTAACTGTCCAATGTCTTTTAAATAAAAAAAGTTTCATTACTTTATATAGAAATAATTGAATTTTTTAAATGTAAATTTATCATAAACGAATTAAATATCTTAAAATTCTCTAAAAAATCTTCTAAAAAATCTCAATTAAACTAAATATAATATCTTTATATTATATATTAGTCTAAATTAAGTATATGTTTAGACTTTTATATCCCGTGTTTTTTTTTCTTTTTCGTACAGTAATTTAATTATTAATTTCATTTAAATTTTACATAACTAAACTTTATAAAACAAAACTTAAATAATAAAAATAAATTAATATTTATACGCAAAAGATCTACAAAATATATAATTTTTTTTAGATATTCTAGATTGTTAAATTAATAGCGGAAATCAAAATAATTAAATAGTTAAATAGTTAACATGTATAACTAAAAATAATGATATATAAGCTAAAAAAATACATATATAAAATTGAATTAAAAATTAATAAAATTTAATGCGAGCAAGAAACATTTATTAAACATGTGATCATCTAAAAATACGCATGCACATTGATTCAGCATTTTTCGTTAATATCGAGAATAACGTCAACGTTTACGCTGCCTAATAAAATCGTAACATCGCGAAATAGAGAGGGGAAGTAGCGAGACGTAAAAAGCATTTCCGACAAAGCGGAAGCAACGGAAGCGTACGCGAGTAAACGAAACTGCCGTCGTTGCTTTAACTGCAGCATAGCTAGTGCGGTAATGACGAGTAAATTTAGTTTGCAGTCAGCCCTGCGAGACCGAATATATCCTACTATTAGCTTTATTTATCAAAAGAATAGTACCAAATCATTGTTCGATCTGATTCGCTGCGAAATACGAAAATCACACTGTTTTGATGAAAATATAAAAATATAATCATTCTTGGAAAACTTTTGAGTGAGGGATCTTTTAACTTTTACACATTTTAATATTTTCTTCTTTCTTTTTTTTAATATTTAATATTTTATCATTATTTAATTAAGAAGCTGCCATTTTTACTAGCGTTGAGAATAGAACAGAAACGAAAAGAGAAATCATGGATGACTCTTTCAAATCGCGAATTGAAATTTAATGAAAAAATGTAATAGATAATAATTTTAAGATGTTATTTTTACTGCGACTTTTTAATCAATATTCTATTTCCAATGTATCATTAATATTTATAGTTGATAAATTTGAAACATCTTCATTATGTCTTAATTAATAATTATTCTATGATGAAACGGTGAAATTGCTATTAAATTAACAAATTACTTCTAAGTAACTGTTACCGCATAGCAATGCGCTTTTTACGCATAGAAACTAGTAGGAGTTAATTACTGCAGAGCACGTAGTGGTTTTTTGTTAGTGAATTGCTACAGTCGATATTAAGACTTGAACTGAGTAAGAACAAATCGTAACAAACATTTCAGTCTAACGAAAAAGCAATGTATAAATTGCGAATTCTTATTATAAAATGTGATAAAATTTGACAAATTCAAGTTTATATCTATTATAATATATTAAACAAATATTATATATATAAATATATATTATCTTTTATAATATTAAGGTATATTCTTCAATTTTTTTCACATTTATGTACAGTTGCGCACATCGATGTTAGACGAAAAGAAACATTAGATTCGAACGTCCGGAAATTAAATAATATCAATCTCCATCGCGCTCGCGTGCGTACGGGCACGTGTAATACAAGCGAGCAGACATGCGATCCAAAAGCTATATGTATAACAACATTCGAGAATTTAATATCCTGCTAATTGCGAATATATTGTAAGAGGAGGATGCCAGAGTAAGCCAGGGAGGATGAGAGAAAACGATATCGAATCTCTCCACCGCAACCTTTTAATCGCGGCGCAATTTAAAATAGCATCACGGTGTTTTGATTGCATCGCGTTCCAACCTACCTTCTGCAGCTATCTGATGCAAAAATATTCGTTTCCGATACTGCTATAAACAATAACAGTTTCTATTGTCGTAATCAAGTGCTAAGACGAATCGGTATATTTAAAAATAATGAACTCAAAATTCACCGCTACAACTATAATAATGTAAGATACTTGTGTGGAAAATTACATAAAATTAAGGAAGAGAGAGAAGAGAATGAGAGAGATGAAAAGAGAACAAAAAAGACATAAAAAAACTTTTTAAGTATAAAATATGCCCATATTTCCTTCTTTCATGTCATATTAATTTATACTTTACATTTCATCGTTTTATTTACTATTGAAGAATATACATTATTTACGCAATATCGCGAGTCATGCATGAATGCATGCATTTCAAAACACTGGTATCGGATAATAGGTTTAAAATAGATTTAAAAATCTATATACTCGATCTACCTTAATCGCCGAATATTTGGTAAGCGCAAACTGTGCGACGACCCGCGCAAAAATTTTTCGCGAATGAACGCCGCTGCCGGCATTATGAGCTTACCGAACAGAGCGCAGCATCTGCGCTATGCTGCATATATCGGTATGCACCTATATTTAACCGTCAATTTATAACATCCGATAGGTGTTTTAACAGAATTTTCACTCTGACGAATTCGCAAGTATAATTTTATTCGTCGAATTGGTTAAAACGTCTGAACTTTCTAGTGAAACATTTCAGCCCGGAAACGTGTGCAGACAAGAGAAGTGCAGACATTATCCTTTGAATAACAACTCGCTGTTGAGATTTTATCATACGAAATTGTAATGTTACGTTCGTGGCGTTTTTCAGTCAAATAATATTAAAATGCAATATGTGTTTTATATTGTTAATTTTATATCGTAAAAAATATGTATGCACCGTTTATAAAATATGACATTAATCTATATAATATGAAAATTATGATATATAAGAAGAGCATAAGAAAAATTGATTTCAAATTTATCAGAGAATCTAATTCTAAAATATTTTTAAACAATTCTGAAATAATTCTCAGGACTACGTTATATATTTGACTACACATATCTATTATATCTATATTATTTAAATGTTTTACGATGACCAAGTTTTTGAATTTTTCCATAATAGAAATAGATTTCAAGTTTAAGAGAGACGACAGGAGGACAAATGTCATTTCTAAAATTGATATTTTATTCAAAAATATATTATTTTAGATGTCAACCTCTACATGAAATTAATAGCAAAACGATGTATAAGGATATTAAGATATTACATTAAAAATCGCTCCATCTAAATAGACCTTTGCGCTGACGGCTTGCCTATGCACACGACGAGACCTTTGTGCGATGGTGGTCAAAGCCCTTTCGCTATCGATCGTGTCCGCTCTATCGTGAATAGTTGGTAACTTTAGCCGTTGAAGTTGATCAATTGAGCGATAGCCACGACGGCGGCGTGCAGATGTATTAATACATACGAAATCGTATGTGCAAAGCAGTTTAATAGCAGATCAGACAATATCTCCTTTCAAGTGAGCTCAATCGCAATAATCTTGCAATTTCTTGCATTAAAATAATACGCGTGCAGCAAACTCACATCACATAACATTTCTGTGCTGTAATATTGCAGCAACTTTCTCTTCTCTTTACAATATTCCTGTATTTATATCTGAAGCGTTGCAATGTTGCGGCAATAATGCTGGAATGTTCTATGTTATCTGAATAATAATCTTCTTAACGGCATCGCGTAAGCTACTGATGATTTTATTATTAGTATTAGCGTCATTCAACCCCGGTCGTTCAGCGGTCTGACATTCGCGTTTATTGCTTTTGTAAATATTAAAGATTCGACTAGCTCGAATAGGGGCGAGTTCCCTACTGGGTTATCTATGTAAAATGCACACACAATGCACGTCGGCGTTTGCCTGGGAACTGTTCGCACAAGCTCGACAAGTAACTTGGTGCGATTATTCGCGCGTATCCCACGTCGTCACGTGTAAAGCACCGGCGATCGTAATTAAAGCGCAAGCGGATGATTAATCGCCCGATACGGAATCGCGAGACGGAATCTTGACGCGCAACGTAACTCGGCCCTTACCCTTTGCTCGTCCTCTCCACCTCGGCTCCGCTGTCGTATTCGAAATGCAACCCCCGGCGTCGGTTGCAATTGGGTCGTCGGCAATTACGCTAGTCATTCACTCGGCTATGCAGAGGTAAGGGGACGGGTAAGGAGACAAGGGATTATTGCGGTGGGTACAGAATTTAAGATTCGTCGTGCATGTTAAGCCATGAGAGAATTGTTTTCGTTCTTTTTCGTCGCGTCATCCTTTCGACTGCAGTACCACTATATTCAAGCTGTTATTATATTAACGCACAGTTGCGTTTCTCTTTTTGCAGCTCGTTAAAATTTTACTCTTACTAATCTGTTAATACAAGAAAAATGATCGCTTCACGATTAAGGCTTATGTATATACCTTGTAACTTTTTAAAAAATAAAGCAAAAAATTAGCAAATAATTTTTATGTCTTATTGGTCACGTTGTGATAATTTGGCACAGATAACTTTATATATCTACCTGTATATTAAATTATCTAATCTTTCATTTTATTAAAGAAAAAATGTTATTTTTACCATTAATTCTTTCAATTGCTACTTGTATGAATATCGTGTATTGTATGAATATCTATATTTGTAAAAAAACATAAGTGAGAGAGTTTTGTGATAATAGAATTGTGTAGATAAAATTAGTTTGAAATAAGTATATAAAAAAAATATATATTTCTTTAAATATTAATAATACTCCAACTGTATTAACCAGATTGTAATAACTTAGTTTATTTATTTCATAACTTATAATTAATCATAATTGAATGATAAAAAGTAAACATCATTTGCAATATCTGGGGCATATCGCTTTTCACGTTCATATTCACGCTTCAGTAGCGATGTTGACCGCATACAGAATCAGACGACGCAAACCTGTTGACAAGCAACCAGGAGCAACACCTGTGACATCAGAATCCGTGTAATAATCTGTCGTTCTATATCACAGCGCAACCTCGTCAACTTGATATATACGCGAAGCATAAAATACATCTACACGTACGTTTCAAAGTTCAGATTTGAATCCGAAGATATTGTGAAGATTATATGTGACAATTTCCGAATGCAAACGTCTCGATGGGAAAATGCGCGAATAAAAAAGATAAACTTTCTAACTTCTATATTAAGCGTGCATAAATAAAATATACTTTTTTGCACACAATGCGTACAAAATAATTTTATCGTTATTCTTAATGGTTTTTGAGGAAGCAGCTTACAACATTTTGCATAAACTCTACATATACATATACACATATGTATGATAACTCTTAATCTGTGAAAATTTATTCTCTTGATTCCCTACCTACAATATTACAATATTATCTACAATGTTACCGTTGATGGACCATTTTACAATATTTTCGCATGATATCTTTCAATTTATGACATGGTTCGAAGTTAGATACATGGACAGGCCGACAAGAGAAGTTTCGACACACTCGTGTACCAGAAAGCTGGTAATCTCATAGAAGAGGATATACAGCGCGGAATACTTCGGGCGGGCTGTCATATTATCGTTTCTGCATATGCATAAGCGCAATGGCGATGTAATGCAGCGTGTCTAAAAGCGCTTCGTACTTTCTAAACATGTAGCGCTCAACGCGGCAATTTCCAATAGCATCAGCTATTCTACGTTCGTGGTACACTTCAGGAATTACTAGCATGAGAGATACTTACGCTATATTGTAGTGCGTTCGTGTCGCGATACCGCGTCTTTTAAATGACAGACTAAAGATTATTTCTGCTCGTACGGTTAACAAAGTCGTAAACTTTCGTTTTACTGAGAAAGACAAGTTCCAAATTAGCTTTCACGTGTGTTGCATGTGCAAATTTTACGAAATATACTTGAGGAGAATACTTCCATCGCGCCGTTCCTTCCTCCTTTCAAACCCGACCGTGCGAGAAATACATCACAAAAGACGATTTATTCTCAAGCTACTCTCGTCTCCTACCGGTATTCCACAACCGATAGAATCACATTTTCGGAATACTTTATCACTGCGACATACGTAGCGCAGCGGTGCGGTCGTAGGCATTGTCCAATACATTCCGAATGAGCCTGCCGGCGCTTTTCGCGGGGAAACTGCCTCTGCCCCACGACACGATAATATTTTTAACACATTCGGTCATAAAAATTCCATCTAGCGTCGACGCCCGACGCGGCGATCTCGATCCTGTTGGCGGTACCGTTCGACCGCGTCACCGCCGGCAACATCAACGTCGTCGTCAACGCGCCGTATATTCTCTCGGACCGCCGCAATTCGGTTTACGACATGCTTCGATGCTCGCACCAAGTCGTTACACATAGATCTGCGTTAACCGACCCGAAAGCGACCAGTGGTACGAGCAAACCTTACCCGCGAGACCGACTGCGCGTGGACGAAACGCATCGCCTTGTTGTTCTTGGGAAGCGATCCGCGATGTAAATTGCGGGGCAACCGACCGAATTTCCGCGGTACCAGATTGCGCACGCAATTGCGAAAAAGTACCAGAAGCGCCAGAAGGCGGACGCGGAAAATCGATTCACGGAGGTGAAACTTCAGCTACTCTCTGAATGGAACATGAGACGGACTTGTGATATCTATCCAAAGACCTTTGCCAATTCTCGTGCTCGTTCATTTCGCACCTTGACACTCGTGTATTAAAGTCAACTCGAGTAAACAGAACGGCAACCGAACGAGATAGATAACGACGGGGAAGCGACAGATCATCTTCCTGAGGGAATAACGTGTCGATGGTGAAGATAATCAACGTTCTCCTTCAAATGTGACGCAGTCTTTTAAAATCTTTTCACAATTTCGCGTTTAGTTACCTGATAATAAACTATTTTAATATCTTAATCTAATAATTTTTACTTATCAGATTCATCAGATAATAAAAAATTTTTCATTCTTTTTTTAGTTAATCAACGAGATGTAAATCAAATTTCTTGCTTCATAACGATTTTATTGTCAAATTTTTACGATTCAAGAGCAACAGTATACCTCCAATTTTTTAGTAAGTATGTTTCAGCAAAACCTTTCTCAACATCCTCCGATATCAACGACGCGGACCGATATTTGATACGTGCTTTATGTTTATAATGCGACGATATTACGCTCGCAATGCGACGAGATATCGTGCCCATTATAAATGCCCATTATAAATATTCGATCGATAGCGTGTCCGATATCGCGCCGACATATAGATGACCGTTCGCCCGGCATTTTAATATCGCTGTTACGGATTACAACGCTGAGATTGCTGCGAGCGGCGTCGATGTAATTTCCTCCCGTCTCTTTATTCATTGTTTGTAGCATGCACGCGGATGGGAACGTGAATCGGAGCCGCGCTCGCGATAGAATGGATGTACGCAATACGCGACGCAGCCATTACCGATTTAGTCAGCCCTAATCTGAACTAATCATACACATGTAGGGTAACGTAATCTCCAATACCCTCGGTCTATATTGAATGTAGGTGTAAACGCCAGAGGGAAAGCCAGAACCTCTACGCTTTAGTTGAAACACGTGTGCACTGACTGCTCAGATGACTTCTTGTAATAATGAAAAGGTAAACGCAGATGTTGGCGATGCCTAACATCGAGCAAAGCAAGACCGCAGGTCACCTGTTAACTTTTGCCTGTTAACCAGCTAATTGTAATGATTCGCGCTAAGCTTGGCGATTAAGCCACGTATTAAATTTGTCGGAGCAAGAACACATTTAATTGAGAAAAAAGTTGTATTAAAAATTTTAATATCTTTCAAACATAATTTTTTTTTTAATTTTTCTTTGAATAAATAAACTATTATCAAAGAATTTTTTTAAATTCTTTGATACGAATTAACACAAAGCTTTCGTTAAAAGTACCATGCAAATTTAAATTGCATTAAAAATGCGTATCTTTTGCTAAGGAAAAATCATTGTAAATTCTACCGCTGAAAGAACGCATAATAATTACACGATACTCGCATTCATTAACAATGAAATTTTAGTGAAAAACATACTCTCGCATTCGCATTATACATTTACGTGAATATTATATTTCGGATTACATTTGTATTATATTCAAATAACATTATAACTTCAACGATTAAAATAAATAGCTTGTGTCAAGTTTCAAGTATTATAAGAACGTTTAAAAATAAACTATTATTATTTGCCCGGATTACTAAATACAATAATTATATTAATCATCCTTTTTCGCAATAATCATTTTCCGTTTATTCAAATATTATGAAATTCAAAGCGGCGCGTCCAATGGAGGAAAGATGTTCGCCGATTACATGACGCGTACGCGTTATTGGAATTTATTATTAATATAATACAGGAAAAGTAAAATGTTGAAAATATTAATTTTCCGAGTATATGGAAATATATCAATGTTATCTACGAGATAAGAGTTTTATTTCATTATGAAAAATTATTTTTGTAATCGCAGTTGTGTAAAAAGAATCCTTTAAATCCGTTTTCAATATTTTATGACGTAAATCTTGAATATCTTTAATAAATTTTTAATTATTGAAGAATTATATTACTTTGGAAATTTAACGATAAATTTTTATGTTTTAAATAACATTCGTTTTTGAACTCTCAGCAATGATTAGGACACTCAATATATTCTTGACCTCTCCACTTCAAAATCTTTCCAACTGCAAACTCTACGTGAACTTTTACCGAATTCTCTTGTTAACGTTGAATGTCCAATTGACTATTCATTCAAAACTAATAGCTCGTTAAAATTAAAAACGATTTGACAGCCATTTCTAACTAATGATGTAGAACGAGAGAATTAAGAGATTGCCAAAGATTTAACGAACATTATTTGATTGAAAAAGAAAATCTCTCTCTTTTTTTCTCAATCTAATTCATGTGATTGTCACCAAAATCCGAATTAATATTTCGAATTAATTTTTCAAATCACTTTAAATGCTAATTAAAATAATAAAGTTTGAAAAATAGATCTCCGTAAATTATATTTTCTAAAAATAAATGAGTTCCGAATTTTTATAGACGGCGCAATCGAAGGCGGATCGTCAAAAGGCAGCCTAGTTGATCCCTTCGCTACGCCAAAATTCATCAAGAGTGTTTTAGCGCAAACCGGCGGAACCGCGCTGCTGCCCTGCCAATTCAACAGTCCTGGAATAGTAAGTACATATAGCCGGCGACACGCAAATATGTACGTTTAATATGGATACACGCGCCGTATAGCGCGCGTATACTGCCATCGTACAATGCACATGCGTTATACGCGATACACACGGAGGAAATTCGTATCGTATGCATGTACACAGAATTACGCAATATATGTTATTTATACCTGTCACAGACCACGTCGTATCTCATGGTATATGTAAGTGCGAACCTATAAGTATAACAGATATGCTCAATACCTGTGCAATGTATGAATTATGAATAATTTCGACAATTTCTGCCGATAGTGATCTAGAAAATTTTAGCTTTTTACTATTAAAAAATGGATTTTATCGAATTAAAAAATCTATAACATTTTTACGAAAAAAAATAATTATATATACATAACAGATAAATTAACATAACAAATACATTAAATTTTCGATCTCACGCGGTTTTTTTCGATCAGAATATTGCTTTCCACCATTTCCACACATTATACGTAAAAATTTCAGCTACATAATCTTGCAATTATAATTATTTATGGATAAATTGTGGACAGTCAACTGTCATATAAATTTTATAAACATTCGCATTTTGGGGTTCATTTCACAGATCCCTGATTATATAATACAAATTTTACATGACTCTATACACAAAAACGATTTCAATTTTGAAATTAAATCCAAATACATACAGAGCTCTGATTATATTAAATTGTCTTTTTCAAAAATATATCGCCAAACTGGCAGGTTTTCGTCCCTCATGGGCAGTACAAATTTTCACGTGCAATTTCGTTTCTTGTGGAAACGAGTCCAGTACAAGATAGTTTGTCTGTAGGGAGAAAAGCTAGAGATCTCGGTGTACCGACCGCTCGCGGTTGATGCTTTTGCAATATTAATGCCACGAAATTGCATCCCAGCTGGAGCAAAAGCCATCCTTTCTTCTACTTTACCCCCTTTACTTAACCCTCGCGATGACCTGAGAAGAACTAGGCCGATTACGATACGGTAAAATACAATAATGGCGTAACACTGAGAATTATAAAATACAATAATGGCGTAACACTGAGAAACCAAAGTCTTCGGAAGATTAATCTTTATTACATCGATATTCACATTGACAAGATTATTAAAAATGTAGCAAGAATTCTGCATTTCTTTCATTACCAAGACAAAATGTATTGACAAAATAATTTATAATATTCAGAATTAAATCAAATTAAGCTAGATTTTTTTCACAATCTAAGGTTAATTTTCGAACCAGACTAAAGACAAAGATTAATTTTTTTCGATTGTTTATAAATCAAAAATTATTTACACTATAACAAATAATTTTAGTAAAATCTATGATAAATATATTTAATCGCGATCTAAAATTATCTCTGAGATGTAAGATATTAGCAGTATTGATAAACTTCAAGAGAGAGTAAAATGAAAGAATGTAAAAGAGTACAACGCGAACATTCTAAGCTTATTATTATTGTATCTGCTTGCATAACCATGCCAACCCAATATGCACCCAATGCACCTTGCGATTCCGTTTGGAAATTCCGCTCGCGAGGCTTGTGGCTTAAATGGAATATTTGTGCTTATAATATAGCAAACAAAAGAGCGCTTAGACTTGCGGCCCCGCTAGCGGCTATGATTATTATTTCACAAGAAATCTTAGGAGCTTTGTACGAAAACGCTGTTTAATGAATAACAGCGATGACGTCGAATCAAAACTAGAAATTGCCTTGACAAAGTAGCTATTAGATGTGATATTTCTTTCTCAGTTTGATAACAGAAAGTAGCATTTATGTACGTAATCGGTATTTATATCAAGATATTTCATTCACATTTTCCTATATGAACACGATGAAATTGTGCGATGATCCGTCATGATAATCAATAGATGACGGCGACCCAGTTTATTCTGATCTCTTTCCTCACGTGGACTATTAGAGAGGACTGAATTTAATGATAACCATCAGCGCGTCAACAGAAATGTCGCCGTGTAATTGTCAGTGCGACCACTGCCGGCCGATCACAATTAGATCTGCCTGCAGGGTAAACTCAACAGCTATGTCGATCAAGTGCGGTTAGCCGTTTGTCAGAGGCCGTCAAACTGCCGCAGTGGCGAAAAAAAAGAAGGGGAGAGATCTGAATTAATTTCCTCTGCTTCCCCGACGATGAATGCTATACGCGCGCGCGCAGTGTTGTTCCGGTGAAATAAACGCAGGAGCAATTAATACGATCGGAATTTGTTCGAAAGTTAAAAATCGGGCCGATCGTTTATACGAGACGAGAGCAAATGATTGAAGAGAGTACGCGTGCAATCTGTAAACGCCCCTCGTCTATCCGTTGGACAAGGATAGATTACTGCAGTAATCAATTTTGCCTGAAAGGGCTCGATATCATACACACGTCGCAACAAAATAATGAGATCACCGCATCGAAATTCGCCGGCGATCGCGCGTAACCAAGTAATAACTCTTGATTAAAGCATGTTAAATTGTCAAGAAATGAAGCCCGATTTGTATATCGGATGATTGGATTGAATTGGCTCATGTATCTGCCCATTAATCTCGCGAAATTATATTTCTATTATTCATTTATCTGCATTTCGCTCTGTAATATACAGGAGAGAAGATGGTATTATGGAACACACCTCCGTTTTGCTTTTAATATCTTACTAATGTCCAGCATCGATAAATGTATTTAACGATACGTATTAATCGGTCGAAAATTTAACAGCAGTGAAATTAATGGATAAAGAGATAAGAGATAATTTTATGAAAATTTCCTTTCAAGTAAAATTTGTGGAAAATATTTCAAAAATAATAATTTGCTGATATAATACGAAATTATACAAAGCGATAATAATTCAACAAACAGCTAACCTATATATTATACAAAACTATTTTTTAATTAAAAATTATCGCGTCATTACGTCGTAATAAATATAGCGTGCTGTTCGTACACGTAAAAAGATATTATATCGTTACTAATTTCGATTCTCATGTCTCACGTGCTAAAGTCAGGTACAACTGCGCGATCGATAGAGCACGACAAAAAGCTAACAAGAAGGGAATGAAAAGTAGATACCACTGGAATGACAATGCCACTCCTGCGGTCTTTGAAGTGCCAAATTCCGGCACTTCATTCGGCGCCAGCGAGGAAATTGCATGAGAGAATTGCGTTTCCTTTGTCCTTTAAAGCAGAGGGTATCGCGGGTTGCCTTTGACCTGTCGTTGACCATTACCATTCAGGCACAGGATACATCCAATTGAGTGCCCGTTCCTGTTCGCTGTTGTGACAAGTCTCGCGCCTACTCGATGGTCGACGAATTATGTCTGCACACTACGTTACACGTTACGATACGCATAATGTATGTTGTATGATGTACTTTTAACGTAATATTATAAATCATAATTATCATAATATAACCATTACGTTACAATTAATAAAAAGCACAATATAAATAAAAATATTATAATATAAAATGTAATCAAATTTAAAATTATTCCTGTATTTTAAATTATTGCGTGGAAAATAAAAATTTAAAGTCACCACTGAATAACCACTGTTTGCTACAATTATATTAAATGTAGCTTTAAATTATTTTATAATACTTTATTTAAATAAAATTATTACTATGCCGCTTGTTATTATACATGAAACATACATTTTCAATGAAAATTTTTATTTAACTACAAAACCAACATTAATTTAAAGATAAATTTTATATTATAATATTGAAGCTTTAATAAAATTTTTAAGCAAATAATATTTAAAATCAAGAATAATTGAAAAGAATTTTCGCGATTTTATTATTTAAAACGGTTTCAAATAAAATTTCATTTTATTTTAAATAACAAGATATCTGATATTAAAATTTAACAAAATATAAAAATACAGATTTTATAATAAAGCTGTAAAGAAAAAAATCGTATTCTAAATTCTGATACCTTGACTTTTTATATTAAAAATAACAATGAGAATGAATCTTGTTTAATCCTTGGATAACTTTCTAATAAATTTACAAAAACTTTAAAGGTAGAAGAATAATTTTGATAATTTAAGTTAAATAATAAACGAAAAATAGCTTCTTTAAGAACTAGCTATGTAAGAAGAAAAACATTTAAGAGAAGATAATTGAAAGAAATAAGTCATAAAGGAATAAAAGTTATGAAATTTTGAAAATCTTTATCATCTGAGAAATGTTTGTTTTTAGAAAAATATGTCACGTAAATGATTACATTGTTTTTTTTTTTGTTCGAATAAATTGTAGCAATATAAAAATGTCTGCTCTAGATAAAGCTTTTCAATATATCAAATAATTATAACAAAATTCAAGCGTGTTGTGTTTAGTCTTGATGTCAAATATGTCGTATAATATCAGATCAATTAACATCACTTAAATTGCATTGGACATCTTCAGTCGGTTATCAGTGTTACATCATTCGTCAAACTACTAAGCCAGAAATGATCCAATTACGTAAGAGAACGGCAAATAAATTGCATGTGGACATGGAAGCAGCTTTACGTTCGGCGACAGTCACTGATATAATTACAGTTTAAGCTTCGGTCCCATCATCGACTATTAGTACGTGCAAACGGAATCTAGGGCTGCTTTCTAATGCAAACGCCATTCCGGTCCGGAACAGACCGGACAAATCGAGTTAAGCGTAATTCTTGCCAATTTGTCGACACGTCAATTTGGATCTTTCAACGAAATCGTGGAACTTCCGGCGACATTGTCTGTCTTCATTTGACTGATACGTTCAAATCAAATTTAGTAGAAAAAATGTGAAATACATTATGCGAAAAATTGTCCACCGCGACACTGAAATGTTGTAAACATAAAATAGACTAATTTTAAATAATATGTTTATCATATTCCAACATTACCACATTAATTATTCTTTTCCAAAATCCTTGCACTTTAAATATTATTTTTTAAAGCTTGCGTAACAGCCGAAAAATTTCGAATATGCAGAATATAAATGATTTAAGCTCTAATAAATTTTTCTCTTTGAAAAAATCCATCGCAAAAATCATATATGTAAACAGTATTTTATCATGTTCAGATTCATTAACTATATATCTTTTTTTTGTATTTAAGTCTATGAAATTGACACCACAAAGTGTAAATTCCTACAAGACAGATATGTTTTAATTGTCCACATTTGTCCATCAATATCGGGGTGTCAGTTTCACAGATATCTTTTATTTCCATTATTTCCATATTTGTCATTCAGATTTATTACATTGAAAACTTCCCTCAATGAAAGACAGAATGTAAACTATACGTCACAATCGATATCATCTAGATGCCCGTGTCTCGCTACACCTAATCTCGCACTTCTGCTTTTTCGGCTTTCGAAAGTTTCCGAAAGTTTCGTTCGTCGGACGAGCACGTGAACAAAGAGCGAAGATCAATTTCACGCCCGGGATGGGAAAGTAGGGTAAGTGGATAGATAAGGGCGTGAGCCCAACGTCGGGCTGGCTGCCTAAGCGAGAATGTGATCACGACGGGGTGAGAGGAGACCAGCTACGAGGGGGGAGGGGGGAAAGGAATGAAGGAAAGGGAAGCAAAATGGCAATGGCGTGAGAAGGAGGCAGGAGTCGAAATTTTCATCCCCTCCGTTTACCCGCTATCCTCCGCCATCCCGCTTACTCGCCACCGACGATCTCGCCACCCTGCCGCCTTCTCAGACCGCCTCATCTCGCCTCGGCAGCCTCGTTTGGAGCACACGTGCTACTGACAGCAGTTAATTACATCGCCGCGGAGTCAAAGCGCGGGGCAGAGAGAAAGATAGAAAGAGAGAGAGGGAGAGAGATGAGAAACGGAGAAATGGTCGGTTAACGGGGAAGGAATAGCGCCTTGGACAATTGCATGCCGCCATCAAAAGTTGAAGTGACCGGAAGAACTCCGTCGGCGTCATCCGGTGTACTCCGGTGTGCTCTGGTGTCCTCTACTGTCAGCCTGGCTCGCTACCGATTTCGGTACCGACTAGCCAGAATTGTCCTTGTACCTAGGCAAATGAGCGTTTCACCGAGAGAGAGATATTCAAACTCGAATTCGCGATGGGCGGATTCTCGTTTAGCGTCAAGTCCTCAGAGCAATAATTTAATAATATCAATTATTATTATCAATCCCTGGCGAAGAGCATCGATTTCATTTAAGCTCTTGATAACGTTTACATGATCCGACTTTTCAATTTATTTTATTTCTTCGGCAAAAATATACATATAATAACACAAATTGTCGTTATTAAATTGTTGTTATTCTAGTTATCAATATCAAATTCGCCGATATAATCGACTCATGATCTTTTACGTGTCGCAGATATGCGACAGCTTTGAGATCACAGTGCTTTTTGTGTTGCGCGTCAGACGACAATTGGTCACGTCGGAAAGGGGCGAGAAATTAAACGTTTGCTTGACCCAATTTTCGCCAAGCGGTAATTGCGCGGTGGAACGGCCTAGAGAGGGTCGGCCGTGTCAAAAACTTGGCAGGAGAGCCGCGGCTAAGAGAGAAAACAAGCAACTTTTAATTGGAAATCCGTACGCGGGCCGGATACCGCATGCACGACCGCTCCGAAGACTTTCCGTTAGTTTAGATTCGGCAATTAAGTGCGAATCCCGTCTCCCCCCCCCCCCCGCTTTCTGCGCCACGAAAACGAACGATGAACTCTCGCCGCTGCGTGTAATTTCTCTAGGCTGCATCAAAGATGCGATAATACGATTAAAGTCCCAGAAATTAGTAGTTGAAATTACTTTTCGCAACGATTCTTATGCGTTTCCGTAGCGAAACAGCTGTATTCCGAAAATGCTTGAAAACTACATACATTACAAATCTAAAATAGAAATCAAATGTGTATATCGCGTGTGAATTTAATTAAAGTCAATGATATAAACTTCCTACGAACAATATACATCTAATATAAGTATACGTATTTCTGCTTGCGATATTCAATCATAAGAAACAAATGTTCTCCTATCCCGCAGGGATGACTGATCCGCACAGTCATTTGGGTTTAGTGAACCCACGGACCCGAGTACAACGCACTACGGACACACATATACATCATAAACATATACATACATAAACGTTCATATACAAACGTTTTTGTGAATAATAATGTTGCAGTGAATAGTTGAAGAAATAAATATAACCCAAGAAAAAGTAAAAAAGAAAAATAATTGTGAAGTTTAAATGTATTATAAAAACTAAAAAAAATAATTTTTCTAATTTTCAACAACCATGAAATGACTGGAAAATAAGCCACGTAAGCTATCTCATATTTCTCTTTCTATATAATTTTTTCGTATTTCTTCTCTTTTTTAAAATATAATAATATAGAACTATTTATAGAAGAGAGAAAAAGAACAATAGGTAAAATTAGAAATTTTTATAATTTATAAATTATAAATGTTTAAGAGAAATATCTTGTATATCTATTTATGACTTTCAAATACCAGCTCTTGAAATTTCTAATGAAATGAAATCTAATGTATAAATTTTGCTATGCTTCAATATCAAATAGTCAACATTATCTAAAATTAACTTGAGGAAGACAATGAAGTGAATGCATTGCGAAATAGTCGACAACATCAAAGCAATCATACTATCACATAATTATGCAATATACGATGACAATATTCCCACATTATTTCATTGACCGTAACAATCAGCCCTGCAGTATCCCTTCAAAGGAAGATCGCGCGTCTATGCAGAACGTCTATCGGGAATCACGTTCGGAATGCATAAGCAGAATGCAACGGCCATGCATGCAAGCTCGGGCATGCGGAGAAGGACCTCGCGCACTATGCTAGGAAAGGACTAAACCGCCGAAGATGCATCCTGTCTCAGATCAATTTGCTAGTCCTTTGTCGTATAAAATTACAAAGAGAGAAAGAGGGCGGAAGGGGAAAGAGATACACATTTCTTTTGCTCTTTTTACAAATTTATATCTCGAAATTTGTTGAAAATCTCCATCTTTAATCGCATAATTTCAAAATTTCGATTTATTTCCGACGCTCGTTTAGAAAATGTAACGGATGCGGGTTTATAGTTTTTTTCGCTGATATTTATTTCTATGTCACACTTGGCGTACAACGAACGTAGACAGATTTCGTACGTCAAGGTGTTCTGGAGCGATATGTATCGGTGATGTGACCTGACTTGACAGAGTCGGGAATCCCTTTTGTCCCGAATTTCTGCGCGGGCTTCTCGGCGAGTCACGCTTTACGCTTGTCAATCCACCGTTCATAAATTTGCAAACAAGGATTATGGACTTTATCAGGAATTAATATCCCCGCGCTACTCACTAAGGTACCATCAGGTAGAATTACGCTCTGACTTGACTGATTAATCGTAAGTGATCCATTTATAATTACTTTAGTAGAAATTACGAGCGAATCTAATTCTATAATCGCTATGAAAAAATAATTTCGCCGAGTTAGATCTCTTCTTAATTTTTTTAACGCGTACCAATGCAAATTTATTAATATAAATCATATTTACTGTACTGAAAATTTAATTGTGCAACAATTATAATTCACATAAAATGAACAGCGAATTTTATATAAATATAAATTTTATTACAAGTCGCAAAAAAAACTGTTGGCGCTTTTAATCGAGGAATATATGTTTATATATGTAATATAACGCAATTTTTTAGTCTTCTTTAATATCACTTTCGCATATAGATAAGTATGCGTATGCGTAATATAAATATGGGTTACAATAGCGCTCCATTGTAAAATAAAGAGATTCGATACTACAGACAAATAGCCAGTATGCATCCGGAAAGTCTCGTCGAGTCGTAACGATGGAAACGCGTTTACTTTATCCGTATAAATTCGTGCTCGAGGGATATTGAGGTATTTTTCTTCCGTTTCAAAATCGCTGATCTCCACAAACGAGTAGTGATCGTCTCATCAGTTTTGTATATCGTTTATAGAACTGTAGAATCGTGATTATGCTCCAACACTGTTTCGGATTTATCTCACAATACTATTAGAATTTCTGATATTATGCGGAATATTATAAAATCACAATGCGTATTTGCAATCAAGTGCAATGCCTTCGAAAGTGTCTGTCGCTAAGCGATGATAAATTTTCAAACGCTATGGAGATGATTTCCACAATACCGCCCGCGGAAAAGCTCTCTTCTCTTTAATTTCCTTTCAACTTTTATTCATTTAAAATGTTCCAATTAATGTCAAATGTGCATAAAAAAAATTAGCGGGGCAAAGTGAGCGAAGAACTCATAATTACATAATGATTCATAAAAAAGTGGTATTACCGCATGGCAGAGTCGTGTCCGCGAATAATTTCATTTGATTCGTGCCACTCAAAGTACTTTTTATGTACCCTCATTTAATGAGCCTTATCAAAGCGAGCTTCGTCTAGATTCCCTCGAATGAGCTCCATTCTGCTAGGAACACGGGAAAAAGCTGCTTAAAAGGTTGAACGAAGATTGTCGTAATTAATAGCACGATGGATCAAAAATGCGCACCGTTAATAGAGACAGGTCTCCATCATTTTGATACGTATGATGTTCAATTAGAGACTTTTGCAATCAGATTATGATATCATCGAAGAAATATCGAATAATATTACGAGCCAATCAATCTTTGCAAATTCTATATAATGAATAATTCCTCGCAGGTAATGCACCTTGCACGTAATCTTTGATAGATGCAATCTGACACGTCATTATCACGAGTTAGAGACAACCGTCAATAAAATAAATTAATCACATGACTCTCGAGCGTGCAAATCAGTCCGTTAAAAGCGTTCCGCAAAACTCTTCATTGCATTTCGCAGCAAGTGGCATGAAACGCTTCAAAATGTTTATCTGCCCCTTGTTATCGAGTACGACAAGAGATAACAACAATGATCGCCTGACCAGCGTAATCCGGTGTAACAGTCCGCTGAAAAATTCATTCAGCCATTCTGTTTTTTTCTCCTTTTTTTTCCGTTGTTGTTTTCCAATTCACTCGCGCTCAGCCAACGAGAGCGCGCGGACAAGAGTGGCGAATGGGGCCTCTCTCGGAAACAATAGACAGAGCAACGAGCACTCGGAAATGGCCCACTTAATCGGCCCCTCTCTGACAATATATCGATACTTCGCTCCGATGGGGCGTTGCTTTTGTTGCCGAGGACAACGCGGCTACCCGATATAATTGAGCCACAAGAGCTGGCTTCCACTTACTGTCAACAGTAGTAACTATAATTACGACTATGCGCTCGTATCGCGAGAGACATTGTATTTACCGACTTATCGTACTATCATCTCGTTACGTTCTCGCTTTGTTATAATTTTAAATATGTGAGCATTCTCGCACTTTCCCCCTGTGTTGCTAACAATTGCGGGATATTACATATATCCCGAATAATTTAATTTAAATGTTATAATGTTTATTTAAAAAATCAATTCCAAATTTGGGCAAAAGACCCAGATAAAAGATAACAAGATGATTAATTTTCTTAGGCTACATCTTGAATACAACAATTACAACAATTACAACGTATCAATTACGAAAGCTCGTATAAATTTACCTTTTTACTAGTCTTAGAATACGGAAAGTAGTTTAATTTTTCCATAGAACTAAATAAATTTCAAGCTTCCTATCATCGTTTGGGAATTACATGAAATAACATTCTATTTTTTGGATATTGATTCTTTTTGAGTTGGATATTGATTCTTTTGCGATCTGATCTTTCTATCTCAATATTTAATCCTGATCTGCTCTGAGTCTCGTTGGCAAAGCGGCACAAACGAAATCATGAATATGTTGCGACTTGTCGTTGCGATAGTGCAGTAAATATGTACTACCGGCATTCGATTTGTTCTCGCAAATTCCTCGTATATTCATATGCACTTTCGCGGAAATATCCCCTATCGTTTTCCGAGACGATCGATTCAGCTTCCGTGAGCGTTCGCGTGCAATCTCGCGAGGAATTCTTGACGCGCAACGTGACCGACTGCACACACCGGCCGAACATAAGCACTGTCTATCCGAAGAAATAGCGCGGATTCCGGCTAAAGAAATAAACGGAAATATTCTAGGGACAAAAGCAGCATTTCTGAAAGTGTGTGTGTTTGTGTGTCGTTCTCTGTCAAAACGTACGGCACGTATTCTCGAACTCTAATCAACGTTTATCCAACTCAGCGATTCTCGATCTAAAACGAACGCAATCCTCTTTCTATATTTTCCAGCAAAAGTTTATCTATTGTGGTTAAATATAAACTTATTTTCTCTTTATAAGAAATGCGTCTTTATGTATGTATATAAAAAACAATGATTTATTACATAATGATAATACAAAAAAATCGATATCAGAAAACTATTTAGATATTAGATAACTAATTAGATATTGCAAAGCAATGAAAACATAAGAAATTAAATGAATAAAGCCATATTATTTCAAAATTTTAATAAGAAAGAAACATATTAATATAAAAAAAATTATATACGAAGAATTATATATCAATTTTGTACTATGAACAACTTTAAAGGAAAACGGCAGAGATAAATAACATCAAGCATTTCATAAATAGAGGACAACAAGTTTTTGCGAATTCTAGACATTCCGAAATATTGACATGTTCCCCAACGCGAAACACGTAAGCGCGCAGTCTCTCGAGCGCCTTCATTGTCCTAACATCTTTCGCGAAGCATTCAGTTTAATTTTGCTGTAGAGTGAAGCTTTCAAGTGAACTGTTTTACTGATTAAATTTGACGGTCTGGACACACTGCTGAGATCTCTAAGTGAATATATAGTACAATTAAATACAGTTAGAGCAGTCAGCCGTTTCGTTTGTTCCGTACCGATCGATCCTCTTGTCTCTGACGATCGTCTTATTGCCCGAAAACGCCGGAACCGCTCTTAACAGTTTATAGTCTTGAACCGCTAAATTCTCTGGAGGAACTTCTGGGAATTGAACAGGATTTTCTGTAAATTGGACGTGGTCTCGCAGGTAACGAGCTTTCAATTCCGCTTGAACTATCGATACACGTGTTATTGTCTTTAACGTTCGCGCCTCGATTGTGTTTACGATTGTCATTCTCACACAGTCATCTCTGTATCGACAGGCTACAGTTTCCAAACGACAAATTTTGGCGATCGTTCTTCAAGCGCTGACCCGCTTTCTGCATCGGTACGATGAGTTCAACTTATATTTGCAAGTACTGCAAGGAGCCTGCTAGTGAGAGCGATATTCGCTGCAAAGGTCCCTGCAGAAAGTTTATGCATCTCACATGTTCAACGCAAGCTTACCATAATCATAAGACGAGCATTAACTATAATAATATCTATTGCTTTTCCTGTAGAATTAATACAGTTCGTGAGAATCCTTCGGCCTATGTTTCCACTCGATCTAGAAAATCCAGCCCGAGTTCCTCTGTATCCAGTTCTTCTTCTTGCTCTACTTCGTCCACAACTAAATCACACGTGAAGAATCAACTCTCCTAGTTCATCTGGAAATTCCAACTTGAATCCTCTCAAAACCAATACTTTTACTTCGCCTGCAAAGAAATTCTCGCTTGTGAAGAATGAAATCGATACTCCCGCTTCATCTAAAAATTCTAACTTGAATCAATGATACTTGCTCTGCCTCACCTGCAAAGAAATCTCGAAATATGAAGAATGAAATCGATAATCACAATTCATCTAAAAATTCTGACTTGAATCTTTCCAAAATCAATGATACTTGCTCTGCCTCACCTACAAAGAAATCTCCGAATGTGAAAAATCAGATTGATATTCCTAGTCCATCTGGAAATTCTAACATGGATCTCAATATTTCTCCTACTTCTGCAAACACATGTAAAAAGCGTCTAGAATTCAAAACTTGCAGCCTACAACCTATAGAATATTTTTATTTAAGCGAAAAAATTGCAAAAACAGAGAAAAAGATTAAAAAGTGTATCGAATATCTGCAAAAATATTCAAAGATTCAAATAGATAAGTTATCGCAGATATCCGAATTCAACTCATTGAACATTCTGCGGACCACGCTGGAGACAAGAATGGAGAATATCGAAAAAATACAATCTGACAGTCTAAAGGAGATTCAAACTTTTAAAACCCAATCTCAAGAGATAACAAATTATTTAGTGGAAATCAAATATCAGCTTTCGCAAATATGTAAAAAACCAGGAAACTAAACATTTTTTTAATTAAAGTCTAAAGAGAGACAAGAAAAATATGTGCTAATTTTATAGATAACGAATTGTCCGTAATCACAACATTGAGATTTTGTATATTAATATAATACGAACATTAATATTTTTACAAAATAAAATATCATTCGTAAAAATGTTATCAACGAAATACCTACTAAATGTTTTGCCGTAATACAGTCGCTTCGCGCCGAATAGTAACGATGTTTGGTACGTGTTGCAGTAGTATTTCATGAGATAACTGACAGCACGTGACAGCGTGCAGTCGATCTCNGTATCAACATATATATGGCACTCGCAACCTCGACTACTGGCACGTATCTCTCTACTGTGTCCCAGTTATCTAAAATATTTCAAATTTACAAAAGTGTAAAGGCGATATATCTACATACGTATTTGTGATTGCGTGCTCGACGAACTCTTAGGAAATGATTTTGTACATAGTCCCCGTTACGTAAAGAATTTCGTCATGACGTACTCTCAAAGCTACGAAACATCTATTATTTACAAGGTATTCTCTTCCAAGTTTTATTAAACTAATTAGGTTTTATTTAATTATAATAAATATGAAAAAGAGATTTAAATATCCAGAAATTTCTTAATACATATCTTGTGTTACATATACATGTATACATATATGTATATCTACAATATATATATATATATATATATATATATATATAACTTTTTTTATCTGAAAAATATATTGGATTAAATCTCTTTTTAATATTTAATAAACAAAAAATTTAATCCTTTGATGTGTAATCTAGTAATTATTTTTTATATTTATTATAAAATGACGCAGCGTGTATCATGCTTTTTCTTATAGTTTAAAATCTTATACCCCTAAAACAGATCGTCAAATTAAGAAAAGTCATGTCAATATCATCAATGAAAAGTATTATAATTGAAAATCTATAATTTCTTGTAAAAAATCTTACGGCAACTTTCTATTTCGAAGGTATATCTTGTATAGTCATTAAATTATTAACAAGCAATTGTATAGATATATTATTTTTTTCTTTCTTCAACATTTTATCACGTCTCACAATTTAGATACAAGAAACGAAGAAACATCGAAACGAATGAGTCTGTTGCAATTTATAGTGCCGTTCACAAGACACATACCAGAAGTATCTCTAATTTTTCTAGAGTCCAAGAGCTACATATTTCTCCCGTCGATCGAGACTGGGATTCCGCCGGTACCGGATCGATGTGCGCCGTTTAGCGCGACCCCATTGTCCCTTTGAAAGCATCCCGACGCTCGCAGCTGCAACGTCAGATTGGGGTGCTTCGGTTGCACCTGCAGCGTCGCGCGCGGGTCAATCGTTTGCCTCATCAGGCGGGAATGCCCCGGCGACGTCGCTTGTTAACAACGACGTCGCCTTCGCAAACGAACACGCGCACCCTGACCCTCGATAGATGTATCATATATTAAATAGTATATGTATATACTGCTTGATGTACATAACGTCCGTATATACATTTCCGCAATCGACCATGCAAGCTCGCCTATCGGCGCCGCTTCGCTCCAGAGATTGCTCTTGATGCACCGAGCGTCTGTGAGCGTCTATCATATCTACATATATTAGACGTATGCACGCGTATCTCTAAATGTATAAATTAGTGCGGATAGCATTACGGGATACGATTACAGGATATGTATCCAATTTCGTTTGGAATTCCATTCAGACATCGCGCGAAGTGGATTTAACGCTAAGAAGAAAGATATTGGAAAATTGTCTTTAATTGTCGTTCACTTTCTGCGTGCGATTTTATTTCATTTACCTACATTTTACATTTATTTACGGCAATAGCATGTTATACATTTATTTGCGTCAATCATGTCGAAAATCAAACTCTTCAACTCGATTGATATAACATTAAAATCGATCTGTCCATCAAAAATACGAATTTTAATGAGAAACAAATCTATACATGTAAATAGAATCCGAATTATTGATATATTGTAGACTTTTTGGAAGCCACTTGAGTCCATAGAAGCGACATTCCGTAATCGGAAACGATTACGGGATAAACATGTACATGTATAATGACGAGCAATCGCAAATCCATGAAATCATGAGCATATGATCAAACAATGCTTGACCACGAATGCTATTCCGATGTAGAGCAATTCTCACGCGAAATCATGTGTCAACGATTATTGTTTAACTTATAGCATCGACGTTGACTTACACACAAGCGACGAGATCGCACGTGTCCGCTCCCAAGTCGATGTCAATTACACCTGTTGCAATGCTTCTATTTACTATGTTCCCTGACTGACGAAGCCACAATCTCGACGATTTGTGCATTCGTAGACGTCTCGCAACCGTTTAGTATTGCGCGCGTTGCATCGGACGTTCCTCTTCAGGCAAATAACTCGAGTAGGTGGGAACTGCCTTTATGTGCAGTCGCACTTTATTGCACGACTATCGCTTTCACGCTTCCCACGACGAGAGATTCATCCCTTTACCCATTTGTCTTATCACCGACAATTCTAGCCGCCGACAATTTGTCCCATAGGCACACTTGACGCAGTATACAAATTTAGTGCACATATAAAACGACCATTATACGGAAATTTAATGGAACGCGTAGTGGCGAAAGCGGATTTTATGGCCAAAGAGCGAATATTAAAGTACGTTCTGCAAACACTAAAGATTATCTCCATATTTCAATTATTATTTTCCCATTTAGGTGAAATAAAGAGAGGAAAAATTTTAATTTTTTTTTTATATAATTAAAGATAATCACGATAGCGAGAATCAGGTTTGATACAATACAATTTAATACAATACAAATTTTAATTTTTTTTTTATATAATTAAAGATAATCACGATAGCGAGAATCAGGTTTGATACAATACAATTTTTATTGTAATGAACGTACATGCGTTCACATGCACATACGGTGGATTTACAAACGGAAGGTAAAATCAAATGAATGGGCCATTGTGATGTCGAGTTTTAATAGCTCCCCGAGCGGCGGAATGATGTAATGTCGAAGAATGGGTAAGGGGAATCTCTTGAGCAATAATTCTCGCAATCTCGTAATTATTCCTGAAGCCTATTGTATTCCGGCGCACCGGGTCGAAGCCTAACCGAGTTAAACGGCAAGCATAAGGGCGCGCATACCCGGAGTGGAAATTACAGAGCGAAACGCGTACTTTACAACGAGCACTTACCCCGAAGAACCTCCCCCCCCCCCCCCGGTTTTACATGCGAACCGCACGAAGCTCGCTACTACCAAATTAATTTTGAACAATTAATCGACGAAGTGTTTAATTTCCTAGTCTTCTGAGGCTTTTAAGGCAGCAAACGTCATTATTTAAAAAAAAAAACCGAATAATTAAAGTAATAAATCCAACTTTTTCTGTAACAAAAAATTTTAAAAAGAAAACACGTGTGACTTGTTAAAACTCAAATAAAAATAAACTAATTTTTTGCGCGATTTAAAACTTTGTTTGAAGCTTAAAATAGCATTATTTTTGCAAAATTATATTATTTAAAATATCATTACAAAATATTAGTAACATGCCTGCGTATTTATACGATCCCTGTGAAATAGCGGCAGTTAGATAACAATAAATTACAAATTATAGAGTATAATAGTCATTTAAGTCGTATTAAATTGCAATCTTATTAGAGCTTGTGTAAAAAGTTAACACTGTAATTATGCGAATATTAACACAACCACCACTAGTATCGGAAATTTAATCTTGGCCATTTTACAGAACCACTTTTAACTCTCGTGAATTATTGCGATAAACGCGCTGGCCAGCGTGGCACACTTCCGTCGTCGTGTTTATTGCAACCGCCAAAATGTATCTCGATCGTAAATTGGATATCCGAAGAATAATATTTTTAACTTCTTATCGCAATATCGCCAGCACTAATACGCCAGCCGATGTTGACGACTGATATTTCCTCGGTGGCGCGGCACCGAGATGAAACCCTCCTCGTATGCTCGAATCCCCGTCGCGCTAGCAACCGCTAAATTTTCCGGTGAGATTTACCGTGCAGCATGTACCGGAAAGTGTCGCGGACCGGTGGCGCGTTTTGTGGCGAAAATATTTGCCACGGCTTTTTCAATGTTTTCCAGTCGTGTCGCGTAAGTGTGCGTGTACGTATATGCGCGATATCGGCGCGTGATGCGACCGTCCACACGAGTGGAATGGACACATACGGACGTACGCACAGATATGTGTACATATGTGTCTTATCCCATGGCGGTGGAGGGCGTCTCTCACTGTCGGCTTTATCTCCATTGTTTTCCCGACGAATAAACGTTAACGTTCTCATTTATTGCTTCCCTCTCTCCCCCTCGACGCCATGTCAAGATAGTAAAAGTCTCTTAAACTACGATGGGACCTCCCAGGAGTAACTGAACGTTGTGGGTTTTTCGATTTTGCAAGCGTGTCACGGTAGACCCGTTTTCCCGAATCGAAACTCATCGATTCAGATTCGAGTTACAAATACTGTGGCATCATTATCCTATCGAAAAACCAATTATCTTACGAAAAAAAATCTAAAAACAATTCGTATCGTAAATAAAAATGAGATCTTTTATAGTGGTCGGAGATCACCGAAATAAAATAACAATTTAAACAAATAACAATTAAAATTGAGAACCTGACATAATCGATAAATAAATTGTATGCAACACAATAATCATTGACAATTGCATCTTTATTTTGTCGCCGTACAAGTATGAGAAAATTGCTTTTGAAAATTGATTGCCTCAATTTTACGAATCAGATCCACGTCATGGAATAGAAATTAATTTGTAATTAGGTCAGCCAATCGGCGAATGCTCATGCAAAGTACTTCTTTTTAGCTGTAAGAGCAAAACCTCCGTATATACAAGTATACTTGCAACTTGGCCGCACGTGATATCATTTCTTTCCCCACGTCTCCCATTTCATTAAACTTTCTCCCATAAAGAAATTATAAATTGCGACTAACTTCTGTTATCTCGCAAAGTGAAGAAATTATCCGCAGAATTTATCTGTTTATTGAAAATGCGACAGTCCTGCTAATTAAGGATGCTTTGTTAAGCTTCAGTATTCATTAGCTCTTGTGATGTGCAGATACATTTTTAATGAAAATAACAGTATTTTCATGAAAAATGTATCACAGATAAAACGAGATAATTATATTTCGCATTATTAACCATAATTTTAAATAAGCGATACTGTGAAATTACGAGGATTTTGTTTCAAAATTCATAATAGCGTACGTTTTAACAAGCTTGTGAGAGATAACCGGTCGTAACAATCCCTTTTTTTTTTGCTTTGAATGTTCGCTATGCTGGCGCAATTTATACTTCGCATTATAGAATTACGCGATTATCAGCCGTCATAAAATTATTCCGAAATTGCGCACTGAAAACGATAAAATTACGTAATTTAACAAACGAAAGCGCAAACACAAGAAGATTTACAACTAGAAAATTTTAAGAAAAAGCTGCTTTCATACTTTCAATATCATATCTCTATAGAAACATTTGACGAGGGTTCATTTTTATTTGTTTCTCATAAATATAATAACAAATAAAAACTCAGTTTTTTGTGACGCTGTTAATTTAGAATCTTGAAAAAAAAAATCAAAATTATAAAACAGTTCCTTTTACACTATGCCTTCAATCGCGAGAGTCACGCAAACCTTTCTCATTAATAGCCGTGAAAAAAAGCTCGCAGAAACTCGCGTCCGCTATTCCGCGGCAAACTTAGTATTGCGCGTCCCACTATTTGCTATGCCAGCCAGAAAATTGGAGAAGTTTCCGCATTCCGTCGGGATTTCCGCGCGGATTTCGGGCGCGCGTGTACCGATTTCCGAAATATTCATACATATTGGCGCCGAATGTCGCAAAATTTATACGCGGCACATCGGCCGAATGTAATGCTCGCGAATTTCTCGTGTGCATCCCGCGCATCAGAACGCATATGATCACGCATCGTATACCCGCGTCCTATACGCATGTGTGCAGCTAATCGTAAGAGGCACGGTAGAAATGTTCGATGTGGCTTTCGTTACGAATAAAAAGTAGACAGGTTTTGTCGGAATTTCATCTCCATTCGAATACCCTGATGTCTTGAAAAATATTTCTCAATCTCAATTTTTCCCTTCTTTTTTACTACGATTTATATGTATGTATTTGCATGTCTTTTGCTACTAATTCGATTGATGCGATGAAAAATTTTTATCAAGGTTATTTACTGGGATCCGTATACATATTACTCGTACAACAAGATTAAAGAGCCACATCAAGAGAGCTACGCTCAAAAATGTATTTTAAAGTATAAAGAATATTTTCAAATCATATCAAGCATTTTCTTTAGCGATATTTTTGCTCCAAGTAGTTCCATGTCGACCACTACAAAAGACAGAAAGATTTCAACTTTGATACGGAAAGAAAAATGATTGATGTACGGAGTTAAAAAAAAAAGGTTCCACCTTTGTTTAAAACTTTCTGAAGATCTCCTTTTTGAACTCGCTCTCTTAGAAATTGAGCTACAATTCTTTTTCATCGCGTTATCATGATTCGAAATAACAAGATTTAAAAATAGATTTTTTAAAGTGGTTTTTGAAAGTCACTTTGCAATTATTTCTCGCAAAATGTATCAAGTTTATATTTAACATTTTTATCAGCAGATACAAAGTGTTATATTACTAGTAAGTTACTGTAATATTGAGCTATCGAGCTTCTCGTAACTTTTAAAACTTAAAAAACTAAAGCGAAAAAAATTAGTTTTAGAAACCAAAAATTGGCAAATAATTTTCATATTTTATTACGTTACGATAATTTGGCTCAGATAGCTTAATATACATATAGGGAGATACATAGAGCTATCTGTATACTTCGAGACTTTCGAGTATCGATTTAACACATCTTTTTCAAGAGCGGATACAAAGTATTCTTTTAATTTTATATAAAAGATACGGAATGTGCTTTAAATATATATCTTTTTAAATCAACTATCCTTTCGACATTCACCATTTTTTATGCTGTGATGCAAACAAAAATGTGGACATCGGAAGCGCGGATAATGAGCCAGTAGGCTGAAACAACAATGTCGAATAGTATTCGAAACACTGGCTAATTCGGGAGAATCAAGTGCTCGTCGAATCTGCGGTAACAAGACAAACGATCGTGCGTGAGTGTGGGTTCCGATCATCGAGTGAATGTCAGACTCGCGATGCCTACCGCCGAAACTAAATCCAGACGGACTGCGGGATGAAGCGATCCGGCTTTCCACGTGCCGCACCATTTCCTTTTGAATAGACAAATGGAACGTGCTCGTTGGTCGAACATGAAACATGTATAGTGGCAAATTACCCACTAGAGTGTGACGTGTAAAAAGATTTCAAAGCGGATTATGTTGTGCGGATTATACTAGACGTTCTACACTCGTTGTTGCTTAATTTAAATAACAGATTTTATCGTCAATTTGAAATTTATTCTTCTAAAATTATCTTTTTGTATAAAATCCTTCTAAAATTTAACAATTAATTTAGTTGTCAAAAGAAATGGATAAAAAGAAGTACCGATAACTTTCGATTATAGCAACGATTAAAATTAACAAAATCAAAGAGAAATTATACGTAGCAATATGGTCTGTAGATACTTGCTAATCGAGAATTGAAAATAAAAACATTTTTGAAAAATTTTAATATAAAACAGTTGTATTTAATTAAAATGTAAAATTAATAGTAAAAAAAATTATGATAACTAGCGATTCCAAAGTGACAATTAAATTAATGTAAATTTTTCTTTTATTGGAAAATGCAAAATTACTACTAGTATACTTAGCTCTCTATCGCAATTATTTCGATTGATGTCGAGAATACTCGGCGTTTGCACCGAATAAACCCTACGAGGTTTGATTAAAGCTGCGAGAAGTGCACTCGAATGTAAAGCGGTGGAATAACGACTATAAACCAGCTGCGTGACACATTGCGAACCGATAATGTACGACGTGCTGTGTTTACGTTGCCTATTAATTTGCTGTTAATGACGCTCGAACGTGAGAAACTAGCCGGAGTTCGCTCTGCGCGAACGACTCCGCTGGAACACGATTCAATCGTTCTGCGCGAGCCTTTCGATAACTGTTGTTCAAATCGGATGGAATAGTTTAATTCCAATGTTGTGTGCAGTAAAGAGCGAAAAGCGAATGAAACATGACGCGGTGAAGTCTCGAAGAGCGGCTGCGTGTTCGGCACCGTGGAAATAATCAAGGACGGAAATGAGGTGAAAGGGAACAAAGAGGGAAAAGGGCGAAACTGTACGTAAAGTAAGCTGTATTTGATGAAGGTATTTTATTAAAAGGAGAATGTTGATTGCTACTCGATGCTCGATCGATCGTGAGCATTGGGATTAGTATATAAATATAACTAGCACAATTTTTACAAAGACAATATGAATTGATTAAAGTTAAATTTTAAGATACTTACATTTCCTCTTTACGACGAAAATATTTCTTATACTTTAAAATACCTATAATAATACAAGTTTTCTGATATGTTTTTATAAATGTTTTTATAAATATAATGATATTAATTATATTATAAAACTTTTTTACAATATTTGGCAAAATAGAAATTTTAATAAAGTAGCTTGATAAACTTTAATTTCTTCCTTTAGATTAGATTTTTGCAAAAACAGTTGTAATATATCATGATATATATTCCTATTTTTTTCTATTTTTCTCCCATTTTTCTCTATTTACTAAGGTGATTCGTTCCTGTTTCACACAACTTTAGGAACAAAGTTAAAAGTGGGGAAATGACCGAGAAACATGAAAATTGAACGTCTAGATTTTCGAAGTTTATCTCGTCACGGAAATATCTTCGCGAGACATGACAGAATAAATAAAATGAGGAGAAAAGTGGCCTGGACGCCACAAGGCCGAATGTAGGCGACGGTTGAGAGCCAATAAATTTCTCGCGATTGGAAACCATTCTTTCGAGGGGACATTAATTAAATGGCGCGCCGATGTTATCGCGCGGTGCGGCACGGCGCGTTCACACGTGCAAAGAAAAGCCGTGATTAATAGAGGTCTCGTCCACGCCGAAGAAGGATTATTTTCTTTCCAGCCCGACGCGCGTTGCGCTAAAGATTTTGTGAATAGGCATCGCTTCTTCTCCGCCGTTTCTCGCGTTGCGATACTTATTTTTCTTTCACAGATTTGAAATCGAAAGCCAAGAAAGAAACTTTTGAGTGAAACAGTAACAAGAAATGACACAAATCAATGCCTAAAACAAAATTTTATAAACTTTCTCAAAGCGAATATTTCTGTGTGTGAAACTAGGACATTATGATGTATGAATCATAAGATATTTATATCTCCTATTAATGCGATTCTATAGGATCTATGTTACGATTAATCGTGTGGAAAGCCGCGCAGTACTACTGCTTTTACCCGTTAACCACTTGATTAATATTAGCCTACAGAAGTCCAGTATAACTTGTAAGGAAAAAGATCAGCAAAAGTTGCATTTACTTTTATATATTAAGTATATGAAAATAATTATAATTATTAATTAAAATTATTAAGGATATATAACATTGGCATTAGTTTAGTATCGTAGTCTTGCATCAAGAAAGAATAATTTAAAACTATTTTCGTTCGTATCTCGACCAAATAATAAAGTATACATCATCATACACGAACCGCGCCATAGTTTATTCCGGTTTATTCCTTCAAGATAGATCAGGATAGAACCCCCTCCCCCGCGAATGAATCAGAACTTCGTTGGCAGGTAATCTTAAAAATAAAATCTACCGCCTTTTTAACGAGCAGTCAGCGCGAGAGTAACACGCACGGGGCTTTATAATTGCATTCTCTTTGGTCGAACGCGAGCGTCCGGTTCTTGTTACGACATACGTTTTACCCGGTTATGTGACTGCACTGGAAATTTATGGCCACTAAAACGCCTCGCCGCTGGCGAACACCTTTCGTTATTCCGCGAATACCTTTAATTAAACGAGCGATGTCCACGCAGCCCTTCGCAACGCGTTATAAAGCCGTGCAATCGTACGGAGCTCTCGCTCATCCGTAAAATCATAAACTCGTCGACCAGCGAAAAATCGATGGTCCCCAATCAAAATTATTTTATAGTTGCAACAGAATGTATTTTGTATCGATCAATTTTCAGTCAGTTTCAATATTATTCTCTCTCGAACTATATGCTATATATGTATATTTTTCATACGTACTGGATCTTTTAGATTCAGCCGAATAATTTTATACATAATTCTAAATAAAATGCATATTTTTCAACAAATTTTTTTTCCAAAATGATGTTAGATATAACAGGATATGATTATAAAATCAAAATTCAAGCCTATTTAATAAATTATAAAATGTACAAACATTTAAAGAATTTTTCAACAAAAGCAACTTGAAATTTTTGCCGAGTCTCGCAAATTTATTTGTAGCACAAATAGTTATTTAATTCTAGAATTAAAAAGCTATTTGTTCTACTCATGAAAATACTTTTGCTACAAAATTATTTAAAACGATTTTTAAAAAAAGAAAAAATATAAATAAAATTTTAGTAACATAGATTTTAGTAAATTAAATTTTAGTAACAAATAGAAAATATTTTAGTAACAAAGAAAATAATTTAGATAAGTAAAAATAATGTAAATAAAGTATTATACAATGGTCGTTTTATTGATATAAATTTGAACGTTTTCACCTATGCTCATAGAGCATAAGGAGAGGTTAATTACGTTGACGTTGCATCGCGACCTTTCGCGCGAGAGCATAGTGTTACGAAACGCTATTATTTATTAGTGACATCATTAACCCTTGGCGCTTAATATAACGTGATGAAGCAACTTATGTTTACACACATGCCAGCCGATAAGTGCATCGAGAAAAAAATAAACTATGGCGCGGTTCGTGTATGATGATGTATACTTTATTATTTGGTCGAGATACGAACGAAAATAGTTTTAAATTATTCTTTCTTGATGCAAAACTACGATACTAAACTAATGCCAATGTTATATTATATATCCTTAATAATTTTAATTATTAATTTTAAAAAATACACAAAAATAGAAAACTTGATGAGACTCAATATTACTAGAATTCTATTATTTCTAGACTATTTCTATTCATTTAAAGAGATTAGAAGAAATTCTATATATTACAAAAAATATGTATCTCATTTTAACAATAGGAAAAATTAAATTATAATGAGTAATATAGTTGCCAACAGCTTTAAGTTATAACTTATTAAAAATTGATAAATTCTTTAAAAAATTTACAAGTGTGAAGAAATAAATGAATTATTATACTCCACATCTAATTTAAACTTTGCTTTAAAATAGAATTTCAATCCAACTTTCATATTAAAAATTATTGTTTTTAATGAAGAACATGATGTTCAAATAATTTTTATTTAATTCCAGAAGTTATAAATAATATTAAAGTAGTCGAGCAAAAGAAACTGCAAGTGTTTCGCTTCAATTGTTTGTATATTCATCGAGCACGAAGATCTAAAAACAATTGAAAAAGCCCTCAAAGGGTTAATTACGGTCCGGCGGACAATATTGAGAAGCGAACGTCAAGATGACGATCAATATCGACACGTTGAGAAAAGTAGCCCGAGAAACGTGCGCCCGATCTTTTATTCATGTCACGTCGACCAGAGCCTCGCTCCATGTGGCTCTTCCTGTCTTCCCGCGTCCAAACTGCATCCGGTTGTTACGCGTCCGCGACGGACGTGTCATTTTGCGCGATAACACGCGCGTGTTGCGACACGCGTGACACGTGAACATCCGTTGCCCCGCAACCACCCTCGATGTTCCGTCACGTATTCGATGAGAGTGCACTCTCCGCAGAACATATACGTCTTTTACAAATACGGAAGTATTGCTCATAAATTCTCGTATTGACGGCAAATAGATGGCTATATCCAAGATTTAATGAGTGAATAAAATCACATAAGAGTTTAGTAATGTTCGCGTTTGATAAGCAATAATTTTTCACGGTTAGGTAAAAAACGATCACTTTTTACTAACCGAACTTTATTAACTCTTCACATAATTATAAAGAGGAATATTAAACTATTTTTATTATAATCTCTTATTGTTGTAATAACTTTATCATATTATAGATATGAAGAATTTATGAAGCTTTCATTTATTAATAATATAAAATATTGGTAAATTTTACCAATATAGAAGATATATTTATTGAAGATTATTCATCAATTTATTAAATTTCAATCTGATATCTTATGTGAAATTAAAATTTCTAAACAATGAAAATATTTTTTATTATTTATTCATTTGATTACTTGTTATTCAAAAATCATACTGATATTGATTAAGGAAAAAATACTTTGCATTTCACAAGAAACACGATATATATCCGGTTTAGATTTTTCGTGAGACAGACGTGAATTCTGAAACAATTCTAAAACATCCACAAAAATATTTGTATAAACAAGATTATTATAGTGGCGTGATAGTTGCAAATTTGGGCAGACTGTGAATACGTGAGACCGATAAACAATATGGATGGAAGAAGAGAAGATAACGAGCTATTCATCGGCCATTACGTTTGCAATCCGAACCCGAGATATATCGAGAATTAATTCTACAGCCTATTCCTCTCTATGCGTTTTGTTTGGATTACGGATTTATTGTTTTTTTTTTTCGTCTGCACGTGTAATGCATACGTTATGCGCAAAGTGTTTTCAGCGCCTCGCTGATTTGCGTTACAAAGGCAACTTTTTAATCACGCACACGCGAGTAAGCGGCACATGAAAAAAAAACGTATAAATTCTATTCTACGGTGGCAAAATAACAATCCTTGAATTCATACACGGATATAATTTGTAACATAATAGTTTTTAGCATCAAACACGAAGTAAACAATGCGCAACTTTTTATATTAAAAATGGTATCCGGAAAGATCCTGCTTCATTCATACAGGAATATTTTGACACGTTCTTTTCTGAAAATAAATCTTTGTCGAGAATTGCTTGAAATTTACCTTCAAAATGAGGAACATCAGATGAAAGGATTATAAATATTCTATATTCATTTCAACATCACGATTATTCTTAATGGTCCTTTATTTTAACTCAATCCCATAAATATTCAGCCGAGCTTCATTCACGTTAAAGCGCAAAGAGGTAATAACGTAATCGTCGGAAGTGCCACGTTCATATTTCAAAAAGATTTCAAAAAGCTATCAAAAAACGCAATCGTCGGCAAGTGATGATGGAGAACGCGGTTGAAGAGAAAAGAGGGTGACAGAAAGTGTGAAGGGGATACAAGGCGATAAATTATATTTTATAATAATGTTCGAGGTGCGACGCATACCGAAAAGGTTTTTAATGAAAAATTATAATGATGGAGTCTCGCGAGTGAGGATTTCCTAAAACTTCATAATCTCGCTTCCACATACCGCTTTTTCCACAGCGGCGACAATAGGCGCGTGAATGTATCACCGCCACTCGTTATTCGCGAATTATTTATTCTACGCCCGTCAATATTGAATTTGCCCCTATTATTGAAACATCCCGTCGGTAATTCGCTTCAACGCGCGCGTCGCTCGTAATCGCCGAATTCGCTTAATTTCATCAAAATCGGCGAATCGAGTGCAGCTGAAACCGCGCATCGCCGCAAAAAACGGTATCGCTAATTCTCGCGATTTATAAAAGAGCATATCCTTCTATAAACATGTAAAATTCTTTAATATTTAGTCAGAACTATAGTATTATTTTACAAAAATTAGAATATAATACAAAGATTCTAAATAATATAAAGAAATAATGTTATATAAAAAAATCCTCGATTCTCTAAGCAAAAATAAAAGAGAAAATATACTAAATAGACCTTGAAAAAAATTATATAATTATTCCATTGCATCAACAAATGGGAATAACAGAAATATTTAATATTTGCAAATGGTAATATTTCATAATATATGGCAATAATTTATTTATATTAATTTATATAAATGCAATTTCAATTCTCCATTTTATTATCGCTATACATGACAAATAATATATATATCTATTTAATTCACTCATCCATAATATATTTATCCAAAATGTATATAAAATATTCATTGAATTTATTTAAATAATTTATTTAATAATAAAAATATTTATTTTCCTATTACTCATTACTCTTTTATTTAAGAGAAATCAAGAATGTTTTTGCATTAATATAATGTAGCAGCCGCAGCATCGATTAGCATGAGTAATATGTCTCGAACTCAGTGGCTGTCATCTAATAAACAACGCGGCATAATAATCTAATGCGCGATGTTCGCCAAATATCTTTAAAGTTGCAACGCCCGCCAATTTTCCCGTCCTTCAATATCAGCCGAAACTTCAGCCATTACTTCCAGAATTTATGCCACGAAATACAAACGTTAAATGTAAAGTCGCTCATCATCGCGCAACGTCGGCCGCATGACAATGGATATGCATCTCCTGCACTGACTATAAGATGCGAAAAAGTTGGCGAAGGTGAAGAGATTGCGCCGCGAGAGGCAAAGCTGGCGTTAAAAATTGGACGCTTCGGTACCAAACTCACAATCTTCGCAAAAAGATTTCATTTCCTTTCGCAAAAGAAAACACGTTGTTGAATTTAATTTTTAAAATAATTCATAGCTGGCTTCCTCTCTCTCCTAGCGACAACGGGCGCAAGATAGCGCGCGCACTCGAGGGTATTCTCTCTTTCATAAAATACGATATATAATACGATGTCTTATTGTACGTTACGAAAAGCACCTAACGATTCAGGTATTGAATAAAATATCTGCAGTAAATATAGATTCGCGCGCGCACGCGAGGGAGGAACTTCTCGCTGACGCACAAGAATATCTTGAGATTCTGCGGAAGATCTATTTCTAGCTTGGTGACATTTTCCATAAATAACCGTCGATGTCTATCTTTGAAGTCAACAGAGCGAGACTCACGCAATATATTTCTAGCAAAGTATCGCGCCGGATATTTCAGAAGATCTGTCAAGCAGATACTTCTGTTCCTATTGCTTGCGAGAACGTCGCAGGGTTGAAAATTTAATCGAGTGCCGGCAAAGTAATACATACGGATCTGGGTCGTTTCGCCAAAGGCGGTCGCGCGCTTTGCCGCCGTGCAAATAAATAATGCAAAGAGGTTGCGGGCATCTCTACAATTTTATTTATTTTATTCTGAATGTAATTCGCGGCTCCATATTCTTTTTTTTTTTCGCTAACCAAAAGACGGAATTATATGACGGAAGCTCGGTGGAAATGTGGAGATATTGTGTTTTATAAATATGATAATCGACTACTTCCGTAAAATCTGGGGTGGCTTGTAAAATTGCGCGTGATATAGTGCATTAGAACAAGTAACAATGCATGCATAGAGAAAAGAACATTACCATAGTAAATTTCCATTATTTCCTGCACGCTACGTGTATATGCATTCTGTATCTACGCTGCGTCAGCTTTTAATCTTACTTATGTATAACTTTTATACACTTGATGCATCCTGAAACATTTGATAAGTAACAGTAACAGCGAATTGACAAATAAAACTCATATTTCAGGTAACGTGGATAAGACGGAAAGACAGACAACTGCTCACATTGGGTAGAGACACGCATTCCATAGATACACGTTTCGTTGTCGTGAACAGTCGCAACGGTCCTAGCTGGCATCTACTGATTAAGAACGTCAAGCAGGATGATGCGGGTCTTTATGAATGTCAGGTAATGTGACGTTTACAAGAAAATATATGCGAATAAATAGGGCAACAAATAAGATTGCAATGTAACGTGTATATTGTATTATATGCATTATGTCTTTGTATCAGTACTGTAATGTTATTCATAAAAGAAAAATCAGTATATATATATTTTTTTTCTTTATAACCTCAACTGTATAAATCTAACTTCATTTCATAATTCGTAAAATATTTCTTTACAATTCTAAAAACATTTAAAAATTAAAATCTCTTCACACAAAAATTACATAACGACATTTTAATAGATGTCGTCTCGTTTACCATTTATCAATTTTCTGTAAATAAAATTAGTTTGCAATTTACTGAAAACTGGCAACTCGTTAACCATGAATTAATTTATTAATTTAAATTAAAAACCAATTATCTTCCACTTGAAGACTCTAAGTTCAGAAACTTCAAAGAGAAATATCTCTCTCCAATTAATATTAAATCTAATCATCGTAGTATAAATTTACATTGTGATATACTTAAATATAAGTATACTTAAATATAAGTATATTTGAATATAAATATTTTGAATAAAGTTGAGTAGCCTTCTCTTCTCAAGCATCCAATTTCAAAAGTCAATGTGAATTATTTCGACAAATATTGCTAATTCTTAACAAATTGGTTGTTAACAATTTTTCTCCTCTCTTTCTGTAATGCAGTTTTTCAATCATAAAAAATAACAAGCGGGAGAATTGCCGAGTTGACATTACATCGATCTTTATTACTGACCGCATGCATCAAACGGCTAGAGTTTATCGGCTCAATCAGTAGCGGAAACCGATCGCGGTCAAACAGCAGTAATACATTCAACGTGTCAAACCTATCAAATAATAACAGTTGCTTTGATATAGGAAGCTGTTATTTGTAGCGAACATGCATAAACATCTCTCTTAATGTGACATATTAACTTAATTATACTACTATATAATTATACGTATATATAATATCGTCAAAATTCATTCTTTCGCAATGTACTTTTAATCTTTCTCAGGCCTGCTACCGTATGATGGCGGATATATCGTGACATATATATGTATAATATGTACTTAAATAAATAAAGAATTTGATAAATCATAGTTCTCTTTTCGCGATGCTGTAATAAAACAGATTCAGACGGAACCAATGCAACAGCGATTTGTGCAACTGAACATCACGGAGGCGTACTCGGTGATACCGGGCGGGCCGGATCTCCACGTGAAGCAGGGATCCAGCCTGCATTTGGAGTGCCAGCTGAGAGCGGCCGCAGAATCGCCCAGCTATGTGTTCTGGTATCGTGAGACGCGCATGATAAACTACGACAACGAGCCCGGCGTTACATTCGAGTTCAGAGGAAACAGTTCCGTGCTCATCGTGGAGAAGGTAAAGCTCTCGCATGGCGCAAATTACACGTGTTCACCGAGCAATGCCAGGCCGGCTCACATCATGATACATGTCATTGAAGGTAAGCATGTGCTTGGCTCGTGACTTATTATTCTTTCGTCATTTCTGGAAGCTTCCCACTTAAATAATTTCGTGTGATTAACTAAATGACTCGATAGATATGATAATATAACGCACAAATCTGAGAGAATGTATATTTGCAATGTAAACACGTATATACAGTAATAATTAGTGACTTAATAAACCAAGTTTTTTTTATCAGAGAACTTTTGATTTGCACGAAATCATTTTTTAAATTAATTTAAATATCACTTTATTTATTGTTGTAAATTAATGTTTTACTTTGTTAATATTTTGCTTGCCTCTCGCTTAATATACTGTAAACCAGGATAATAATTTACTAATCAATGTTTATACGATATATCCTCAGTAGAACACAATCAATAGAAAGCAAACTGCCAAAGTTTAATCAGATATTTCATGAACACCACGTCCACATACTTTTCTCTCGCTCACATTTGATTCCATCAAAGAATTTCAATTATTTTTGCAGAGGAGGAAAAACCGGCGGCCATGCACGGAGGTGATCGGCGAAATTCCACGACGGCTACGTCAAGCAACATCAGACTAATCCTCGTGGCTCTCTTGATCCTGATCATTACAGATATAAGACGGTTCTTCCAGATTCTTATTTGCCATGCCACGTGACTATTGCAAACGTGACGACACTTTCGCGAAGCTGAAGAAGCTCGCTGAGAGAAGTTCAAATATTTCGCATTTCTTTTTTTCAACGGTTTAAAACGCCTTGCCGAATCTACGTATCGAAAATCGTGACTCTTAGCTTATCTCACATCTCGCGAGCTAAAATACTCTGGCGATGAAATTCAAACGTTCGTAAAGGAAGACAGACAGATTCCGCATGGGATCAAAGAAAAACCTATTTGCGAGTAGACTTAAAGTGAGAGATTCAACTGCAGACAGTTTTCCAAGAATCTGTATCCCCAGTGGCGAAATCTAAGGAGGACTGCAAAGTTTCACGTAATCATGTAACTTTCGTTTAAAGAAACGTCTTATCCAAGTGACACTACTTGATAGAAACTCCGCTTGAACTCGTAACGAGTGAATAATATTCGTGGAATTAGATTTGGTCGTCTTTCGACATGGACGAATTTGTTCGCAAACTTCAAGAATCAAGTTGCTGTCTTGTGTCATTGGTCATCATAAACTTGCATGCATTGAAACAGAAGGTTTTTTTTTCCGCGAAAACTTATCGTTTCTGTTTATATTAAAATATCTTCAGAGATTAAATTTTATTGACCGCTTGAGATAGAAATACCACTTACTTTTTTTCTCTGTTAATATAAAATTGTCAATTCTTACAGAGTTCAAATATTCGGAAATTTAGATATATTTTAAAGAAATGAATCAAAAGGTTAATTTTTTTAATATTATCGGTAAGAATAATGGAATAATCATGACATAATATATTAAATATATATATATATTAAATAAACTTTTTATTCTGAGAAAATTTTAAATCTTTTCAGAAATCTTCACATTTTAGAGCATTACTTTCGCAAATATATTGCATCTTTGTGAATAAATCTACTAGCGATGAAATCTCGTCGCGAGGCAGGTAACATTACATCATGGGAATCAGGTATTATTTACTCTTTATAAGTTTGGTAAGTTTTGCGCAAGCAGTTTAATGCAAATGGGATATTATTGAGTTTTGTAAACAAAAGTTGTACCTTGTATCATCGGGTTCTACGGTACAAGGCTTTCATTAATATTGATGATAATAAACTCTAACAACTTTAATGTTGTAAATATTATATGTATAAGATAATAAAGTTATTTGATTTACGGATTTACGTGCATTTAGATTTCAAACGATGATTTTTTAAAAGATTTATCGATGTGAATTATAAAATTAAATTCACATTCAAAATCGTGTTTATAAACAAACTGCCAACCCGCAATTTAAATTCAAAAATAGAGAAAATATTTTTACCCGCACGATTCACGTGCATACTCTCAAAAATAAATCTTTATTGCGATACTTGTATTGTATTTACTGTATATTAGAAAATTAGTATTAACATTCAAGTTATTTTATTTCATATATGTATATGTGTAATATATAATATTTTATCGTTATATGTATAAATGAAATAATTTAACAATTTAACATTCCTAATCAATATTTCAGAAAAATGTTATTACCAGGTTAAAAATAAATTTTTAAATATGTTGTTTTACATTATATAATATTATAAAAATATGAGATAAAATGTTTTATTTTATAGAATTTATTAGATGAAGTAGTTGGATTGTACAATAATTAATTATACATGAAGTAAATAGAATTAAATTTTAATAATACTGTAAATATATTCCGATATCGATGCTGATAAGTATAATATTAATCATAGTTTAAAAAAATCTATTATAGAGAAGAATGTCAATATTTTGAAGATAGGTAAGTAAAAATAATTAAATATCAATTAGAATTGTTTTATAAATACATAATTTGTGTCAATAGAATTTCGCGTCTCTGCTGTTCAAAGTTTATTAAACACGCGAAACAATAGAATACTAAGTTGCAAAAGAATAGCAATCGCTCAAACAATCCAACACTCCGATAAAGTAATCCAACTTAAAATGCCGTGAAAACTTCCGTGTAATTTATCGATAAATTCCAACAAGTGTCTACAAGTGAAAGCAAGTTGAAAATCCATGATTGAAAAGAAAACTTCAGGCGTTTTGCTCGTTTGTCAAATCGTAGCTGCCCGTGTAAATCCGAACATAACAATGAAAGATCTTAAGCAAGAAAAAGACGCGATATTAAGAAACAATTGTTCGTCATTCGCGCATACGCGAAATATTATAAATTTTGACAAACTTTTTCCAAGAGCTATAATATTTATTATCAATTGATTGATTAAGAATTTAGAAGAATACTCTTTTTTTTTAACTAGTAGTTATTTTGACTCGTTGATTAGTTATTACGTATATTACAATTCATCTCACTGTAATGTGTTTCAAGTGGATTAGATTTTCGTGTTTAGGACGACCGATAAATTTTAATTACACGCCAACTTATAATTATTATAATGTGTAATTGCATCGCTGGGAACTCGTTAGATCCAGATTCACCGGCATTCGATTCGTGCGCCGGGGGTTTCCGGTTAATTTCGCAAATTAAGGATACATCACGCGTCGATGAAGCGTTAGCGCAATTACGGTCACACGATAATTACAGTTACATTTTCGGATTCAAGCTGCTTCCGCGGTTTCATTAACGCGAGAGGCGCTAAGTGTGTCACCGGCTGTTTTAATATCACGATATAATGTCGCTGTATCTCGCTGAGACTGCTCGACTGAGGTTGCAAGACGGGCCATCGCATGTCATAGCAATACAAACCGAGATGTCTCACTCGCGCCAAGGAGGGAATGTAATAACCCTCTTCGCCTCGAGTGCCTTCGATGTTTAACGAAGATATTCGCAGGATTGAACGCGCTCTGTCGTAACACAAAGCGTTTGATAATTATTGATCAACGTTGTGGAATGTAATTTACGTATAACGTCAATAGGTTTACGTATTTAGTATCTAATATATCCGATGGGAATACGATACACTAGAAAGCGGATTGATGTTGTATTTGGTAATTCAACAGATTCATAAAGGCATACAATCCAATCAATTTCTTCAATCCATTCGCGATATTACATGGCAAATAATTAACAACTAATAACTGGTGCTAGTGTTAACGATCTCGATATCTGCGTCACGAATGAATGTAACCAAAAGATGATATTAAATCGCCCTAGCGCTTGTATCTCGCATGATTGCTCTTCGTGAGAGGTGAGTTTGATTGTTTTCGCGATACGCCAAGAAGTTATTGTCGCGGAAAATATTAATCGTCGACTTAGTTATCCGATAAGTCTCGGTCGCGCTGCGCTCGGATCGTCGAGAATTTTCGGAAAATTAAATTCTCGGTTAAACGATTTATCCTCCGAGAAAAACGGTTCGCGAACAGTTTGTCTTTCGGATCCTATTGATACCAGTTTCTCCTTGCACGGTACGTGACTATTTTCTTATTTAAATTAACGACTTTAATTGTCAATTGATCGCAAGAATAAAAGTACTAAATGTAAAAGATCTGCAATTCATCTCTCTTTTTTCTCACTCTCTTTCTCTCTCTCTTTTTCTCCATTTCCGCGACCGATACAAATGTACACATACGAACTGACCCACTAGCGGACAAAAAATATATCGGTCTGCTGTACCATCCAAATTTATCAGAGTAATGTATGTAATGTAAGTAATCACTAAAATATGCGGTTTCCCAAAAATTTCTACTCTATTTTGTGGTCAAATTTCTTGAACTAGATATTTTAAAGATATGATAATTATAATAGATAATATGTATAAAATATTCTTCGGCCATCTAAAAAATATAAAAAAATTATAAAATAATATTATATGTATTCTGCTCTTTTCAATTTTTTAATATACTTTATTCTTGAATGGTGCATACATTTTTGATATTAATATTAAGCTTCTGATAACTTTTTAAAAACTAAAGCAAAAAAATTTTTTAAAGCAAAAAATTAGCGAATAATTCTCATGTCTCACTCGTTACGTTCTAATAATTTTGCTCAGATAACTTAATATACAGAATTAATTAAACGAAACATCTTTCGCTGAAAAAAAACAAGATGTCTTAAAATTTTATAACTTTAACGTCTATCTTGTCTTTTCAAATTATTTAATTCTATCCACTACGTAAAGAAATCCATTAAAAGAACTCTCATGTTGTGATTGATATCATTAGCCGAACGGTAAACAATCCGATGGATCCGAACAGCTTGGTACAATACGCACCATTGTTGTTCAATAGTAACAGAAACTCGAGTAATTAAATAAATGGTTGTGTCACTCACTTTTTTTCTAGAGTCACTTTCTGTGCTCCGGAATCAGGATGTTATCTGTCATGGCAAATCAACCTAACGCGAAACTTCTTCCACCGTCGGAACGTGCGCTAAACTAAGATCACAATCCAAATACGCTTATCTTAACAAAACGTCGAGAGAGAAGATGCAGGAAAAAGACAAAATCGCGCATCTCATAAAGACGGAAAATCCTTCGCATTTTTAATTAATTATACAAATACTACGAACTACGAGCAAGAACATTCATTTTTCTACTAGCATACAAAAAAGTGAAAGATGAAACATTTAAAATATTATTTATCGTATATTACTATTCTTTTTATAATAATTTTCTAATAATTTTAATAAAAAATAATTAAATGCACCGTTAGCATATACATATCCGAACATATATTTGCATGAACTTGTTACGTCTTGAATTTCTGTAGAATGTTCGCGTGACTGAGATATTAAGAGATTTGTAATTTATTGATCAAAAATATTTTTGAAAATTAAAAATATTATATTTCTCCAATTCCAAAGACACTTGAATCTCCGTGATACGATTGAATTAGTTTCCAGAAAATTAAACCGCACTATATGATTTTTCTCTGCCGCACCTCCAACGAAGGAATTTAAACGTATTTCACGATATTGAAAATAATTCTAAAAAAGCTCCTTTTAATTTTCAACAGAGGTCGAGTTTTCGCGCGTAAAGGCGCAGGGTACGCCAAAATACGCGCAGCGTGCCCCGAAACGATGAAAAGCCCTGCAAACGAGGCGAGATATCGCCGATGAGAGCGGATATAACAAAAATCGGCTTGACTTTTCGAGCGGAAAGTCGAAAGTACTATTCACCGGACTCTATTAGCGCGTATAGGTTTAATTGAAACGAGCACGCGGGTTTAGTGCGGCGATGCCCGCGCGCGCTTGACTTAATTGAAAAGCTACGCGACCCGAGAAGTATTTCCGAGAGTAATAAACGTACGGGTGGAATGTTCGAGTCCTCGCTCTCAATATGAATACGCTTATGGTGGGATCGGTCCGCGTATGTTCACCTATAAAACAATCTATCCCCAGCGAAATTAATCTCGCCGTTAGAGCTCATTTCGATATGTTTTTTTCACGCGAGCAAAGTTCGCAGCGCGGAACGCTTGCGAAAGTAGCAATGCTTGTTGAAAGAAAAGTTTAGTTTACGATTCGCGACGAAGATCTTTTTATCCTTCTATCTTATTGCAGCGAGGATTATTTGCCAGCTAGATAAAGTGGCGCAGAGACGTAAGAAAATGGAAGTCGAAAAAAAGAAATAAATAGAGTAGATAAATGGACTTTGCGTAGGAATGCTTTAAGTTTATTAATACTCATTCATTCGTTTAGTCTTGAACATCGCAGGACACTTGATACAATAGCTGCATTAATCACTGTAGAATATTTGTACGTTTCTATTAATTCTCATACCCCGATCTTGAATTTAATTCTTTCTCATGCCGCGCGGATACATTTCCTCGCGGAGCAAATGTTGCGAATCAGAGAGAAATTTTGGAATGTTGATGAAAATTCGATCGACCGAGAAAAATAATTCTAATAAATTGATTGTCCGTGTAATAGAATTCTAAATAAAAGTAAAACATATATTCTCTCAATTATATTTAATTCAAGATCTCAGAAAACGTACTCACCATTAATTAATTAAAACGTATAAAGCACGTTCCACCCATATAATTCTCTTGAAAATAAAATATCCGCTTGGGACTGAATACTCGCAAAATAATGCAAATCAGCCTGAGAAGTCACAATAGCTATCGAGCGGAGGACACGTTGGCGGAAGTGGACGTCTGCGCGCGCGGAAGAGTAGTAATGGGCGGACGTGGCGACGAGGGCGGCGGAGAGGAGAGAACGAATGGTGCAGGAAGAGGAAGCTTGTTAACGCTCGAACCGAAAACCGCAGCCGGCGTAGCCTGGTCGCCGATATTAACGAGCGTTTCAGCTAATTATCGCGAAATTAGAGAGTAAAATGCGGTGGCGGCACCGAGAGCACAGCCCCCGAAACGCCTCAATCGATAGTCGCCAATCTCGGAAATGGATTTCATCCCGTTGTTCGAGATGATTATATTCCTGTGATATGAATTCCGACACTCGTGCCACGCTCTCTATCTCTTTCTATGTACCTCCTCTTCTTCGATCCTTCTATTCCTTTCTACCTGTTCGAAATCAACGAGCATACCATATCTCATCTCTTTGAATGTTTGCCGATCAGCTGAGTAAAAGAGAGAGAGAGAGAGAAATTATTGGTTTTACATATTATATAAGACATTACATAGACAATATTTAACTTTTATAGATAGATTTAACTTAATTACACAGATAATATTTAACTCGTTTGAAAACGCACGTTTCACTCTTCCCTCCCCGGTTTCCTTCGTAGTTTAATCAAGCCTCTTTCCTAGAGCATTCTAATAAGATCTGATCTCTTTCCGGCACCGTCGAAATGACTGCTCACTTTGATTTAGTTGGGCATTCTTTAACTAACTGCTATATCTTCTACATTTTCAATATTTTAGTTTTAATTATAATGCTGTAGCAAACTTAGCTGATCTTTTTTAAATTAATCAAAATATCAAAACGTAGCTAGAATAGTTTGAGAGGAAATACACTTTTATTGTGTAATGTTAAATCTTGTTTTAACTACCAAGTTTTAGATCTGTCAATCTGTCAGTTTCAAATTTTATCTTATCAGTATCATCTCTCACTGTCCTATGAAATATTAAGAAAACATATTTACAAGGAATATATCAAGAAGGAAGATATGTACACATAATTTCTAGTACGTACAAAAATCAAGTTCAGCAGGAAGTAAAACGACGGTCTTTTCGAATGCTATCATTAGCTCTACTCCTCGCGCCCAGTTCCTTATCCTTGAATCTCGCGCATCCCAACCTGGATTTTTCGCCGGAAATCAGGCTTTTACCGTGATCAGAATTTGTGAAAGACTTATCTCGGAGATTTACGGCCATGCCAATCTCTCGGCGACGTAACGAGCATAAAACACGACCGTGCTCATTAGTTTTGATGCGCCGCTGCCGGTATCTGCCAGCAACGTCGTCCTTCGTCCTTCGTTCCTTCCCGCGTTCCCGCCCCTGGTTCCTCTTCGTTCTGCTCTGTCTCCATCAGCGACGACGCGCCGAAGTGCTTTATTTCCCGTGGGCCGTCCAGGGCGAATGGAAGCCCCAGCCGAGTCTGACAGGAAAGGCAACACAACACATTGCCATTGTTCTACAGTATACGTGCGCGGGCACAGTGTGACAGAGCACGTGCGATTCAAGATATCGATTCCGAGTTTCGTGTCAGCGGAGCGCCAAGGGAAACAATCAATTACGCGATTATCGATCCCGATTGAATTATTCGAGAAATCTTCTAACCGGTTATTGCGCTCGTAGATTTATCGCGGAAAAATACGGAAAAATTTTCTTCGATACTTTACTTATTAGATGATTTTCTTTTTATATACAAAATGAGATGTGTAAAACTCGAATCAATTTGATTGTAAATTTAATATTCGATTGCAAATTTAATATTGAGTGGGTGCTGAATAAAGATTGGTGAAAATGAAAACCGCGTTTATTTCAATTATTATTACAAGTCACGTGCATAAAATTGTGTAAACGATATTTCCATTCTATCTAAAAAAAAAAAATGCTGAATACATTATCAATAATCGAACATTATTATCAATTAACATATTCGCGAAAACAAAATCAATTCGAATTATTTTTATAAACGGCTTGTTTAATTATTATTGTTGAAAGACTCGGATATCGCAGCGATGGGACAGTGATGCTCCGCGAAATTCCTGTCAGGTCACGTTTTCCGTGAAATACGGAATTTCACGCTCGCTTGGAAAAGCGGATGGAAATAAAACGCGCAATCGATGAGGAAAGGAACCAATGACCCTATAACGTGCCGATCATAGTCAGCCGTATTCGAAAAATACCATGCCACTCGTATTAAAACTCTGCGGTAGCGTACAGGGAAAAGGGGAAAAATTCGGAAATGTATCTGAAAGGAATATCGTACGCAAGCAAAATAACCTGGTACATTTCCTAATGGCGAACAAAATTGAGCCACGATTATAAATTTAATAAAAATCGCTTAAAAAATTTATTTACATCGTGAAATCGACGCGACAAACGATAATTCACGATCAAGCCCGGCTATCTAATTTTTGTTTCAATGAATACATCCCTTTGCGAATTCTCCATTTCTGATCTTAATTTATGTATGGAGAAAGAAAAAGATATAACATCATATTTCATTTGTAATGCAGCATGTCATTACATTAATCAACACGAGTCGATTAATAAACCATCAGACTGTAGACAGGCGAACATATGTTACGTAAATGCGTAATTTGATTGACAGATCTGTAGTGAATACTGATCGATATGGATGTTTCATTTAATGGGATACGTTTGTGTTAAGGCTTTTAGCTTGTTTCGCCTATATTAATCATCTGATTCGCTTTGTATTCTGACTGATGTATGTAACATAATGCATGCTCGAAATGTTCACTTTGATACTTAATATCTCGCGACTTTTCATCTTTGTAACTACATTATTTTTTATTTCGTATTTAAGATGGCAAATTCTATTTTTAGCACAAAAATAGAAAGGTTTGTGAAGTTGGCACTCCGAAAAGCGAATTTTTATGAAATTGATATAGCGTTTGATTGTCCACAATTTCGCCGCGTTTATTCATAAGTAATAATTCTTATCCTCCTTGCAAAGAAGATAAAAATTAACAAAATTTTATTATCAATATCCTTAATATATCCATTTTTTTAAACTATACATATATGAGTTCCAATTATCCAGCATTTGTCCGACTGGAGTGCCAACAAACCTCATCTGATCATCCACCGATTCACAGCCGTGAAGAGCTGCGAATCAATCGCGGTAATCTATAAACACTGTTTAATCCATTTAAGATCCCTAAAACGTTCCGCTGAACATCCGACGATCGGAGAGATAAGCGAATCGTATCCGGCGATCGGATACGGAAATAGTACAGGTACGTATACGTATCCGCACTCGAAATGAACGCAGAAAGCGGATGAGGGTGGAAAGGACCGGAGGAGAATGCAAGGACACGAGGACGGAGAGTCATGAATATCGGTTTCCAATATAACGCTCAGGATATATTCGCGCGCGTTAATTCCACGTATCTTCGATACTCTCCTCTCTCTCTCCCTTTTTCTTTCTCTCTCTTCCCCTTTCCAGCATGATTGGAAATTCCATTGCGCTCGTGTACATTAGGCGCCCGTATGTCTTTCAACATTTACTGGACGCATTTCTTCCAGAAAAATTTTGAGGGAAACCGTGTCACTGATCGGCAAACATAGCGATTGTTCGTGACAAAGAAATAGATAATCAAATAATTGACAGCCACCTTGTAAATGTATTACATTCTGAGATTAAAATCGAAGGCACGTACAATGCAAGACATGATCGAGTAAAGAAACTAGACGAGAAACCATCCGACGTATAATCAAAATACATCGTGATGTAACACTCCACTCTCTACTCAAATCCATAGGATCAGAATGATAGGATAGCATGTAAATCAGCGAATGTTATCTAGATTACCGTTTGCCATTTCCGTCTTTATTTTCCTTCGGTTCTGAATTTCGCGCCATATCAGTATGAAAATCAGTAATGTTTTATTGATGATCTTTCATATTTTATTGAAAGCTTTTCCATTTGAAAGCATTGCCATTATATTTAGTGCTGTCTGATCTTCAAGATATTGAAGTAACGATTTGTAGAATTGCTATATTCACACGATTGAATAATACATTAGAATATTATTATAGATTATAGAATATAGAAGATGTATGTACATGTCTCAGCACGTCTCTCTTTGGACCGCAAAGAATTAAGACACTTTGAACCAACAGCACTGATCGGCTGATCGATATTGTTTTAGTGACGTCTCTTCAGATAAGATTGGAACATCAAGTTGAAGCATCAACAGCAGGTGCAGTCAGGGAAGTTCTTAGGAAAACACGGCGGACGAAAAATCATCGTAAAATGTTGTTTGCGTTGTTGGCGTTTGCTTTTTTCTCATTTACCTGTTTTACATTTTATAGGAAAAACTGTAAAATGGAAGAAAAAGAAAGATATTTTACACAATCTTTCTCTTATTAAGTGATTTTATTAGCTAATTGGGATAATATTGTATAATTGTCCAATAAAATGAGATACGAATAGAGAAATTTTTTCTTAATTACAATATTCTCTTTATAAGAAATAATGTAATATGTGTTTATACGTGTTTAACGTTCTCTTTTATTCAGCTATAAAATTAATATGCATTACTTCTACTTACTAAATCCTGAAAAATATATAAAATTTATGTAGACTCATATAATCTATTTTGCTAATATGATTAATTCTTCATTTTCTTTTCCCTTTCATTTCCTTTTCATTTCCCTTTCTCGCGTTAAAATAGAATCCTCCGACATCTCTCAATTGTAGTTTTCAGTTACCCTTGCGTCGCAATCATGCCTAATTGCGTCGCGCGCGTCCGGTTTATTCGACGAGGGAGATGTTTCTCTCGGTACCGCGTAACAAGTCAGGGCGGACGAAGTAATTAGTTAAAGATGGTAATTCGATGGAGAATATTCAGTTCGCTGGATTGTTTGGACAATTATCGGCTGATTGTAATGAATTGCGTCTGAGGCCGCGATATACAGGCGAGTTTCATGTACGACGAGCGGCAAAGCGGAGTTGAAATATCAGTCACATTAACCCAATTTACCAATTAACCCAATAGCGCTAAGCAAACGCTAATCAGCGATGTCGGTATCCGTTGTGAATTTTCATGATATCGATATGAATTGCGCGAAATCAAGTTACAGACATAGCAATACTGAACGTAATGCAACATGCTGCAATTGCTATTAATCAAATGAAATCTTTCGACACGATGATTATAATTGCCAGACAGTATTTTATTAAGCACCAATAAACAATTAAAAATGACAAATTCCTGATTTTTCATAGTTTTCTAAAATCTAAAAATATTTCGATAAAAAAATATAAAAATATAAAAATACCTAATGAAGCAACTTTGAGAAATATACATTCTTCTTATATAATATAATAAAAAAAATATCCAAATTGATAAAAATATAGGCAAGTATGAGTAATAACACGTAGTAGTATACTTAAATGTATAATTCTTCTACAATTCGATTATATGATTGACGTCTTTTCTCTCTGTTATTCATGTCTTTGTCTCTGTTATTCTCTCTGTTTCACGAATTCAATAAACTCCGTCGTGCATGATTGATTGCCCATTCCCTGACTAAACGATATTTAAGCTAATACCCTGCTCAGAACGCGAATAATTCGGACCGGGGGTCGCGCTCTCTCATAGTCGAAACTAATTTCCCATGAGATTGTGTACCGGTAACGGATTAGCTCACAAACTCCAATAAGATGACACCGATCGGATACACAGTCGCATCGCCATAATTTTCGCGTTAATGATGACTACATTAACGGATTACGCGCCTGTACAGTGGGACTCAACCAGTCAAGCTATGTAACTCTGCATGTACGTGCATGTTTACGTGCGATCAATTCTACGCGATGTGGCACATTCCTGACACATATCGTACACACGTGTACATATTGCACGTAACATTAAATGTATAGCCCACTTGAAACGCAAAGAAGAAAGTGAAATCTCCCGAGGCTTGCACGAAACACTTCCACCTATTTCCTGTCTCTTTTCTCACACTATATTTTTTAAAATTATTATTTTATTTCACGCATTGTTTCGTGCTCAATTTTTCATACTCAATTTGCATAACGCATCACTTTTTTTTTCTCTCTAAAATTGTTTTATTTTATTTACAATTCCTTTCGTATTGCGCGATGAGATTATTTTATGATAAAATTTTTTTAAAATTCTGCACGTTACGAATTAAAATATTCTCCATTATTAGATTAACATTTATAAAAATACATTAATTTTCCGTATATACATTAATGATAATTAATATTCTACATAACAGAAAATAATTATATAACTCCAGAGATATTCTTTTTATAAAACTTCAAATAGAATTGTGTAAAATTTAATTCTCTATTCTGTACAATCCAATAATACAATAATATATTCTAATTTAATTTACTGTAGTTCTTTATATTACGCTAATAAAAGACAAAAATAATTCTTCAAATATAATAATAAAAAGGCCAAAATTTGTCGAAATTGTAGGAAAAACTAAAAAAATTTAATCAAACTAAGTCAATATCATAAGCTTCGTGAATCTTTTATACTGCTACTTTTTCTATTCGTTTGAATAGCTAATCATTAGTGTTTGAATTATTTTATCAAGAAAACGCTATCGACATTCGATTTCTTTTTCCCATCAAGAAACTTCTGTTTGGTAAACTTTCGTCTCTGTATATCTATATTCTAGAAATTTTAAGAGTGGCTTGTCTCAAATCAATTCACGATTTCCAGACGTTAACTTTTAGCGGAGCAGGGAGGTATCTACAGGATAGAGCTGAACGATAAGACGGTTGAAGGAAGGAGATCGAGAACGGAATGCGTCGGAGAAGAGCGATACACAGCGTGGCTCTCCTCTCAAATCGAAGTTAAGATATGCAAAAGAAAAGTTTTTGAAGATGTGCATACGGAAGCAGTCGATAAATAACGTGGTAAAGGGGAACGAATCTGCCAACAAGCCAGCATTCGCTAAAAGTCCAAACGATGGGAAAACTTTCGACATCCTGAGCGATGAAGATTTTATTTTCACTATGACGTAAAGAAACTTCAGTACAATTGATAGAAATATGAAAGAAACATTTAACGAGATGCGAAAGCCTTAATCTCTAGAAAATTTAGTTACAAAGAGTCTTATTTTATTTTAATATAATGCTTGCTCCTATCCTTTGTAATTAAATTTACACTAAATGTGCACTAATTTTCAATGTTACAAACTATTCCCTTGTATTTTTCTTCAGATAATTTTTTAAAAAATAATCCATATTTCTAACTTGTAAAATAATAATTCTAATTTATAAAATTCACTAAAAAGTTATATGTATATGTCTATTTATATAACATTTAAAAGAAAGATTGCTCTTAAAGAGATTAATAAGCGCTAAGTAGAACATCTTCCGCACAAAAATGAACTTTTTTGAGAAGATATAAACGTGTAATAATTTTTCCTTATAAACTGTATTTTAAAAGGAACAGAGCGTGTTTTAATCTCTTCTCTTAAAGTTCCGCAGACGATCCGCAAACTGCATAGCTGATTACCTTGGAACATTGTGTTCAAAAATTTTCTTCATTATGTGAATATACGAAAGAAGATATTATATCGAATCGATTTTCCAATAAAAAGAATTTTTATAAGAAGTTTAATTTGCATTAGAGAGATAGAAAAAAAAATAGTAATAATTACACAACTGATAATTCTTAATTATTAAATAATAATTTAGTAAAATTTAAATTAGTTAACTCCATTCATTTTTATATTATGTTTTATTTTTTTTCAATTCTTATTGTATGCTGAAAAAGAAGTTATAGTTGAAATATTATGTTTTTCTTAAACTGTATTTTAAATTGCTCATTGACATCTTTTATTGCTCATATATTTATCTTTGACTTTTTCTAATTGTTTTACATATAACAAGCATAACTTCTCTATTCATTATTTTAATTATTAAAATATAATATTAATTTTAAATATACTTTAACATTATTTAATTTCAATATAACTTTAATACAGTATATTTCCACGTATTAAACATAATTACGTGCGTAATAATATTTCTCTTGAATACAGAAAAATTGTGAATCATATAAACATGAGAAATATCTTGAATACATATATTTCTCGTGCAACATCATATACGTATAATCACATGTTGCTACACCACATTGTACTTTAAAATAAAGTTAATTTGAAAATTAAATTTTTTTAGAGGTATAAATTTTAATATGGAACAGACGGAAAAGTATAAATTTTGTTAGAATAAATTACATTAGGTTCAAGATGACATAGATAAAACAATTGGAATATTTATAAAATCTTATGTAATAATAAATATGTTTCTAAAATGTACAAACTGAAACAAATTTTTTCTTACATCTTTTCATAAGTTATCTCAAATATCGATTGTAAAAGTTACGTGGCTCCCTTTTGATATGTGCATGTGTGTGCAAAATCATTTATTTATATAATATGGATCGCGAAAAGTGATAAATGATACATAGCTGCCAGAAAGAGAAGAGGAGTTGACAACTCCTAAATTCCAAAAGTTTGAAACTTTATACACACATCATTATTTTCGTTAAATAATGATTGTTGGTGAAACATATTTTTTTCGAGAGGTAAAAGCGATTACCCAAATTTTTCGAATGTTTCCGAAACGTTATTCTATCAAATGCGATCTTTAGACGGTTTTGAAACAAGAAAATGTGAAATTAAATGAAAAAGTAACAAACTTTATCTACAACATTATTTTAGCAATTAACATTATTTTTATGTATCAAAACATAATTATCCATACATTGCTGTTGATCAGTGCACTATAAAGCTCGATATAAAATATTTGATCGCATTTTACGCTCTTATCAATTCCATATCTGTGGATAACAATCCCTTCTAATCATTCCTCAATTTATAATTTTCACTTTCAATGGCAATACTATTCAATCAACGATAGATACAGATAAATACAGATCTCAAGATTATCAGCTGCAGGATACAAAGATAAAGTTCTACAGTAAATAATGCAATCTTCAGTCTAACCCACCGTTGCTATCTCTGCTCGTCCTTATCAAACGAGCTACGTAGTGCCCGTTTCATGTTAGATGTCGAAGCCGTCGCGAATCGGCAACGACGAGTTCTGCTCGTGTTCCTCATGCGGAAATGGCTGTCGCGAGGTCAACGATTAAAACCGTCGCTGAAACCGGCACAACGACCATCGCACGTATCGCCCACCCAAGCTGATACGCGATATCAGCAAGAGACCATAATTAGCACGCAGCTGCACAGAACGCCGCGATAGTGGCATCTACGGTGATTCGGTTGGATCAGGACGCGCGGTATAGCGTGTTCTTTACGTCGTTACGTAAAAGCGAAGGACGGCGCCAGTCTAAAAATAGGCGCGCAAGAGTCGCGCTATCTCACGCTGTTCCCGTCTCCCCGTCTCCATCCTTGTCCCTGTCCCTGCCCCCGTCCCTATCTTCGTCACCGACCCCGTCCGCGTCTCGGTCTCCGGCTCCATCCCCATCACCCGCGTCGTCCCGTCCGTTCCCGTCGCCGGCCTAGCCATCCATCCATCCATCCATCCTTCTCGCGCTCGTGCCATTTGCCGCCATTGCGGCCAAAAAAGAAAGCCGCGGGGACAACGGCGCGTATATTGCATTCCATCGAGTTTTCCTCTCAAGGTCAGATAGCCCACCGTTCGAATTCAATACGAACCGCCTCGTCTTTAATACCTTCTCGAGTACCGGGGCTCTCGCATACCTGGCAGCGGTTCTCATCGTTCGAGTAACGAATCGCCCGTATGCATATATGCATAGTATATGTGCGAATTTCTCTAACCGTCTGATAGTTCGTCTAATCCTGATTTTCGAATGTATGCAACGGAAGTATTCCGGAATCGATTCGAGATGATTTCAAGATCGAAATTTAACAACAACTTAATGACTAATATAATTGAAGAAACTTTTGCAAAAATATAGTAAATTAAGATTTATGAGGATTACATCAAGTTCTCAAATTTCGTCTTTGACTACTTCGATTAGTATCTCATTAATTTGAATCGGATGACTCTGGGCTTCTCATTCGTCGAGCCGATAGGAAGGCGGATCGGAACGCGACGAGGGAAATCAATAACGGCCGACGCAATCGAAGCGACGACGGTCGTCCGTCGTCGGCTGGCAGCCGGCTGGAATTTCCTATCGAATGTCTGCGTGTTCCCGAACATTCTACGAGCATCCGTTGGTTGCGTCGGGACGATATACGCGCGATCGTCCCGACGATCGAATCGACGCATTCGGAATTAGAAATTTCTCTGGGATTGCTAACCGCTGCCTAGCGGACGCCGTGAAAAAGACGACCGTCTCAGACGTAGGTAGCCCCTTTATATCGGTAAAGGCAGACGCTGGGACGCGAGCCATACACAAGGCGTACACGAGCGAGCCAGAAAGTGTGTGTAGAGATCGCGGTTACCATGAAGTCTTGGGGTAGGGCAGTGGAAATTTCCACTGGTGCCCGCTGGGACGGTCAATACTCTCTCTCTCCGTGCTGTAACGTGCGCCGCAACGACGGTCGTCCGGATTACAGGGTGTTTCAGGCACGATCGGCACGCGCCGCGCACCGTTACGGCTTCCCGCCAGCGGGGAATCCCCGCTAGGAAGTCCGTGGATTTTTCGATCAGCCCGATTCCGAGACCGGCAAAATGAAACCACGAAGCCACGACGTGCACTCGACCGTAACGAGATTACTCGCGAAACCTTAATTCCGCTCCGGGGCAATTCTATACAGACATCTATGGAGTTTCACTTCTCCGATCGATTAAAGAGACAGCACATATCACTTATCGTATAGACGATTGCTTTAATGTCATTGAAATCTTAACTTTTTGCGCGATGATACAATTGATATCTGTGAATTACATTTTATATCTGAAAGATCGTTAGAGATACATTTTTATATTATTAACTAATATAAAATTTATTCCTCGTTATATTTATGTCATATCTGTCTGATTTTCTGCACTTGCCAGTAAATATGATATATGTAGATAACGACCATCATAACGGAAATAGCTACTTCAGAATGTGCACATACTTATTATACGAAGTCTTTTCGTCTTGGAACCCATGCCCAAAACGATGATTCATCACCGAATTCCACGAGTTATAATACTTGCCTCCACTCTTACTGGTTTTCAACGTGACTTTGTGAACATACGAGTTTGAATTAACATAAGAGTATATCTAATGGCTTTTTAAACCATATATCTTTTTAATTACATAATATTTGAATTACTAAAATTCCCGTTGCAAATAAAATGCATCGAAATCTAACAATTCGTTAATTATTGATACGAGAGAGTTGATCAGTTAAAAATAGTTTGTTCTATGAATACAAGCGAACGAGATTGCAAGAAACCTGTGCAAGTGTTGTACCAGTCTAGCGACAATCTTGACTCTACTCGGATATCGTATCCGATCCCAGCACCATCTCGGCGTCACTGCCAGGAATCGGTCCCGGGCCGAGATCGGTAAATTTAACGAGTCACCCGCGGGATGGTTTTTCCATGCCGGGAGAGAAGAGACCAAGGGGCCCGGTTCTCGAACTCGTACGAAAAGTTTTTACATACGAAAATTATGCTGCGCCATCACCGATTGGTATATAATTTGAAATCTAAAAGGTACACTCACCGATCAAGTGAGCGCGCAACATTGTTTTCGTACGCAACAATTTTTCACGCAGATTCGAGAATCGGGACCTGGGAGAGAGCACGAGGCGTGACCGACGAGCACGTTATTTCGGCGTGACGCAACGTTACCGTACACGGCGAGATCGGCGGTGTATTTTTTGGCAGCCGATACGTCTAAACCGTCGATCGATGTGCCAAATGCTCGCTTTATCGTCTCACCCCACGTGCCACATAGATCGGGCCAGGAAACATGGAAATAGCACGCTCGAGCTTTTTGGCCTTTCAGCCTGAGCTCGATCGAAGGCTGCCTAGAGTAATTCCCAAACGAATTTTTCCTCCTACAACGATTTCCAGCGAGAGAGTTTACGCGGTGGACTACCAGGTCCAACACGTCTCAATTAGGTCCAGATTGTAGAAGAAAATGTACGAGCGACAATTCCATTTTGTTGCGATCTCGTTTTCGCAGTAAGGGGAGAAGAGAGTGATACCCTATTCGTCATGAAAATATCTAATCAAAACGATATTGATATCGACAAACGATCTTCGAACTGTTCTCGGATAATCGGATAGGCTACCACCTTTCTAGAAGTTCCTCATTTAAGGCCAAAAGCACGAATTAATGTTATCACTGCAAACTGTAATTATTAAACTACAGTAGGAATGTTCTTTCAAACGATCGACATAATTATTGCTTTTTATATGAGCCGTTAAAAATATCAGAATACTGAAAGTTCATTTTCAGATACGTTGTATATTACAAAAACTGTGTTTGTTTCTGCATCAGAATTGTCTTTCGAACGCATATCTAAATTTTGAGAAATTGCAATTCCCACGCAATATACGTTTCTATTTGCCGCTAGCTTGAAAATCGAAACCGAACTAGGCAGTTGTTAGCGCCCGGGGGAAAGTATTCCCGGGAGCGATCGGGCAAATGAGACACGCTCCAAGATCCAGTTCAACTCCGTGTCTCATATTCCGAGATTCTCGTTGGAAGCGCGTCGAATTAATTTTAGAATCCACCTCTTGCTGTATTTCCGAGAGGAGCCACGTCTCTCGTTTCGAGTCGCGCGACACGAGACGAATACATCTATCCCTTGCATCCGTCTATCGATTGGCGAGAGAACCGGCAGCAGCCGGCGCGGCATCTTGTACGCGTAACTTTTCAAAACGTCGGACAGACGGGCGTCGAGATAGCTGTTGTTCATTGCTGTGTAAAGGTCACGAATTCACGAATTATCTGTGACAAGCGCTGGCGTATCTCTAATCGATAACTGTAATCGCGTATAATACGTCAAATAAATGCCTCGTCGTCTCACACCCTTCGACATTCTCGATGAATGAACCGTACGAGGATCAATAGCGCTAAACTGGGCTCCGTTCATTTTAATCCTACGAAATTCTTGGCAATAGTCCCGTCGCCGCGTGGCTGTTTCAGAGATAGCGCGCGAATACAGGCTGGTGCAACAGAAACGGAGGATGACGGTGTTATATTGCAAATATCCGCAAATAAGTTAAGAAAAACGATTGACTCGTTATTTCCGGAGCGATGAGAGAATGATGCTACATAGCGCTCCGAAAATTTTTTCAGAGGCGTGTAAAGTGTCCCGTAAAACCCTTGGAAATCTGCCAATGGCATTGTTTGGCGGCGCGAATTGACTTATTTCTGCAGACCGAATATTTGTTCCGAAAATATTCACACATTTCGGTATTTTGAAATGTAAGCGATACTCGCTTTCTCGGGAAAACAGCCACCGCGCGTAGGCATATTTAATTATTATAAATCAGTATAATACGAAGAGAGAAAGAAAGAGACAAGATCGTAAAACGGCAAAGCAAAGCCGTCGGTGTGTCAGCGACAGAAATCCATTTGAATGATTCACGCGGCCATTACAAGAACATGACAGTGTAAACTCGAGCCATGAGAAGCGTCAAATATTCTATTCGCATAAGCTCAAAGAGAGGAGATTTCTCCGTAGCTTCGACATATGTATAGCACAGCCTCCTGCAAATACTTTTAGCAAAAGAACAGCAAATTAACTAACAGCGCAGTTGTGCGAGACAATTCGAGTGCAACGAGTATCTTTAAATAGCTATTTCGGAGCACGCTCTCCTCTTCTTTCAGCCAAATTCTCACGTTTGCATAGAATACGCGAAAGAGGAAGGGAATGTAGTCCTTTCTAAATCTTTCTTTGTTTTTTTAAAGAGTTTTAGAATGTAAGATTTACTTATCTCACGTTTTTTTGTACGTAAAAAATTATTAACTAGTAGGAAATGCAATTTCTCGTCAAGTCAGATAAAATTTTATATAATTTCTTCTTAATTTAAAGATAATATAAAGGATATATCTATAAAATGCGATATGTAATCTATAAAATACAGATTGCTTGTATTTAAGTTTTCTTACACGTAAAGCGATTATTCGCTTCCATTAGCAAAAATTGCAGTTTCTCGTATTTCATTTCAAGGAAAGAAAACATTAATCATCATTATTCGTATTATTCGTGATATTGTGTACGATCGTTAGCCTTCAATTATATACGTGACAATTTAATCGTAAATGAACGGCTGTCTACAAAGACGTCATCCTAATATCGCTCTCATCATTCTCACAATTATGTACAGAGCATTTAACACAACATGTCAATTATTTCCCATGTAGAACCGCGAATACATATGTTCATGTATAATCGTATGCACAAATATATTAAAAATCAGATGAAAATTTATACGGAGATACAGAACCTCGATTAGTTAAATTAGCTCATAAATTTTCGCACGATTAATCATTTCAAAATCATCAGATAGTTAAAGACGATTACATCGCTTTAAAAAAGTTATGTTCGTTTTGATATTAAACTATCTTTTTAAAATTAAGGCGTAATCGTCTCTAATTTGACTGTATATAAAATTTAATAATTTATATTTTATCAGCTATCAAATATTTTTTAATGTTAGTTAAACTTTTGTAAATGCTTTATCTATCACTGTTGCGTTGCAGAACCATAACGTAATATAACGTAATATAACATGATATAACATCCGTAGAATTCTAGACATAAGACGATAATTATTTGGTTTTGCTTGTTACCTAACAAAACTACCACTCATAAATCTCATAAATTTGCGGTAAGTGAATGGTCGAATACACGTATATTTTCATGAGAAGCTTATATTATAATAATAAATCATCTGATATAAATTATTTCAATATTAAATGAAAAATCTCAAGGATATTAAATAAAAAACTTAAGCATAATTTTTATGCATAATTAAATTTCTTTTGCGCAAGAATATATTTAAATATTTAAAATCGCATGGATTGCGAAGTTGTCTAAAAATAAAAAATTAGGTTGCAACAGTATGTACGATTGCGGGAATACTCTTTTCGTTTAACTACAATTGCACAAGATAAATATCGAAGTTAAACATTGATTAACGTCATTGCGCTAATAAATCGTAATAAATGTATAGTTAAAAACAAAATAAAAATAATATGAAAAATATAAAAGCCCCAATAAAATTCTCAGATAAAACGTCAGAAAAATCAACTATGCTACGATAGAAAATATCACGAAGCAGACTAGACTGGCGCCAATATTCCTATAGATACGCGCACACATGCACGCGCGTGTATGTACATACACTAGAGTGCACTGGTAACGCATTGCTTATCGACGTTTCCGCGTAAAAGATACATGTGATACCAGCGATCGAACATAAACTTTGTACGACAAAATGATGATTCGTGTCGCGCATCGCGGATATGTGCGGATTGATTTGCCGGATCTCGCCTCCTCCTGATCGAGCGATCAGGATTCCGCTATTTTTAAACGGCGACATCGAGTCGCGAATTACCTCGTAAAAAAAATGCAAGTCCACGCGTCTCGCGCGCGTCGGCGCAAAAAAAAAAAAACAGCGACGCGAATGTATTCGCCGTACCTTTTCACTTCTCCGTTTCTGCGATACGTAGTCACCAAATAAAGAACGGTAATCCGTTCACGGACGCGCACTTCTTGCCTTTACATACACGAGTCTTTATAGTCTTAATAGAAATAAACTACACAGTCACTAGCCACTTAAGGAATATTTCTTTGAATAGTAGTCATGGCACGTCTCGTTTACTGTTTTCACATGAAGCGTAATAGCCTCGCGTACAATAAAAATAAATCACTTCAGTTTTATATAAGCAATGTGTGAAACTTGAAAATAGAAATCGCGATAGACATTAAAGATCTACGAAACTGTACATAAAATAGTAATCTAAAGTTTCTACTGATTTAAGCATATTTTAAAAGTCATCTAATAATGTCGTCTGCTAATTTCTAAAGAAATAAATTTAGAAAAAAAATTTCTCGAGCATATATTTTGCCTTTCTTCTTTTCAAAAGTAAGACGATTAAAGAAATAAGCGATAATCTTCCTTTCTGCTGTCACGATGCTGTCACCGTGCCTGGTGTCACGTGGCGCTTGTTTACATGCATTCGGGCCCACGTGGGCATAGGCGACTACGTCTCTCGTCTACGAGCGCGACCAGAACTCGAAAGCGCGGGTCTGCACGATAAAACGCGGCCCGCTCGCGTGAAAGGGCGCGTCTTCCGTTCCAGAGAGCGAAAGGCGCCGGTCGTTTTATCGTACGAGCCGTCGGTAACGCAGGCCGCCTGAAACAGTGTGGAAGAGCTCGAAATCATTCACAGATGTCATCAAGCTAATTGGCACGGTCCCGATCGTCATCGCCGGGACGACCGCGTGGCGGGCGATCGGCACCCACGTGGATTTCACGCGGATCAACCGCGGTTACCGGTTCCGACCGCGGCGACGATCACGCGGCGCGAGGACGCGTCCCAATCGCGTGTGAGCAACACTTGTCTCATCGATATCAGACGAAAGCGCGTAACTCGCGAGACGTGTTTTAATCAAAGAATTAGAAAAAGTATCGAAACTTAATCAGAACAAATTTAATAAACTCAAATTCAATCGTCGGCTGAAGGAAACTTGAACAGAAATCAAAACTAGTTCTCTAGGTTTAATTAGAAAGTGTTAAAATCAAATAGGAATATAATCTTTGCACGTTGCACGAATCTTCGCGCTTGCAGGCAGATATCGGCCTTAATTCGTTCAAGTTCTCCGTAAACAAGCTAATTAAAGTTTTTTTAATTTTTCCGATTTTAATTGTTTTACTCAGGGAGATTTTTTAGCGTAAACATGAAATTAAAAAATTCCACGTGAAAAAAATGTGTTTATTAACATTTCGACATTTTTTTTAATTTATTGAAACAAAATTATTTTATTTCAAGAAGTTATATTTAATTAAAAAGCAATGAATTAATTTTCTTAGGAGGAAAACTGTCACTTACTATTAGCCATTTTTGAAAATAATAATTCTTTTAAAACTGACTCAATTAAAATAATTTAAACCTCAGAAATATGTATACTTTCATCTTTTTATGATCCGAAATCTCATTTTAAATACATATTTATAATTACAATTTTAAATTCACGTATCTCTGTATTTAATTGATACATTGAATTAAGTAGGTTCTAAAAATTCCATGGGGAATATAAAAAAAATTGACCAAATATTCAATTATACCGGGTACACGAATATAGTGCAATTTATAATTTATGTAAAAAATGTAACGTTATTTATACGTCTAATAAGTAGTGTATGAGCTACGAAAAATATTCCATAATTCCATGCTGGAAATTTTCAGACAAATTTTCCACAGTCTCATTCGCGAGAAATGGCACTACAATGCGAGTACATTAAACTTACGTTGTTAATTGAATAAGATGATCAACTGAAAACAAGCCAGTCATACATAGCGCCCTACAAATTGCACAACTTTAATATTAACATTGGCTAGAGCCGCTAAAACTGCTGTCATCATGGAATAAAATTGAACACAAACAAGTTGAAGATATAAAAATGCTTAGTTCCACTTTAACTTATAAATATGTAGACTCGGCATTTTATGACACTGTTTACTATCACAACTGCTTATCCATCACATTTAAAAGACGCAAGGGTAAATGCCATTAATGTCTATTAATATTTTTTGCTGATATTTGTGTCGAACGTATCGAACGCTCTGAATAAAACTTGTTTTTCAATGAATTTCATTTCGTGCTATTTATCAGTAGAAATTAGTTTTAAAGTTATTTTTCATTTACAAATTTTTCAAATTGTCTCTATATTTATTATATTAGTAATTAAATTAATATATCGAAGCAAAATTGATTTGAAAAGTTAATTAATAAATATAATTTTATTTATTTAAAATCTTATAATATGTCAACCTATTGCGATTATTTTAATATTTTATTACTTATTGCTTTTATTTTTTTGTGTAATTTTTTAAATTTAATTTAGGTATAAGTAAAATATTATTTTAAGTTATTTATTTTTCCTCTCTGATTGATGTATATTTTATTATTTATCTTTCATACAAACAGAATAATGTTCAAGTCTCTTTTCCCAATTTATCGCATAATTTAAACTATTTTATCAAATATTTCATTGAAAATTTTTCAATGTGCAAAAAATCTTGCCCGTTAGAATTTCTCTCTCTAATCTTTTTGCGCTATTTTTGCGTAGCAATTATTGACCATTGGGCGAGCAGCGCAGTCTACGGAATCAAGTGGCGCTGTAAAATGCATCTTTCTGCCAAACGCACGAAACGAAAATATCGCGTCGGTCGACCTACTTTTCTAAGAAATAAGTAGAGAGAAAAGAGACGTGGATAGCGAGTGTGAAACGTGTGAAACTTCTTCCTTGACTCACGCAAAGGAAAAAAGAATAACGTTCCGTTCTAATTACATAACGTCATAAGCGAAACATTCTGTTCACCGCAAATGTCTTATAAACGTCTACGAAAGATATTCTTATCTCTTATCGTTTAAAGAAGAATTATATTTTTAGCAAGTTCTTACACAATATTTTAGTAGCAAACGGATAAAGTTGCAACTCGCACGACGCACTGAAAAGACGAGACGAGACGAGACGAATCTGGCGGCAGACTCGCGACAGATAATCCGGATTAAACATGAAGAACGATAACGTTACTTGCCACGGGCGCCAAAACGTCGCGTTGACGTTCCTGAAATTGCGTCGTTCGCCACCTCTTTGAGAAGGATCGATAGCGCGGGAAAGGATAATAACCGCTGTATGCATATGAAAAGAAATCCTGACATATGTCTTCCTCATTCGCTTCCAAATTAAAAACAAAACGATCCTCATTATTAAAAAGTCACGACACTAGTCTGATATGCCTGACTTATGTATTCCTTCTTATTGTGTAAGATCATTAGCAGACACTTTATATTTGTTTAATATTGAGAAATAAAATTGAGTATCTCAATGAGCAGTTTTTAATCACTTGTAAATTTAAAACTATCGGATGCTTCAATTTAAATAAGTCGCCATGATTTCCGCAGGGATGACTAATCCGAACAGTCATTTGGGATTAGCGAACCCACAAACCCGAACTCAGTATACTAAAGACATTCATTTATACATATATATATATATCACATATATTTTTATACAAATGCTTTTGTAAATCGTAATACATATAACAAGTAATTTTGAAAAAATCAAAATAAAGATATAGTTTAAAAAATATTTCAAATCTCTCTAGATGTCGTTGTATCTATAGAGAATGTGCTAAGTATAATTACGAAAGAATATTAAACAAAAAACTTTTGCTACAGATAAATAGATTCTACAAATTCGTCAAAGATACATATAATTACCTATGCTAATTACAGTAATTACATTCTGGATATACTGTACTGTCCGTCAATGCTTAATTTTAAAAGTTTAAAAGTTTTGCAAGTGTGAAAAATTAAAACGTAACATTTACAATATTCCGTGTTTTAATCCACGTTTGTTGCTCATTTTCGTTACTCCTTCAATATTTAGATATCTTGTATGATAACAACGGAATCAGTGGCGCGATAAATGCTCGCATTAGACACGACACGGCGGCAAAAGGATTTAACTGAAAAGAAGGCCACGGCGTAGTAGGCCAGCATGGTATTGATTTCGGTTCGCCGGAGTGCTCTCTGCATCCGCGCTTTCAGTGTCATTCGAGTACGGCGTAGATGCAGGAAGGGGGCGGACAAGGGTAACAATGCGGTGCGGTGCGGTGCGGTGCGAAAAGGCGACCTGGCCACCGCTCTCATTCACAACAGCGGGCTCATATTCCGCCGTGCGACGCAAGATGCGCAACGAAAATGATGACGGGAGCCAGAACGGACAAAAAGCGCGAATCTCGCAAATTAACGAGAAAAAAGTCGCGATCTCGTTGACTCTTCATCACAGCTGCCGGAATGTACAAGATTGTCATGATTATTTTATTAAATCTCGGATTTTAATTTTAAATATACTCGAAATGGGACTTTATTATCATTACATTTACGAAAACCTTTATAAACAAAATCTCCTAAGCAAAAATTAATAATTTGGCAACTCAATTTTAATAAGTTAAATCGCACGTACTTTGCGCTTAATTCTCTCAGTGGGTATAATAAATTTTTCAGAAACAATTAAAATAAAAGATTGATTGATGATGCAGTATAGCAATTGATTTGTAACTCGTCAAATCCTTTACTTGCGATATTTTTATGACTGATTATAATAATTGATTATATTATTATAATTATAATAATTAAAAATATAATATGTTAAAAGATAATTTATGAAGTAATTAATATCTATACAAATAAATAAATTATATCTCGAGATTTTTTCTAATATATCAAATAATAGTCTTTCCAAGATCATTAAGTATCTTCATTTGAATTGCAATTTCTTAGCATGATTACATGTTCTAATAAGTTTGACTCATCGTATTCGATTAATTTGTATCTTATCATAAAGAAACTTCGCTATTAAAAATGTTTTGAAAAAGGCTTTACATTTAAATTGCTTTTTACAACAAGTAATTCGTCTTACAATAGAAATGCGAACGATAAGAAAACTCTTACTTCAAGTACTTTTGGCTTATTGATTAATTCAGTAATCAATCAAGTTATCTGGAATACTATGACTGTTTTCTTCGAGTGTTTTCTTGATAATTTAAAATATCTAATTATATTTAACAGTAGAATCTCGATTTGCTGACAAAGCATGATTCTGACGCAATCGATGTTTCTTTTATCGACATTTGCATGACGACGATGAGCTATCAATAAGTGCAATGAGGCGACTCGTGACCGATGACGAGCTCAGACAGAGCACGTGGGGCGACGCAGAGCTCGCCGGTAACCGATTATCGCCGAGCACGTGCGACACGGCTATGTTGGAGAACCAATGAACAGAGATCGCGGCTGATACTGGTTTCCCTTGAGCAGATCGACTGCACAGGCGCATGGAACGAGAGCGGAGCGAGCTTGTGAGTAGCCTGCCGTCCTTGCTGAGAATCTCAGGCCTCATAGCCAAGGTCGAGATTACGCGTGTCTCTGATCGCCGTTTCGCCGAGCTGCCTCATCCGATCATTATCGACGAAGCTTTCCCGCCTAGGCGTGACAAAAGCAATCGTGGGGTGCTCCGGCCGTTTGCATTTCACGGCTACGTGATTAGGGCGGAGATATGAATCTAATCGACGCTAGGGCGCTCGTTACATTAACACTAACGAAACGCGACGGTTGTCAAGATTGTCTGTCGAGCGATAATGAAGATGTGAACGAGCGAGCGTTAAAGTTTAGATGTTCCGCTCATCGAAGTCGGACGTCAGTCGCTAACATGTGCAAGCGTTCCTCTTTTGAAGCTGCGTAGCTAGAGAAATACGAGAGGGATTGCCGTTAACGATTTCAGCTTACGCACGCCGACACTAAACGAAGACGAATGGATTTTCTTGGTAGGCAGATCTACGTGCGGAACGTCACGTAACCAAACGGCGACTTAATGACGTTAATTTCAACGTATCGTGACACATGTGCGAAGATGACGAACCGGTGCGCGTTAAAATTCGCGCGAAAAGTCGTACGCCTCGGAATGGATAACAGCAGAACGTATCAATAATGCGCGGTGATATCGTATAATAACGATTGTTGTATAATATTATGAAATCGGGTGGATTCTTTTATAGCTCGAATTACTGGTATCTATATCTATGAATAGTCTTATTCCTTCGATTTATGACGTAAGGATTATGTCAAAAAGCAAACACGCGCGCACATGACAAACACAATAAATTGGATGTATTTGGAAAATTTCATGAAAAACAGAAATTATTTTCAATAAAATAGCTAGTTCAAAGATCAACAACAAATAAATAAGATTAAAATTAATTTTCTCCTCTCTTCTTCTGTTCGCTTTTGCAATGTTTAAATTATTTCATTATTATATTGAAATTATTTTTATAACATAAATATACATAAATATACATAATATACACAATATTTGATGTGTTGAATCAAAGATTTATTGGATGAAACAGAGTCAATTAATAATTGTGGAAAAGATTTGCAAGATCGGTCGATTCGAAAACAATAACAATTTATTTAAATAATTTATTCCGTGACATTGCTACACTGTCACTGATAATCCACGCGATAAAAGGTAATTTCCGATGTATTGCTAATGAGAAGTCTAGACAAATCTAGAATTGCATTAGTGGAATTCAATGACGTACACATTGATTAAGTAGGTACGTGTAAGAAACTCAAGTATACCGATGACCTAGATTTATCGTCTTTCTCTTTAATGCTCTTCAACGAGTTTAAAATAAATTCTTTTAATTAAAAGAATTGTTCCACTGTGAAAAAAAATCCTTTGGTGAAAATCTGGTCTCATTGCATTAATCTCTAATTTTCAGTATAAAAAATCTTTATAATGAAATCACAAATTATATTTCAGTTAAAATTTACTTAAATTTGATTGAAAAATAGAAAACGTTCAATCGGACATTTATCACAGCGCGTTTAATCAAATATTATCACAGCAATTTCAACGGAATACTGATCTTTTTATAATAAATACATATTAAAATTCTGATATTTTAATAAAAATCTATTTTAAATAAATGTGTAATATGGATTTAATTCCATATTTTCAACTAATAAAATAGCTGAGATTAATTAATATTATCTGAGATTATTAAATATTCGGCTAATGCTGTAATCAACTCGCGCTAATTTCTGCAATGATGATAAAATGTAATAATATTCATATCTCGTAATAATTAATAATAGAAGAAGATTTAATCGAAAATGTACTTATTTAAAAAAGCAATCTTTTATCCCTAATTGATTATAAAATATTACGCGTTGCGTGAATGCCGAGATATTATAAATTCTTCGAATGTTTCAGAACAGCGTTTTACAAGCGCTATTTTCTGCTTCAATAAAAAATATATAGCCAATCTTCCTATTTTGTGCACTTCGCGTGTTGCAATGCCATAACATTGTTTTCATAGTCCCGCGGAATATAAGAGACATACAAACGCGTTATCTTTGCAAATACCAGCGAGTTGCACGTTACGTCAGTGCGCTCCGCGATTAAAGGAAAAAGCCGTGCAACAAAATTAACGATCGTATTACAAATTAACTGTTTTACAACATCCCTTATATCCAGAATTATGCGATTTCCAACGATCACTGAAAGGTACAAGGAGAGACAATTCTGGCCGGTTTATTTCGCATACAAATCAGCGCTTTGTACGAGAACAAAAGCGCTGCCTGTATCTGACAGCTCGTCAAAGTCTAACCGCGACGCTCGTCGTCCTTGTAACGTAAGCACAATTGCTCCACCCACGCGAATGCATCCGTTATGCCTCGCGAGCGTTGCGGCGTGTATATTCGTGAGATTTGGCGGCGATCGTCGCGACAAACGTCGGCAAAAATGTTGATACGAGGTTGTCGCTGACACCCGAGACACGGGAGCGCATCACAGGCGCCGTTCATCGCAACGCCGTTACTCCAAAAATAACGAAGCTGATCCGTCGCGACAGTTTTATTCAGATCTGCACGAGTACGTCCGAGCATCGGGCACGTGCGTGGCCCCCGTCGCGTCGCTGGGCGATTGTCCAAATTGCGCGCCAATGTGACCATCACCGGTCACTCTTTCCGTTTCTCCTTGGTAGAGAGAAGAAATTTTTGTAACATTGCTCTCGTTGATGTTTCGTCCGTAGCATCGTCTCGCGTTTCTCAGAACGTAGCTCACTTTTCTCAGAATGTTCACCTGTTAGACAGGCGCTGCCAAAATCACGAGGTGAGCGCACGAAATGAGTGCTATTCTTCTCTACATGAGACTATCACCTCTATTAAGCTGGACCCCCCACCATCGCAAATCAAGTTCGCACTAGGTCAAAAATTTAGTGCTATTTAGGTGCTAATTAAGTGCCCTAGTCCGAATTTTGGTGCTCAAANCGTTTAGCAGGAAATCGNGTAAAAAATGGGGGGGTCCAGCTTGCCATTAAGCTGGACCCCCCCATATCAGAAAATGGTCTTACATAAAAAACAAGTACACTATAATTTAGTGCTAATTAAGTGCTAATTAAGTGCTCTAAAATGACGATAAAGTGCTAGCTGCAAAGTGTCGAAATTAATTAATTTATCCGCCAAGCGCGCGCGCCGCGCTCTAAAGTTCGTTACGGAATCTTTGCAGCTAGCACTAAATTCGAATCGTGATATTTTCTTAAAGTACAATGTCTGTGGATTATTTTGAGACCTTAATCACGCGAGCACCTAATTTTTTGGCGATTCCGTAACGAACTTTAGAG